>CM052217.1:1536803-1980952 GCA_028454225.1 Lasioglossum leucozonium | reverse complement strand
CGTTTACTGCTGCTACGATAATTTGTAAACGTGTTCGCGACGCGACAGCAAAATTGAAAAATAATTCAGACTGCAATACGATCACTAGAAAGAACGTTTCTGCATAGCCAAGAAATAGCAAAGAATTTTCTCTACTGTTTCGCCGTAGCACTGTGTGTCCAAGTTACAGTTAGGACAAGGACGCCGTTCGTTTTCATTTGAGCGGTGAATAAACTGTCATCGGAAAAGGGAGAAGACTGACTCTCGATTTCGCGGTCTCGACGGGTTATTTAGTTGCGCCGGCTGGCATGGACGTCCGGTTTCTGAATGAATGAGGAGAGCAGCTTATAACTCGGAACGTCTCGAGGAGCGGCGGTAGCAAACGAGCGGGAAAGCTGTCATTTGGCGGCATCGATGTCCGTCATTTTATTCGCCTCGATATCGGCCGGATCGATAAGCTGGCAAACGGACATCCGATGCTCGGGCTACGGTTACACGGCGGAATGTGCAGCTGAAATTCATGGCTCTTTATGGTAAACGCGACTAGGGATCGATAGCCGCGATCCAGTTAACAACGATTTCGGGTTACACGAGCCGGGCGAAAAAGTCACGGGCGAGGGAGCGGATCCCGGTAATGAAGACTTCGCGCGCTGTCGGCGCCGATTAACCCGGCCGATTGAATATTCAAATCGACCGTGCGAATTTACAAATGAATCTTGCATGAGATCCGATCGGGGGGATTTGTAAGCGAAACACATTTAACACTTACGGGACGCGACGTCTTCTTAACTCCGTGCGAACCTCGTCTCTTTGTGACTAATGCCTGATTTTCATTTGACCAACTTTCCCGAAAACTTTTCGAATGAAATTCAAACTCCTCCAGCCCCGAGGACGTGTCTCCGCTCTTTTTACCCCCGTTCGATCATTCCTATCGGTAGGAAAATATGGTCGTCGAGGTGGAGGTCGTAGCCGAAGTCGGGGACGGTAGCTGCAACCCTTGGGATAATTTATGGTTGTGTTCCAGGCGTTCGGACGCTCGCCGGAAATGTGTAATAAAGTCGTTCCCGAGGATTTCAGACACTTAGCGTCTCCTCTAGAATGTAAAACGGACCTGCGAGACAATCCCCAACGAGCAGCCGAAGCGATTTTACGATTTTTCTGCAGCCACGTAAAAAGATGGCTCTCCGGACTCCAGGCAACTGCCCCGTCGTTCCTGGGTATTATATTCGCATAAGAGCAGAGCAGAAGAACCGCTTGGACTCGTCAATTTTTCGTGAGATTCTTTCTCCATCGAATCGAACAAATTCATTTATTTTGTTACGTTGCCGCGATCCTTTTATTTAACCATTTATTCGCCACGGCGAACCACCACTTCCGCGATGCCATTTCTAAGCGCGCGTCTCTTTTTCGTCGGGTCGCAGACGCCGAGCCGTCGACGACTCGACGGAGGGAGGATTTAATTAAGGCGTTAATTGGAAAATGGCGAGGCTTAATCGGCCCCCCATTTCCTCCCGTTGAAAACCTACGACGATAACGACCAACTTTCCACCCGCAACTTCTGACCTCCGCTGTAATCCTTCCCGCGCCCTTCCGGTCCGCGCTATCTTTGCGACGATGCCACGCCGTTTCTCTCTCTCTCTCTCTTTGCTCTCCTCTTCCGGGAAGATTGGTTGCGCGAACACGATCCCAAATTGGATTTCGCCTGCTCCGAGCGTCGACGTAAGAACCACGCAAAGCCCGATCCCTGCCGTCAGTCTGTCGACTTGCACTTGCATTCGCGTTAGCCGACTGTCTACCGTTTTGGTATAAAAGTGGATAAGATGTTACATATACTATGAAATTCTCTGTATCCGAGATAACTCCCCCCGCCCCGGCGTCTACAATTTCAATCTAGGATGCTTCGTAATTTACGGTCACTCGTTATACGTTCTTACGAGGGGAGTTACTGTCCCGAAATTGCCGGTTTGTAATGTAACTTGCTCGTTTATTCGTTATTACAAACTGTGGCTTTTTAATTAACTATAACAATGGACACCTGTACGATACCATAAATCGAACATTCCATTAAACATATGTATGTCCAGCAAGTGTGATAAACAACTTTAAACGTTAAAGACCTTTTGAAAACCGAGACAATATTATTATAAAAATGACAATAGTTGACAGTCATGAGTTGATATTTATGACAGAAATGAGTAAGCGTAATTTAAAACAGTAAAAGATTAGTGTTCCAGGGGTAATCGTATCAGTCATCCGAAGATTTTCAGCAAATCGTATTTCTCGCGTGAAACGCGATCCAGCCTATCGGTGAGAGCATTTTCCACGGTTCCAAAGCTTTCAGAGGAAGCTCGCCTTTTAATCCCACTCGACTTCCTCCCCCAAGGTCGTAACCCTTGCGAGCCCTTATCTCAGTCACCCTCGTTTCCTATATATCTCTCTCTCTTCTTCCCCCCCACCCCTCCCTTTCACCGCGAGACTTCTAACCTTAGCAACCGGCTGGCTCAGCTCTAGCGCATTTTTTTTATCTTGTTTCCTGCCAGCCAGCATAAGTGACACGTGAACACTATCTCGGAGGGGACGAAAGTTCGTCCACTAATTTTCGCAGATCTCCATCGTTTCTGGAAATCGGTCTAACGGGGTATATTCCTGCGACAGTTTCGTCGCGATACGGTGAACTATGATACGCGAGGGTGGCTGACGTTCTTGTGTTTGCGGTATCTACGCCGAACGTGAACGTGACATAAGATCTACGCATGATTATTCCATGTTAGAGCGGTATTTGCGAATTGCTGTTAGTTGTTTAAGCACGTTTGACGTGTATACACGTCGGACCAAATCTCTATTGCGGTGCGATCGACGTGTATACTCGTCGTGGAAAATATAAAATTACCATTGACGATGAAAACTCGAAATTTCAATCAAATGCAACAAGAATATTTGCGATATGTTTGTATCTAACCTTTTCAACAATGACTTGTTAATTTTTTAAATAAAAAAGTAATGGTTCCTCTTTTTTCGTAAAATTTATAATAGGATACTCGTCATTGCTTGATTTTAATTCCGCACTCTGTGACGGATTTTTAAAACTAAATTCCGCACTGAACTGGTTAAAAATGTTATTACCGAAGTCTCGGTGAAATTTCAGTGCTGTCTTTGTGAATGTTTTTCACTGAATGCAAGTTAAAAAAAATAATATCATCACCAGACTAATGAGAAAGATGCACTTTGTGAGAATTGTTTCTCTTTCCATGACCGTTGTTAAAAACGAGTTGTTTTTATAATTCTATCATTATAAGCACCGTTTCTGCAGAGTTTGAAATTGTCCGACCTCTCGGCCAAACTTTCCTGGTCAGCCGCTCGATCAAGCTACAAAATCCCTGCACCCTGTCGCCCCGCGCCGAAATGAACCTGGCGGGGCAAGAAGCGGGACGCTCGAAGAAAAACCCAGTCGAATCAATCTCCCGAATTCACCCCGAAAGAGCTGCAGCACCCTTGGCTCGGGCGACCCTTTGGCTTGCATCCCCCAGGGCGGCTGCAGATGTTTACAACAGATTGGGTCGCCGAGAACAAGATGTCATATTTCGCGATCGCGGGCGCGGGTGATCAACGAGCGATATTCCATTTTCGCGTCCGTGGATCATCCGGGGTCGCTTTCTTATCTCCGATTGCTACGGATTCCGACGACAAAAAGCTCGCGCCCCTGATACACTGGCGCGGGAGGGTCGAGAGGGGTTATCACGGGCAGCCGATAGTGTCGCGCAGTGATTGATACACGCGTGTTGAACACGCCGCGTGATTGATGCTACCAATCGACGTCAATACGTTGTCGAGTTATCTCTCGTTGGTATCGTGCATCAAACGCTGATCTACTTAGCTCGGTGCGATGCTCGTCGCGACGCGTTAGACGTCACTGGATCGCAGTTCTCTCTCTCCTCTCTTGCTTGCCCCTCGCGTGACAGCCGACCGTCGTTTAATTTACCGTAAAAATTTCGACCGAGGTAGCCCCGCGGGCTCGTCGTGACGCGTCGTTTCGCCGGGAAACTCGGAAAATTGAAAAACAGATACTCGGACATGCTACGCGCGGAACGTTGATCGAGCGGCTCCAACGGCTCCTCTTGCCGGCTCTATTAATACGGTTTAATGAGCTGCTGAAAGAAATTCTCATCCCGCGTTAGCGGATTCCGGAATTACGTCGGCCAGCCTTCACCCCCGGGTTCGTTTAACCAGCCGGCCGACGATGACCGGGGTTAATTCTGACGGAACGGAACGATCCGACGGCGATCAAAAATCGTAGAACTTCCGAAACGAATGCTCGGTCGTCAGCCGTGTGGAGAACTGTCAGAAACCATCGCTGATCTGATTGTTACTACATAAACGGATTTTACTAACCACTGTCGGCCGAAAACTCTTTTTCCGATCATTTCTGTAACGAGTCATCAGGGTCACCGGTGTCTTTTGATACACAAGTACTTTTTTTATTTATTGCATTTTTATTGTATAATAACACGACCTTCGAGTGAACTTCATCTTCGAAAATTAAAGTGAACGCCCAGAAAAAATAATATTGCATTAAAAACATTTGTCATGTCATCAAAAATAAAGGAGGTATTTAGGTGGACCACCCTGTATAATCTGTGCCAGACTGTTAATAATATATCGACATGAATGTATACTCAGGTACATGTGAATGTTGCTTAGATAATTATTTTGTCCACGTATTTCATAGTGCATTTATATGTGTCTCGTTAACCGCTCGGACCCGACGACACCACGCCTTACTGACTCTGGAGAATATCTCAAAATTAATTACAGAGGGTTATATCATTAGATGCAACGTGTCTCCATGCACTGTTGTTCGCTTTCTAGAATTTGTAGACAGCTCGGGAAAATATTAAACAGTAATTAAAATATCAAATCGTTAAGAGATAACATAAACTGACAATCAACGATGTTTATTCAATGATGTTTTAGTATGGGTGATACACTGAAATTCATTAAAACAGTGATTTCAAAAGCTTGAAACAAAAATTCCGAAAAAGCTTTCGAGATTCACTTCATCATTCGCAAGCATCCCAATGCTCGTAGGACTTCAGAAAAAAAGACGTCGAACGAAGTGTCTCCAAACAAAGAAATATCAGCCTTTCAACCGATACTTTTCTTGAAAATGATTCAAGCTAGAATCGAAACGTCGATGATTATTTGATAATCTGCAAAATTGTTTTTGATTTAGCAATTGATCGAACCGTAGCGCCGAAAACATTGGAAATTTATTATTAACATTAATACGATCGATATAAGAAACATACTTTTCTGATAGGTTGGAACTCGTCGGGGCACGTATCGCACGTTGCACTTAATTGCCAATTATAATCCCTATTAATTAGTAGAGTCTCGAAATGGAAGTGGCCGCCTATTAACGAGGGCCTGGCGCCCCATGCCTGGGGACTTGGCCGTTTACGTGGCTGGCAGCACGATAATTCGACTTCGCCCGCAGCCGGATTATGGCAATACGGCTATTTTCACGATAAACCGCCTTTCCTTTGTAATTGGCCCGGGCCGGAACCGGAACAGATGCGATTTCCGTCCAGAACCGGTAAGAGTCGACCTCGGAATCGACACCTTTCGAAGCTTGTCCACTTTCCAAGCTGCGATTATACTTCCTCGAGCTGCATATTGCATTCGAATGATCAAACTTTCTTTATTTCAGCCAATTAAAACTTTTACCGACTCTTTCGCGATGTCTTTATCTCGATGCGAGAGCTTCCAGTCGACCAGATGTTCTCACTCGCCGCTTCTCTCTTGCGACGCTCGTAATGCATCGCTGGTAATCTAACAGTATTCGATTTTTAACGCTGAACCTACCGGTGAAAATGTTCGATTCCACAATTTTTATTTTACAATTATTGGAATAATAAAAATTGTTTCATAAGAAATGATTTTATACATATCTTTAGAGCACGTATTACAATGGGAGCTTTACAAAGTCTAAATAAAAGCAATCTTGTCATTTTTATAAGGGAACCAGTTTTAAGGCTCGGTAGGTTTAGTGTTAAAAGATGTTGATAATTTTTCTAGGAATATGTTATTTCATTTGTCGAGATTGAGAGGAAGCTTGATGAACACGTGATTCTTTTGGTTGCTTCAAACTCTTTCCCACCATTTTCATAATTATTCGTATTCCTTGGCCTCTTTTGTGGGCCGAGGACAAACGATTGTAGTTTCCAACCCGTTGAAAAGACAATCAGCTAAATTTAAATAAGAAGAATGGTGTATTGAAATGTCTACTTTCATATTTACGAACTGAAACATAAATTGAAGATTAGCTATTTGAATCCGGCAATAGAAACGTTTCAGAAGGTATTTCCAGATTTATTTATTTCTAGTAAACAGCGTATGGAACGTTCCGAATTGTATAATAACTGTGTCAGCCATTTTTGTGTGGAATTATGCGAATTCCGAGGCCCGTCGTTCGGGAAAGTTTGTTCGATCGCCGCACGAACGAATGGATTCGACAGTGATTCTTTCGACCAGAACGGCCACGTATTTTCGTTTTCGCGGAAACTTCACCATTTCACCTGGAAGCGGAATCGATAATGTCCGCGTGATAGTTGAATTTATTAGCCTCGCGTTCGCCAAGTTTCTATCACGTGCTTCAACCCCTGACGGATTATCGCGAGACTTTAAATCACCAACTTACCAGCCGAAGGATTACGCAACGCGAGGCTCGAATAGCCGTACATTGCGAATAGTCTCATCCGGACGGGTAAAACAACGATTGTTTGAAAATATTTCCATTCGATAGCGACACTTTCAAACGATAAACTCTGAAAATTTCATAGAAAAATTCATCGAACTAACGAACCTACGACCTGCAATAGACATCCACTCCAATTTATTTCAATTGTGTCTGTGGCAGCATCCGATACTTCTAACGCGTTTTTTAATCAACAATGTTGCATGGTTAATGGCTTTTCCGAGTGGGGTATCGGGATCATTTTAATAGAATTGTTCGTTTTTCACTGAACAACAAATTCATTTATTTCGCGTTAAAACCATCGAAAATATTAATTGCTACAGCGTTATGAAACTGTTGATCGATTTTACTTGATAACTCGATTAGTATTCTACTGCGTCAGCGCATAACATCTGAAAACATTGACTGTGTTCCAACATATGATAAAAATGTCTTCGATTCGGATAATCGAAGAACGAGAAAATGTGATCGGAACTGCGTCGTGTTTGGTCTCATTTTGTCGGGTAAAAGTTTCACAGAAAAATGGGAAGCATTGAAACGTCATTTTAATGAAACAACAATTGTCAAAATTCGGTGCGCGAGCCAAGGCCAAATTGCATTAAGTGCAAATTCGTGGTTTAATCGTGGCAAACGAGTCGAAGCGGTCGACGACGCGTCTTACGTTCGCGCGTATACATTTCCGGGGAAATTCGCGCGGCTTTCTCGGCCGTCTTTCCGACGATTTACCTTCAATGGAAGATAATGCTCGCGGAATTGCTCGCCGGCTGGATTATCGCAGAAAGGGAAGAAAGGCAAACGTTTTTCTTTTTCGATCGACCGAACAATCCGATAGGTACGCCGAAGATTTCATCGCGACGATTCCAGACAAAAGGAGCAACGCGACTCGCCACTCTCTCCGACGCGACGTACCGGGAACCTTTCACGAATTTTTCACGAACGATTGATCGTTTTTTATAATCTGTAATCGCGTAGAATGCGAAGGTTTCCGGAATGGAGAGCGCCGTCGGGGCTCGTTATCGATTTGCTGCACCCGCCGCGACGCGACGCGACGCGACGTGACGGCTGCATTTCTAATGGAATATTTCTTTATTCGCAGTCGGGGCCGACGATTGAGCAATTCAGGGAAATTCTGACCGCGAGCAAAACCGTTATGAAAGCGTCGGTGTGTTCGTGTGAATCCGGTTTTTCCTAGATCCAGTTAAACTGAGGAGCTCCTCGGATCAACCCTTACGTCAATACCAAAATATTTCGACGACGTTCAGTAATATTATAGTTTCCAGACTTCATCGTTCTAGCACATATTTTTGTGTGTTCGTTAATTAATGATTACTGGACAGCGAATTTTATGCATTTATGGGGAAAATAGGTGTCTTTTAACACTAAACCTACCACAGCCGGTCAAATGGGCGATTTTATATTTTCCTTTTTATAATTATTGAAAATATCAAGTTGTTTACATGGAAATTGATTCGATAAATTTCTTTATCAAAGCACATATTGTGTTAAAAATAGCACAAAATCTAAATAAATTCAGCATTATTATTTTCGTGAGCTAAAACATTTTCATCGCTTTTAATGCTCGGTAGGTTTAGTGTTAAAACGGTGAGAACATTAGAAAAATTTGAGGACACTGTTATATTAACGAAGGAAATAAATAAATAAAATGAATTTCACTCCAGTTTGTTGGAATCGACGTACAAACATTTTATTTTGCATAAAGATCCGCTGTTCCATAATTAGACAAATTGAAATTACACGTGCATCTGAATTATTAATGCCTACTCTAATATGTTTTCATTTTTTCGTATCTACTCGAAGATAAAATGAAAATACTTTGTGCGATCTACAAGCCTTATTATGCACGTCTCTAAATTACTAGCATTATAATGAAATAACGCGCGTTTATTGCTCTGTGTCTCTTTAAATATGCATTTAATCAGATATTGCGCATATGCAATTATATTTACCGTTGCAAAGTAATGAGAGTTGTCGATACTTGGGAATTTCAATTATTTTTAAAGCTTCATAATTTTTTATTGGAATTAAAATAATCGCTCTTTTGACGTCGATTTATTCGGCATTACAAATGAAATTTGTGTGTCATCGTTTTTGCAGGATTTATTTGGTTCGATCGAGTTCAAATTAAAATAGAAGATTCGCGTGCTAACGACAGCTTATTTTTAAATGAAATCGATGCCGGATTTTCTATTCGGGTTCGGTTGATTTATGCGGATTAATTCATTATTAAAAAAAGAGTCAAATGAAATTTGCCAACGGTTTAATATCAAATTTGTAGTTGTGTTAATATTTGAACAAGAAACGGAGCACCGTTTGCTTTGTAGCTTCGGTTTTCAATTAAAAGTGTATTACGGAAAATATCGGATTTCATTTCGAAAACTCCCTCGTACAATATCAATTACAATTCATGCGACTGCCGCATACGTCGTCATGGATGTGCGTATAAAACTTAATAAAATTCGAAATTCTAAGCACTAGTTAAGGCATCGACAATTCAGAAATCCAAGTGTCCGAGGACAACCGATGTGCACTTGGACGTCCCGTCGGTGAAAGGCATGCGACTCGTCGTCTACGCGAAATTACCCTGAACATTGGAATTAATACGTCTGCAGAGGAATCGCGAGAATAGGGGTGCGTAACTATATCCGGCGTAATCGCACGATAAAATTTAATCGCGAGCGATGAGGCGAATATTCATGCCGTTAACGCGTGAGAGAAAATCTAAGCTGCAACTCCGGGCTGCTTGAATCGGAAGCGCGGCGCTATTGTTTGGCAAAAACAACTTTCGCCTTTTTGGTAATTATGCTCAACTGTGCAAACCGACGTCAAGAGTATGTCTGACCAGTGCCGGGTATTTCTACTGACAGCTTTTCTCGTTTTCACGAGACAGTAATTCATCGATAATTGTTTAAAATATCTAAACGATAATTGTCTAGTCGCCTACCCATTCCGCTGAGGGGCAGACCACTATTAATCCAATAACAAAACTTCTTTATTTTTTATTATTTTTTTATGGAACTTTCACCAATATATTCGTGGCATTTTTCTGATTAAAATGAAACCAAATATGGAACCTGTACAGGAGGCGATCCCTGATGGAAAAATAAGAAAAATAAAAGTTTTTCATAAGAAACTTCGTTTTGAGAAAGTCTGCAACTAGATAGGAATCGTCTGACGCGTCCGATCATGGCCAACCGATTCTACTTCCTGCATATACTGAAACATTTTCTCGAAAACGAGACTTTAAACAAAAAAACATTATTTCTTTTTTTCGAATTATCTCTATGTTATTCGGTCGCACATTAAAAAGAAATTTCAGTGGCAGAACTAGTCTTCGGCC
This sequence comes from Lasioglossum leucozonium, assembly GCA_028454225.1. Lineage (NCBI taxonomy): Eukaryota > Metazoa > Arthropoda > Insecta > Hymenoptera > Halictidae > Lasioglossum > Lasioglossum leucozonium. The sequence goes on along the minus strand of CM052217.1, from coordinate 1,970,861 downwards.
ACTTTGTTCCTCTCTTTTCAATCGTCAGGAGGGCCTCTGCTTCCCAGAGAGGTAAACGCGAGCACTTCTATCGAATGTTCCCGTCGCCACAGTATCGTGGCAGGATGCGCCGATGTTTAAAGCGAAATAAATTCGCGGCGACCGCGACAGAACGGGAGCGAATCTACAATCGAGGTCCGATAGGAAATCATCTTTCGTCGCAAACGGTTCGATGAGTCCGTCGAGCGGGAGACTCTCGATCACTTTACTCCCGGGTCACCGGTAAAGCGTCGAATTTATCCGGTGAAAATCGGACCGGTCCGCGCGCTTTAGAAAATGGAAAATAGAAAAACACCGTTGCCGGAAAGAGAAAAAGACAGAGAAGGCGAATGAAAGAAAGAGGAGAGCAGAGAAAAAGGGGAACAAACATAAATCCTGGGACGCAGCGTGAACGAGTCTGCGAAAGGGTACACGGTGATCCTCCTTTATCCGTGTTTATCGACACTCGACAGCATTCGGGCGGCACGTAAGCGTTGTAGAAAATGGAACACTATCAATTCGAGTATCAGGCGGAGCGATCGGCGATGCCAGTGCAAATATTTAATTACATGCCGCATCGTAGAGGCAGACGCGTCGCGTCGCGGCGCCTCCGCCAGCGCCGCTGCAAATAACCGGCCGTTCGTCTCTCCTCGTCGGCCCGCGAGCCTCGTGCAACATCGTAGACGCGTGGAATCGCGTATCGAATATGCGAGCTCGCGTCTACCGTAGCTACGCTTTGCGGAATTCGACGACATCCGCGGCGATCGAGCCGAATCTGGCCGTCGCACGGTACTTGGGTAGGAATTTGAGACAAAAATGAAAAAGTATGGTGTAGTATTTTTTTCAATTTTTAATGATATTTGGTCCCCTCAGGGTTTCAAATCCATTTACCAACTCTTCTCCCCCTTTATCACTCTTCACTATCGCCTAATTTCAGCGGGACCTACTTTTTATTACGGTAGGTTCCGAACCACCTAACGTATGGTGTAGTAATTTATATTTCTTGTTTGGAATTGTTTTAAATGCACCAATTGATTTTTTGGAATACTATTTCACAGTTTTCCAGTCTTTACGCTATATAAATTTTAAATAAACAATGACAGGTACATTTTATGTATAATGTAAAATGAAATATAAACGAATATATATAAAAAGCAAATAAATATCGATAAAAAGCTAGTAAATAAAACATTTTAATAAAAATACGTTAATCAGTAGTATGAGAACTCATACGGCTCAGAATGTCAGAATGTAAACGTGAAACAGATTATCTCCTGATAAAAATTCGAAGTTTCAACAACGAGAATATAGTTCGTGTGATCACCGTTAAATTTTTCTTCCGTGTGTTGCATCCACGTTTCATGGTAGTGGACAGTTATAATTTAAAATTTAAGGCCAGTAGAATGCCCGAGCAATCGAGGATTTCAACATTTTTTTTTTTTTTTGGCGAACGCTGACAGATTCGTGTATGAAATATACGGTGTGAGAGGACCGGCCATGGTAGCCGGGTTCCTTGAATGGTATGAATATTTATATTTACACGGGGATACGTTCGTTGAAACGCTATAAATATTCAAATCGCTCAAAGCCATCGAACGCGTGGAATCTGTCGGTTTCCTAAAAGCGACTGAATGACGAGTGATTGATGATAACGGCCGTAATAATGAAAAATCAGTGTTGTATGTCTTCTTCACTTAACTGAATAACGAGACGCCATCGGAAAATGCTCGAAAACCGTGTGGAAAAAAAAAACAAACAAACGGGAAACATCGTCGACAAAATTGTGAAACTGAAAATCAAAATTTATTCTCGGTTCTGTTCGACTTTTTCAAACGGGTTGCAAAAACCTGTTCCGATCTTGTTAATGCCAAATCTATATAGACGTACGCGGGGCGTTAGTTGTTCAGAGTTATTCAGAATATACAATTATAAATTTATTTGCAAATTTTTTATTCTACGCATTTTTTATAAATTGCAGAAAATAATGTCATTATATCATTCATAAGTACTTTCAGCCTAATAAAAACAAATAAAACAATGTAATACAAAAAAATGTTTCGTACAAAAGTTAAACAGTGTGCAGACATCTGCAAACTTCGATATATAGAATTTTGAAAATATTTTTTTGCAACAAATAATCAAGGTCACTTTGATTTTTTAATTGTTAAAGTGTATTTTTTATTTCATAATGTTGGAGCTGATAGACAAATTGACACATTGCCCGACCGAATAAGTCAAAGAGTTATAATTAAACGAATAAATATCACAGTCGAAACATAAATCGCATTGACTCTATAATAAATTAGAAAGGAATGAGAACGAGCGAATGTGAAAAATGAATGAAAAGTGACTGTAAAATTAAAAGTATAATTTAGTTTTTCCCGTTTCTTTTTTCGCAGGTTTGTTTAACCGGGTTTTCGGAAAAAGCTGTACAGCGAAGGTAGCGAAGTAGGAAGTAGAATCGCGTGGAAAGCTCTGCGTTCCGCTGGCGGGCACTGGAAAACACGGGGAAAAAAGAGGCTGTTGCAGAGGGAGCTCTCTCGAAAGGGCAACATTTGCGAGAGATTATGACGAATTGTCGGAATTTCATCGTTAGCCGGGCCGACGAACGATAACTAATAGGTTGTTGGCCGTGCGGCCGAACAGAATTGAAATTAATGATTTAATAATGCCGGCCGATGTAATTATTTATATGAATGCACTTTGATGGAGTGCTTGTCAGCCGGGGCTGAATAATTCGCGATTGAAATGTGGTCGGGCCGCACGGTCGCATAAATTGTCGCGGAATCAACAATATATTCATCGGGCCCGGTCCAGCCGTATACTGTTTGCGCAATAACGTCAATATGTACTCGGCAGTGAGAACTCCGTGTGTACAGAATCACGCAGTAAAAACACACGCAAGAAGGGAAAACTGCGAGCACAATCGTCGAGGGGTGGGAGGGTGGGAGTTTGTGTAATCTTTGATTTATTCCGGGGACATTGCGAACCGAGGAACTTCCTCCGATACCTCCATCCTACATTGTTAATTGTCTCATTAACGCCGACTCATGCTCGCCCGTACCCTCCTTTCGTTATCAAACAATACCAGCGTGCGACAATTTCAGAAATAATTAGCCTATAGAGAGGGTTTTGTTAGGACGTCGCACGCGAATTGATGGACTTGGCTGTACGCCGCTTAATTAGATTTTTATGAATGGAAGTGATTAAGAGCGAATGTTATTGTCCGCGCGCGCGCGCGCAATCAAAATGAATAACACGAATTTGTCGGAATGAATTTTTCTTGTCGAAAAATTCGAAGGCGACACGTTACGGATTCGTTTAGCCAATTCGAATTGGCAGGTATCCACAAAATGCAGTGAATCTTCGTGTTTAATCTCAGAGATTTGTCCTGCTGCAAAATTCGATCCTTGATTTTTCCGGGTGGAAAAAATCGAAACGTCTGCGGCGCGGAAGTGATCGCGCGCGCATGAATATGCTAATGGACGGATCGGCCTATGTGTTCTAAAATATATTCGCATGATCGCAGGGACGGAATCGCGACACCGGATCAATTAACATTGTTGCGGTCAATAAATTCGCCCAGGGGCGGTCGACAGTTTCCCCTTGTCCGGTCCCCGCGCAACAAAATCTTCGTCGAATTTGCAAGCGGTCGGCGCGCATCGTTGCGAGCGGAGGTGGAGGACAGGCTCGCCTTAATTAATGAAATTAATGACCGTAACGCTGCCGGCGCGTATGTACAGCAGACGTGGACTAATCTACCGGCGGTTCTCGGGGCCCGTTGATCTAGTGTAAGAGAAGCCCAAGGTATATCTGCTAAGACGGACAATGAATAGACGCTGGTTTGATTCAGTAGTTGGAGAGTTTACCTAGCCGAGGGGGAATTCGGAACGCTTCTCCTCGGTCTCGGCTAAGTACACCGTGGATTTCGCCGGGCCGGCATTGTCAGGCTACCGGCAATCGATCTCGAATATCGGGTCCGGTGATTGGGTCACCACGAGTGTTTTCGATTTTCACTGACCCGTCCCGTCGTCTCTCTATGACGTGCACTGAATTCCCGGTTCCCGGCCGAGAGAGAGACACTCGCTTTGTGTACGTCCCCGGAAACTACCTGGCAACTTCCATCTGGGAACACTGAACGCGTTAACTGCAAGTAGAACGTAATAAAATTAGATCGAGAAAAGCGGATCCCTGCGCCGGATGAACGGCGCGCGGATCGCCTCGGAAAATTCATTTCGGAACGGACTCGGAAAGCTGCTTTGTTGCTGATAAAGAAGCGAAAGCTACGACTATTTATAGCTGAACTCGGAAACTCTATTCGCAGCTTGCTAGAACCATTCAAGAGACAGAACTACGGTAATGTCTCGGCATATAGGTGAAAGATCCCTACTCCCTGGTGTGCCCTTTGAAGGGTCCACGACGAGTCTTCCGTTTTTGATTATCTGTTTGTGACGCCCGTGTCGACGTATTTCTTGCATTGTTCCGATACGATCAAAGTTGTTTCGTAGTTGGTATTTAGTCGAAAAATGCCGGGAATATTTTGATAGCAAGGAACTTTGAAATCCTCAATTTTGAAACTGCGTTACAGCTGCTGCTTTGTTGTACAGTCAACAATCGCGACAGGCCGCACCCGGTGGATTATCGAATCTTCGTTCCATGGCGGGTAGATAAACAGATTTCCAAACAATAAGTTAAGAACGTTCACGTCAATCCCTGAAATCTTATTTTTCCTGATAACCGTGTTCCCATTGTGCGGGTACTTCGCCTCGAAGTTCTTAAACGCGTTTCGCTGTCCCCTCGGAGGCTGCTTCCTCTCTCACCGTTGTCCGGCTCCGGAGTTGCAATTTCTCGAATACTGACTCGGCGCGGGTAACTCGATTTCGAATGCAATAAAAATACCAATAACTTTCGGAGCGGTTCGAATCAATCGTTGCGGGCCGGGCGACCGCAAAAAGAATATGATCCGCGTCGACGACAATACGTAAGCCGAGAGGCACCGCGGGAATATTCTCGACGGTATCGGGGCTTCATGAATTTTCCACCGGAAATATCTTGTCCGAGAGGACACGGACGAAATACTTGTTGAAAACGACAGAAGGTTGACCAACCGACCGACAGCCCAGGACCGTAGTTCCGCAGTAACCTGGATTTGCGAAAAGATTGCACGGTCCACCGACCCGGAAAGAACAAACGGTGTTCGGTGAACTGTGTTTCATCCACGAATTTTCCCTGCGACCCCGTGCTCGCCCGGTTTTTTCTTCTCTATCCCATTCGCTCTATTCCTATCGGCCGCGTCTCACCCTCGAGACGAGCCTATATATCGCTATTTTCCTTCCGAGACCCCCCGCCCACCCCCGTCCACCCTCTTTCCACCGTCTACTTCTTCTTCCTCTTCGTCGTCTTTTTCCAGCTCTGATTTTGCTTCACCTTGCCAGCACCGTTTCCCGTGGAACTGCTCTTTCTGGCCCAGCGACCTCCGAATTCCAGCCAAAAGGGACCAAAAAGACGACACTCGGTCTGTTCAGGTGTACCCTCCTCTGGATGACGAAGCCACGGTTCTACCCACACCCTTCTCGCCCCATAAATTTACTCGGGCGAATCTGTAAACCTCTTTTGTCCAGGCTGTTCATTAACCTCTTCGTTACCAGTGTTTGTCTCGGCGACAGCCTTCAAATTGTTGCGATTTCCAGCATCCGGTTTAACCCTTTAATGCTCAAATTTTCCTGTTATTCGCCGAAGTCTTGCTCGAGTCTAAAATCTGTTTATCGTCGTTTATGCATTCCGCCTGGAATGTACAGGGTGTATAAAAATTATATGTCACGAATACCGTGGAGGGATTCTATACCTCTGGATCGGAGATCTGTTAAAAATGAACGATATATTAAATTCAGCTTTTTCGATTCATCGAAGAAGGAAAGAAACGGTCCAGCTGGTTAACACGGTTGAAAACACCCTTCAGCTGATCTGCTAGTTCGCAAAAAGAGAAATCTTTTGAAACGAAAAACCAGTTTCTGCTCTATATTCCCCCACTTGACCGCGTCTGAAAATGCTAAAAAAAATCTGACACATCCAACATGTCGAACCACGTACGCCGGAATTTTTTCCGATTTTTCAGTTACAAGCTCTGGACGAAAAAAAAATGAAAAATACAGATTTCACGTTGAGTGAGAGTAAAAATAACATTTTTTTAATTGTAGCCATTGTAGCCATATTTATATTTCTATATAGTGTTTTATATTGTTTAAATATTGTGTTTTATAATACAGTAGTAATTAAGGTATATTGCGTTTTCTTTGCCGCCAATTCTTGCCTGTTTGTCCATTGATCGATATCGATCAATCAATCATAGAACGTCAACCATATATATGTCATAGTCTCTGCTTTGCTTTTGAACGCAAATGGATTCAGTTACACATCTGCCAATATGTGACCTAAGTGTGTTTAGTGTAACTCAATAATTTTTGTAAAATTTGTCCACTTCATGTTTTTGATACAGCAAGTATGTATTTTATTTTGTTTCCGATATTTTCAGTAGAAACTACATAGCTGTTTTTTACAATTGAATTGTTATTAATTTTTCTTTTGCATAATTTCAGACGCAAAAATGATTCTTTGAAAAAGATCCACATAGAAACGTAAGAAACATGTTTAAATAATTGCACATTTGTTGTTTTTTAAAAATGATCGAACCTTGCGCCGATATCATTTACTTTACATATTTATACGTAAATACGTATATATTTTATACTTTAATCAAAGGAGGTCTAACAACAAGCCTGTTCAAAATGAATTCGCAATATTTCGAATTAGAAAATTTCGGGGCACCGGTCGAACCAGCGGCGGCGTCAGAAATAGAGCGGGGATCCGAGGGAAATCGTGGGAACCGCGCCGACACAATTATCGCGGGCCGCTCGCGGCCCGTATAACACCGTCCCATCGAATGCGTACTAATGACGCAATGATGATGCAAATCTCCCGAGATACGTGTGCGCGGACAGAAGCCATCGGAATCCGGTTCGTTAATGTATCGATACGCGCCGTTCAAATTAATGCAACCTATTATCGGCGCCATGACGGGGCGTTGCTCAGAGGAAGTTTGCGCCGTTAAAGACGCTTAACGGCGTTGATTGGACCCTGGAGATGTTACGTGTATATCCCCGGTTCGTTACGACTTCCGAAACATTTGCGTGCGGCTCCGAAGAGAAGTTTCGTTATAAAAAACGAAAAAAACGAAAAGAAAAAAGAGAAAGAAAGTGGCCGCGGTTAATGGAGCCCGCCAATTTGATTTTCAAGAGCGTCGGTCTACTTTGGCCGGCCGAATTCCGGTGCCGTTGATTAAGCCGCCCTTAACGATTCGATGCATTAGCTTCGTATTACGATCTCTCCTCCCGAGTCCAACTTTACCGTCCGATGAAAAATTCCGGAACCGCTGAGTGCAAAGTTCTGCGCGTTAACGATTTTTTAGCATCTTCAGAGGGAAAATTAGTATTTTTGCGATCCGACTGGGCGGAGATGGATACAGGAGAGTTATTTATTTCTGAAACAGCTGGCTCGCGGAAGACGAATTTTTTACCGAAAGACTGCACAATACGGAAGGTTTGTTCAGGAAAATATAAAATAGATTTTCGGATAGTTGTTTCTCCGAAGCAGCAACGCCCTCTGTGTATCGAGCATCGCGGACAAATGCACTTATTGATCCCTCCAGCTGATCAGGATCCCAACTTCCGACTCATTTTTCATTTCCCATGGCCGGACGTTGGCCACGTCAGTTTCAGAACGCGAGCTATGATGATATCATAGTTGGTTCGCGTTCAATAAGCTTTCATCAAACGCCGAGGAAATTGCGAGATAAAGCTATCGGACAAAGCTAAATCCATGGAGTGTCATGGGGTCGGGTCACGTTAACTGCAGATGGTATGCTTTTGTTGGCGGACTATTTATGTCTCTCTGTGCCCTTGGCATCGGAAATTCTAATCCAGATTTAACCTGAATACCCGATTTTCACGAAAAACGGGTTACCATGGCCTCTGAGTCATCAGCTTAAGCATATTATAATTCAGATAATAATAATCGTACGAATTTTTTTTATTTACCTGATGTTAGATTATGAAAATGATTGACGCACATTAACAACAATTAACAGACGTAGTCAACAGGTTCATTCATGTACAAATTAGCCATGAAGATTGGTTCCAATCCTAAGAAATCAGCAAAAATAATACCATCATAAATAATATAATCTTAAACATTTTATTTGGAAAATTTGGCCCGGACGACTTTAATAAAACAAAGGTTTTAAAACTGTAACTTACCATTTATTGACTTTTACACAAAATTAATTTCTTGTCTCCAACGTCGCAGTTATAAAAATAATAGTAAAGCAAAATTTTATTCTTAGAATTTGGGTCGATCGTATTAAATTAAAATAAGTCGTGTAAAAAGGGAATTAAATTTTTTTCCTAATTCGTGTTAAATCAAAATCGAGTAGAAACTCAATTATGTGTACTACAATATTGGAAAACCGAAGACACGTTTATTCCCAAAAAAGCAACAAGATGAATCGTCTCTGAGAACATTGAATATTTTTTTCCTCGACTGAATCTACCATAAAGATTTGAAGATTGAATCCTCCCCTTTCGAACGACCCCATAAAACTTGATACAATACGATTTTTTTTTCTCTGCTTGATGGAGCAGAAACGAGGAACAAGTTCGATCGCCTGCATCTCTCGAGTTGCGCCTTATATTCCTATAAAGCACTTACATTCAATAAAACGACCAAAAAGAAATCATACGTCAAGATTTGGGGATTCAATCTTCAAAACTTGGGAGCGATTCATTCACGGGAATAGATTTGTTAGTATTTGTACAATCGCTTTGAACTTAACCAGAAGCTTCTTGTTCAGAAATAGCTAGCAGCCAGGCAACGTCATCGCCGGCTCGAAGGTACGGCGTGGGAAGAGGAGCCCAGCGCAGCCGGAAGGAACTGAAAGATGCAGGGATCCCATAATCGCGGCTAGGCGAACGAACATTCCCCGAGGAGTCCTTCGTCAGGACTTTCCTATTCCGCGGCGAGCCGGAGGACTCTCGACTCGCGTTTCGCCGGGGATTCGAACGGGCTGAGCGTAATCGATCGCCGTGAGAATTCGCGTTCTGTTGACCTCGACGAATCTGGAGGACCGAGAGAGAGAGAGGCTCTCTCTGCATCGTGAAAAAGTTAAAAGCTGCCCTAATAGATGCTGGCGCCTCTGGAAATGCGGCTCGAGTGTCCTTCCGCGGTGGTCGTCGACCAATTTCGAGTGGTCGCTGTTGACCAACGCTCCAAAAAAGTGTAAACAGTTTCATGCGTTCTAACTTTCACTCCAAGCGATACAAAAAATGGAACTGCGTATTGGTATCCTAAGGTTAATAAGTTTGCTATCGGTGCCAAAGATTTTTCTCAAATTGTTGGATACATCGATACATTTTTAAAATATTTCATAAAAATTGTGTAATACATTGAAGATTACCAAATTATAGATTGTCATTTAATATATTTATTTATTTTAGATATGCTTGTTCTTTATAACGCCACACTGGGGATAAAAGCAAGAAAATTTGCTATCCGGCACAATAGTCAAAGCATCCTTTGATCCTTCGGAAAATTTCCCATTAACACATTCATTTTCATAGCAGTGTTCATAAAGCACTTACAAACTCTGAACAATTTATTCAAGATAAATTGAACAATATCGGCGCTAGGTTCGGTCAAAGTTACTAAAGGACAGAAAAAAGTATTGAAATCTCACAATTTCAACATATCAGAATTTACATATAACAAATTAAAAGACCTTAATGACAGATACTTGAGGAAATTGTTAAACATAGCCATTGAAGACACACACTAAATAGTAACTTTGATCGAACCTAGATAATGAGATTGATAACTCAAATAAAAAATGTCTTATTCAAGGTTCGTAAATTCTAAAATATTTTTTTCCCGAGAAACGACACTTTTACTACAAAGGTGTGCATGAAAAAATAAGTTTCACTCGTCAAACAAGAGTAGAGAAAGAGTAATTACTGTTTTGGTAAGTTCCAGGGTGAACGACGCGAGGCACCGGTTTCGATCGAGATAAGCAAACACCTGGAACAACGTTCCACTAGAAAAAAAAAACATTAAGATATCGTTTGCATGATCCGCGGGCGATTTCCTTCCTTATTTCGCCATATTTCACGTGGCAGCGGTGTATCCCCTCCGGTAATCAATGGGACCCGGGAACGCGTAATTCACTCATAATTCGCAACAATTCCCGAAACATTTTTACGAGCACAGAAATAGTCGGCAGCAGGCCGGCGAAAAGTTCCGTGCTCGTATTTGCGAACTGTACGCAAGCGAAGCGCGTCACGCGATCCCACGTCTCTTCCGGCCGATGCTATCGAGAAGAATGTTACAGCGTCGCGACGCCGTGTGATTTCCTTATCCAATCTCGGAACTTTGCGCGGCTCACTGTTCGGAGCTCACCAAATTCTCGATCGAAATTTACTATTTCTGGATCAAGTTATCTATGTTCGAAATTTACTATTTCTGGATCCTTCCTATAATCGAAACTTACTATTTCCCGGTCAAATTTTCTGTGATCGAAATTTACTATTTCTGGATTAAGTTATGTATGATAGAAATTTACTATTTCTAGATCAAGTTATCTATGATTGAAATTTACTATTTCTGGATCTTTCCTATAATCGAAACTTACTATTTCTGGATCAAATTTTCTGTGATCAAAATTTACTATTTCTGGATCAAATTTTTTATGACGAAAATTTACTGGATCAAAAAGAATAAAAATACCGTTGCAGATAAGTTAGAAGTCTGCGAACATAATACCACCAGATTCAACATTAAATAACAACATGCACAAAATAAATTCGATTTTTCTTATGTAAAACACAAAATTACAATTTCTCTATATACCTCTACTTTTACGCCATTGGCGTAAAGAAATAAATGAAATCAGGAGAATATTTTCACTGAAAATATTTCCATTTATTGTCGAAAAGAATGTTGCAGCGCCGTGAATGATTTCTTTATCCGATCCAGGAATTTCGCGCAGCTTCACACAAAAATCACGGTTCCGCCAGCTAATTTCAGAACGAAATTTACGGCTCGAAGCACCCGCGAAAATCTGCTCGCGTACGGGAGTTATTCAACCTCCGAGACGAAATTTCGCCGGTGTTTTTCGAAGAGCACGATCGCTGCGCATGCCGTACAATTTTCTTGCAATTTTTTCCCCCGGCGAGGATGTAATCACGCTATACCAGCGAACACGCGTTCTCTTTGGAGGCTACTTTGCACGTTATTTACCGTTTCTTCTAACGATACCTGTGCAACTTGTCGGGACTGATGTATAAACGACACGACCGCAGTTTCGAACAATCTGTACGCCGAGATTTACAAGGAAAATTGCATCGGCATTAAGATAAGCTCTTTCGAATCACGGTATTCGAGATCTGATGTCATTACACACTGTAAAACAGATTCTAGACTGTTGAACGGTCGCGGACGAATTGTGGAATGTTTTACCTTCGAGAAGTAAATTGATTTTTTCCAACACTTAACCACCCAGTGGTTGTTTGCATTTTCATTAATAAATATTTTTCTTTCTATTACGAAGAAGGCAAATTTATTCAAGCTATTAAGTAATTTGAATAAGTTAAAGAAAAAAACAATTTTCGTCATCCCGTGTTTCATATATTGTGAGCCCATTTGAGCATAAAAAATTAATTGTTTGTGTTTCGTGATGAAGCGACGAATCCATTGCAACCAGAAATAAAAATATTTATTACTGAAAATGCTGATAGAAGATTTTTTATTCAGATTTTAGATGCTAGACATTGCTGAATATTATGGATCGATACTGTACAAGTGTTTATTATTTACTCTATGATTTACTCAAGTATCTTACGTAGTGATCAAGGAAAATGATTGCAAAGTTAGAGGGTTTCGCCCCTTTCTTTCCTTTACAGGAGGGAGTGGAGCATTGAAACCTTTCAAAACAGTATTTCAAGCACAGATTGCCCCGTGGGGTACAGTCACAGCTGCATTGTCAAGTTTCTATCTCTTTCTCTGACGTGATTTAGCCCGAAACATTGCCGCCGGCTGTAATCCAAAGCGTTCCGGAGCAGAGAGCAGGTTTCGATAATGTGTACAATAGATTTTCACGGATACAGTAGCATGTTAGAGGCAGAAGTTTTCAAATGATAAAAAGTGCATCCAAACGTTAAAAATTGTGCGAACAGAAAAAGATCTTCGAACAAGCAAAACTATTTTCTTACCGTCCTAACGACTTCGGGAACGTTCGAAAACTCGGATTCCGCGCAAGTTCGAAATCGAATTAATATTCGAACGCGAATTAGCGTGGGTGAAATCAGTCGCGCGGATTTCGCCGATTTCGCGATATTGTTCGCGAACGAGCGCGACATTGTTTACGGTGGATCGTGGAAGAGCGATCGCGGTGAATTCGAGTACATACGATCCGTGGACAGGGTCTTTGTTCTCGGCTCGCAGAGGAACGAAGAGGATTGGCTGCGCTCGGCACAGATGTCGATAGGTCGGGAATCGTTCGAACGGCATTTATCGAGATTGGCCCCGGGCGTGTGAACAACTCGCCGTGTGGCCATGGTCGAGAGAGAAAGAACGAAAGAGAGAGAGAGAACGGAGGCTAAATGTTGCCGGATTTTCAAAAATCTCGAAAAGCTTGCCTCGGCGCGCTGGTACGATCGGTAGCGCGATAAATATACCCACTCGTGCGTATAACGTATGCGCGGATTGCGATTTTGTATTCGAGGCGCGGCCAGGCCGATCGCCTCTCTCGCCGTTTCCAGCGTATTCCGATTGCATTACCTTTTCCAGCCCATTGGCCTCTTCTCTGTTTGCAGGAAAAATTCGTGAACGAACAACACGCCCTCGCTCTCCGCGAGAGCTTGCTTTTATTTATAAAGTCTTCTGTTTGCCTATCCGCCTATACATATACATGCGCATACAGTCGGGCCAACAAGTTTCCTTCCACCCTCTCAAAACAATAACTTTCCTTTTTTCAAATCGGTTAAAACGACTCCGCGTTTCCTGAGGCGTTCGCGGAACTAGTTCGCTGCCTGATGTACTACGAATTTCCAAAAATTTCTACTTGTAAAAGTCTAGACACTTTTTCTATATGCGTCTTCAACACTTGAGTGAACTTTGAAAGTGTACATTGAAAATGCAATAATTCGATGAGTATATTTCATACTCATTTCCATCGAATTAGTGGATGTAGCGAGATAGTATAATTTCATCTGTATCTGGAAATAGTTATTAATAGTTGCACGTTAAATAACTGAGTGGAAACCTCGAATAAAGATCTAAGTTAGACGGGTGTCCCAAAAATGTTCCTGAGATCATTTCAGGCGACACTTTCATTTGCAACAGTATCATTGTTAAGGAATTATTGACGAAAAGCACAGACCAATCAGAGCGCGTACCTCGGGGCGCAAGAAAACGAGCAGAAATTGATTAATAACTCGTTAACAAAGTCGAGGCGGATATTTTTGCAAAGGTAAATGTCGCTTCGAGTGACCATCAAGGAACCCTTTCAAGGAAATCGAACACCTTTGGCACACCCTGTGTGTATAATACATGCCACGTAGACCCTCATTCAAGATCTCCATATTAGCATTTTGAGTGGAGCCGCATCAGCCCCAATATTCACTTAGGGATTAAAGAAAATTGAAAACACGTTTTGTAGATTTATATCAGTTACATACGCGCTTGCATGAATGTTTAGATTTATCGCAGTTGCGATGAACTGCGAGTTTCTCACGATTTTCAACCCTTTCAACGTAACTCATGGCAACGTTAATTTCGATGAAATTCTCACCATTATATCTGTTCAAATTAATTCGTAACCCCGTCTTCTTGGATTTCTTGATAATTTATAAACAATCACAACACACTCTACTGTTAAAAATAATCCCCATCCGCGTATTTTCTCCATCTTATAAATATCCATTTCAATTCTCCATCTACAGTCTAGTGAACACAGAACTTGGATTGTGAGGATCACAAATTAATTACACCTAATACAATTAACAAATTACATATTTATAATCTCGTGACAAGCTCAAATAAAGAAGCTGCAAAATCGATATTTATTATTTTTTTATACACCAAGTAGCAAACTAATCTTTCCGAGTTCTTGAAAGAAGTCGTTTGATTCACTTTCTCAAAAAAAAATTGCTCCCTTTTAAGGGACGCATCAAGACTTTTCTGACTGACTGTATGTCTACGTATCTATGCACGTATCACCGATACATCGAGCTTTTCTTTCAGCGCGTATACAGAAACGGTTCCGCATGCATCAGTTCCATCGATCACTCTCTCTCTCTCTCTCTCTCTCTCTCCCTCTTTCTCTCGCTTGCTCTGCCTTTCCTCTCTTATTTTCCAGCGTGTGTTGTTGGAAAGCTGAGTTTCAGTTTTATTTTTGTTCAATATTATTTTCATTTAAACCGACGCTGCCTTTATACCGCGTGTCTCCAGTTCTTTCTGCGCAAATTGGGTCAGGATATTGCATCCGCAGATCCGAAGGGATGATGTTCAATTGGAGAAACAGGGATACGGCTAAACGGGAAAGCAATTAGAAATATCGAGAAGAGTTTCAGCTTGTTCGGGTTTGTTCGCTTTGTGGCAGATGTTTTTGTTTGTTTTCAAACGACAAACAGCGTTGAAATCACTCGGATCATCCGGTACAAGTTTTATTAGTTTACTATCGAGCATTAACGCGACTATATTGCTTTTTTTAATGATAACCGAAATGAATTTATCCAAATTTCAAGTTGTATCATTTCTGACTGATTAAACTTAAATAAATATGTCGTTATTCAGCGTCTGTATCTTGCAACGAATCCAGACTAATTTTTATTTCAGCCATCCGCTCGTCGATGATCTCATTTAGCTCGATTTTTTTTTTAAAGGTATTACCGTGTAATTACCACTTCCGTAACGCAATTTCATCAACACAGTTCGAATAGCGTTCATTATTAATTTAACGCGTTCGTTACCGACGTTACACGCGTTACGACGATCATGATTTTGCTTCTCGCGTAAAGAACATAAAATTAATATTATGCGTGTCGTTATTTAAAATTAAAATGCACGGTGCACGTTGCATTTAGTGGAATGTTATAACCGTAGAGGCTGTTTGCAAAAGGAAAGCTGCCAGGGAACATGGTGAATAAATTCGAATTTCTTCTTAACGATAATTATTTTTCGTAAAGCGAAAGCTATCTTAGTGGACAGGTTTTTGTATTGAAATTGTTTCGAGCAATATTCCCGAAGAGCATTCTATTCAGTCGAGCGTACAGCTCGTATAATCGTATTATATCTGCGTGTACTACATCGCGTGCGATTATATCATATTCTCATTGTGTCCTAGCAAACTGTGGGCTTTTAATTAATCATTGTAATGACAGTCGCATTCGGTAACAATGGACACCTGTACAATACCATAAATCGAACGTATTGTTAAACATGTGTCTAACAAGTATAATAAACAACATTAAATGTCGAAGACTCTTACAAAATCAAGAGAATGTTATTATAAAAATGACAATAGTTGATGGTCATGATTAGACAGCGAATTTTATGCATTTTTGGCTGAAATGAGTAGATGTGATTTAAAATAGTAAAAACATTTAATAAATACAGTGAGTGTAAAAGGTATTCGTGCACTTTTCAAAACCGCATAAGTTTTTTAAAATTGGACCATACGATTTGAGTTTTTTGGTGATGTTAGGAGGATTAATTTACTAATTAATGTGTAAATAACTGTTTTGAAAAATTAGTATCGATCATATTTGCAAAGCAATTTTTTTAATAACTAAATGTAAAAACAAAATTTGGATTACTTTTCGGTCCCCCTAATATTAGCAAAGAAAATATCTCACTCCAATTTGTTGCAATTCATCTAGACAATCTTTATTTTCCATAAAGATCCGCTATCATTCACGCCTAAAACGAGAGAACTAGAAGCCTAAAACGATACAAGAAATCTTGGAATCGTGGCAAGAAAATGAACGGAAGAAAACTGAATTATCGGTCCAGAGGGTGCTACGAAAAACCCGCACGAGCATCGGATAAATAGCTGGGAGAAGTTCGCAAGGAATCTTCTCTAGAAACACATTCGGTGAAAGCGTTTCCCTCGGCGACCGTTCCCGATCTCGATTTAACCGTTTCGGACCGGTCGAGCTGACAATCGCGCGGTCGGCTCGCATTATTATTACACGGCGAATTACGAGGCATTATTTTTGGATCTGCGGTGAACTTTTCACGGTCCCCTCCCTGAAGCGACGTTTCCTGGCGACGCTCCAGAACGTTTGCTCGCCCCAACTCACCCCGTTCACCCCTCCGGCCACTTTCACCTTCGCCGTTTAAGCCGGGAAGAGATGCCCGAGATTAATCAGTTGTGAATTCCTAGAAACAGGGACCATAACTATTTTAACCGAAATTAAAGAGTCAGAGGATAACGATTATTTCTCCAGCAAAAATGTTTTAGAGCACAAGCGATAATTCCAACGATCGAGAATTTATTTAACTGCCGATATTTGTGCAAAGTAAAAATGTTCTATCTGACAACGAACTGGAGTGAAATGAAAATAATCTATCTGCATTTTGCCATAAATGCATAAAATCAATTCACTATAAAAATTTTTAATTTTTCTCATAATTTAAAATAGACTATTAAAATTACCCTAAATTAATTTTACTATAAAAATTTTATCTACAGTTCCAGACAGTAAATGATGAAGTGTATCGTGTCCGGTAATTTTACCACGTGTAATCAACTTTTAAATATGTATTCGTCAGGATCAGTAATACCGATGTCGTTGCTGAAGGGTTAAGAGCCGATTTGAGGGCAAGGCCGTTTGGCTCATCTTTTCGCGGTCGAAGAAAAATTCTGCCCGCGAGCGATGCGGTCGCACGGAGACGTAAATGAGTGAGTGAGTGAGCGAGAAAGAGAGAGAGAGAATTTCCCGGACGCTGTTCGATTCAGAGCGGCGATACGGTTCCACTCTAATCAGGATTTATTTGCGAATGAGGCCAAACACAATACGGTGACGGCGCAGAAAAACTCTCTTTTTTTCCTCCCCCTTCCCGGGAAGAGCATTACCGCGAATGAAAAAGGAACTTTACATTTGCGTTAATGAAGTGAATGGAGCGTATTAGACCCGCGGAAACGGCGATTCCTCGTCTGGGAACGACAGAGCTTTCGGTCGACGAAGGAGCAGCGGTTTGCATTCTGCGTTGACCCATAAAATTTCTGTGTCGTTCACTACAGAATGTTCCTCTATTATCAGTAGACAGCGGATTTTATGCGTTTATGGGAAACGAAATATTTTAACGCGTTTGGTGAAATAAATAACGACGGTGAAACTTCATTGTAAATAGAAATATGTTATCATTCGTTTGAGCTAGTCAGAATAGCAGGGAAGCTCCGCTCTGTCGAGAGTTGATCCTTTATACCGTAATACCCTTTGATGAGCTGTGAGGATGACGAAATAATTATTACAGAACTA
Source organism: Lasioglossum leucozonium (assembly GCA_028454225.1). NCBI lineage: Eukaryota > Metazoa > Arthropoda > Insecta > Hymenoptera > Halictidae > Lasioglossum > Lasioglossum leucozonium. The sequence continues at coordinate 1,953,255 of CM052217.1, read as the reverse complement.
GAAATAATATTTGGATTACTGAACTTGTCAGGGTTTAATGAGGTTCGCGAGCATAATTTCTATCCTTCCCCGGTTGCGACTAATTTCAATCTACATATTAAGTGCATTAATCCAAGCTTACAAAGACTGTGAAAAGCTGCGATGATCAAATGTTAAATATCAAATTTCCAGACGACTCTCATCTGATGTTATTTATTTTCTTTCATTTCGCATAATGAGTCCCCCTCCGAGTCATTTGTTTCGGGCGTCCTAGCAATTCCTCGAGATACCGCAAGTACCTGGAAATCATCGAAAACCTGGGCTAACATGCGCGAAGAGACGGCCATCGAAGGGAATCCGGCGAAAGCATCGACGAACGAACGGCACTGGGAGAATGCGAGCCGTTTCGCGGCGATGTAGGAGAATTCGTTGCTCGAAAATAATCCTTGGTGCTCATTAGAGAGCGGTCCGTGTGATCTCGCACGACAAATCGGTACGTGTCGATTACAAAGCGCGTGGACGCGATCGATGGTCGGTCCTTTCGAGACACAAAAGGAACCTGTGGAAAAAAGGCTGGCTCGCCCCGGTAACAAAGAAAGACCCGATCGCGTGGCCGGCGGAGGTGCTCGTTAACGAGTTAAGGAAAATGTATCCGGAAAATCGAGAAATTAGGAGAGGAAAGTTGGCGCTGTTCAACCCGGTGGATATCGACGGTCAGGATCGCTTACAGTTGTCCGGGCCTGGTGTAACGTATCCCCCATTACGATATCTAACACTGGCTCCGGTCGACCAGTACTCGTCAACGATATCTCGTTTCTCCATTGCATAGAGCACGAATGCCTGTATCGGCTGCCGCGCCGCAACGGGTCCCAGCCGGGCGAACGTGACGATGCAGCACGCCGTGAAGGTGTCGATAACGCTGCAGCAGATGAGACACGGGGGGACGGGCGACGGGGTATTGGGGATGTGATGCTGAGACCTGACGAAAACGGGGAAAAAAGACGCGCGATAGGCGAGAGAGAGCCTCCCCGGACGGTACATTTATCTATCGATAGACGTCGAGGCGGTGCTCGGACGTTATTTGACGTGTCTTCATCGACTTCCATTCAGAAATCCCCGTGCAAGCCCGCTGTCAGCTTGTCGCCTTAATACATAATCGCTGTCGACGCGACTGGCTTTTGATTAATGCGCCAAGATCGGCCCCGACATCGCTGCGACCTCTCCACCAGGTTATGGAGCAAACTAAGACACTCTACTTACGCGTTGTTGTTGGAGTATACAACGAACACGCAAAGGTCTTTCTGACCTATTTAGTGTCGTTGCACGTCGAGCGCCGCCATTTTTCCTCGCTAAAGGGCCTAAGGAGGACTAAGACAGACCACAATAGATCCGGATTCAGATAACCTGCCTTGTTCCGAGATTAAATCGTCTAGCAGATGATTCTTGCGGGCAAAGTGCTATAGTGTGTTGAGAAATCGCAGTACGTACCACGAAGCTAAAGTGTAGAGGGCAAAAGGGAATCGTCGTCGCGTCTCATTCTATATAAATATTTATAGAAACTGTACATGTTCTTATTATTTTAAATATGGCTAACTTATTTTGTTGATCATAATTTGGAAAAAAATTAATGGTTTAGCACAATAAATTCGACGAACTCGCGTCGCATTAGAAGCTAACCCAGACGCTCGTGCAAGAATGGCATTCACAGTGGTTCAACGGCGTAGCATAAATACGGCGATGCGAATAAATCAGTCAGGGAACAAACAATTGCAGATGAGTTTTCATAAAGCGCCGATCCCGGGTAGAGAAGTCTTCTCTCTCTGTTTCTCGAGGACAAGGCCAATCTCTTTCCCCGGAGATGGCTTTCGCAATAAAAAAGGATCGCGGCGGAGAGAAGCTTGGGCGGCGAAGGTATGCCCAGGTAAAGAGGAAAATTATCAGTCCGAAAGAAACGGGAGTTTGTTCACCTTTCACGGTGAATCGCACTTCCGCGCTTTCAACGGGTTTCCCCTCGCAAAGAGCCGTGAAGGAGGAAGAGGTTAAGAGAGTCGCAGGCATCGAAGTTGGTGGAGGGAGGAGAGGGGTCGGAGGGGTCGATGGATGGCAAATTCATAAATTCCAGCTCTTCGTTTGGCTACGTGTTCGAGTCCGTCCCCGGCGACCGGCAAAAACCGGATCCTCTTCTCGCTGAAGATACCGGGGAGGAATGAAAAACCAAGACGGCGATAAGTTCCGCGGCGGATCGAGAAAGACGCCGTCCACCACCAAGAGGACGACGCTCTCCGGCTCTCGCTGTAAGCGTTCATCGCGTTATTACATCGCCGGAGAGTTTTCGTCCAGCTTTCCTGCCCGGGCAATATACAATTATGCAATAATTTGAAAGCAAAGGCGTATTTCATTCTTGTCCTCCGCGTTTTTGCCCGTTGTTTCCTTCTCGCTGTTCGAGTGGCCGCGTTCTTCCGCCGACAATTTCCCCGGTGGCGCGTCGACGGTGAAAGAAACGCCGGCTCGGGCCGGGCCGGCTCCAAGAAAGTTAAAAAAACGGCCCGGGCGCGCTCTTTTATTAGAACCAACGGTGGTTCTACAACGTTTTCGTGCCATTTCCCCGGTTCTTGCGCTCCTTAACGGCGGTAATTAGCGATATCGCTTCCCGTTTCCATTCCGCTCGCCAACTACCGCGCAACTTCGACGCCGCTCCGTTCTTTCGACGTCACCTCGTTACACCTCTCGGAAACGTTCCGAGCACAGAAATCCATCTTACACGAGGAGCACCAACTTCGGGGACTCTGCGCTGCGAACAGACATTCCGAGCGCGAAAAACTCGCAGACAATTTTGGGTCGCGTTGAGTCCCAAGCTGTTAAAGCTCAACGAAAAAAATTAGCACAGGATATCGACGTTATACATGTCAGGTTGTCGCAAAAGTTTCTATCATAATTGTACCACTGACAATGCTTTGTAAGTAACACGAAACAAATACTTTCTTATTTTTATTGTTAGATAATATTGCTAGACACAATCAACACAACACAATCTTCTGTTTGTTAATGTTTTATTATGCCTTAAGCTTCCCTTTTCCTAACCATACCATTGGTTTTCCTAAAAACCGCTCTGAATTTGGAAAACGAAGCGAACTTTTGGGACAACCTAATACAATGTATAAATGTTTCAACTCGTTTCTACGTGAAATCTATATTTGAACTGGAAAGCCACATCACCGACGATTGAGTAAGAGGTTGCACTAGTTTCCGATGGTTTGCTTTTACAAGTTACTGGTCACCAACGATTCTATGTCCACTCGGTTCAATTGTTCCCCCACGAGCAAAGGAAAATTGTAAACACGGTGTGAGCACAGTGTATTCGCTGTTCATGGGAAAACTATCGATCTCCCCCGCGATCTTCAGCGACCCCCTTTTCGATTAGGGTTCTATCGACGTATCTGGTTGGAAGTGTTCAATGCAGCCCCATGTGATCGCGAACCCCCATGCGACGCTCATAGAAACGCAGATTAAGTGTCTTCGATAAGAGGACGCTGGGGGGTTAAATCCGGGCAGACGGGTTCTGTGTGTACGTACGAGTGCTCTGCTGTGTCAATACGAGATTTTGAAAATGTGGCCCCGACAGTATAGTATTTCCAACTGGTCGCGCGTCTGCCACAGCTTTTGATAAAACTTCTCCCGTGGCGGTTATCGTGTGCTGGTAGTTGAATTGACAGAAATTACGGAGATCTGCTGTTTGAAGCTATAATTTTAATCGTTGTGTTAGCATGTATCCAATTCTCGAAGGCGACGCTGTGTCATCCTATTTATTATATTTATGAACTGATATTTATTATATTACTATACTATTTACTATACTATTTATTATATTTATGAACTGATACATACTTTTTGGACAAAATTAATAGAATAGTTTGATAACATTGACAGAGAAAACTTGTTCTAAGCAAATTAGTGCTTCCATCAATTTCACTTGACAACTTTCAAGCCCCTCAATTTCCTAAAATTCACAGCGTCATACGATCCTAACGAAAGACTAGCTCTCACGCAGCGGAAAGATACGACCAGTTTTAAAAGTCCTTAACAAAAGACTCGACGATTTCCAGCTGTTTCCAGGAATATTCGACGGAATGCTTCGATTATCCAGCGCTACTGTCCGATTAGAACAGTTGTCGGGATATTAAATGTTAATGTTCTGGCAAAGCTGTATTCAATATTCAATTTTTTTACGATTCCAACAGCTCTGGGTGATTCTAGAAATCCTTGAACAACGATTTACGATTTTGATGAACAATAAAAGTGTACAATATTTCAAATTAGAAGAAACGGACAGCGCTCGCATTCACCACACTCTGTTTGAAGTCTTCGTCACTAGTCTGACTCAATGTGTATTACACGGCAATAGGTTAAAGGGTGTTTTCCAACTGGTTCTCGTCAGGATCGAAAGTAGAGCTGATAGCGACAGCCGAGCTCTCTATCAGCGACCCATAAACGATACACAGTTCGCCGATTGACAGTCTATCGATCGGTGGAAGAAGGCAGCTTGCTCGTAGGAACGCGCGCCGGTAGGGCGGAAGGCTGTCACGGCCAAAGGAAAGAAAATAGACAGGAAAGACGACTTGAAAGGTAAGGGGCAAGGAGTATGGACGAAGGTCCGCGTACAAAGGATCGTTAACTGGCGTGTAATCGTTAGCTTTGAGCCGGTCGAGAAGAAACCTGCCGGAGGTGGGTACGGTTAAAAAAGAGATTGCGCCGGTGGTCTCCTTCGAGGCCGCACAAAGCCTCGGGACACACGATCGCGTCGCCTCGATCCGCAGCGTATCGATGCACCGGCCAAGAAAAAAATGCAATAAAGCGAACGCTGGCCACGACAATCGGTTGCGATCGAAACGGGGCGAGAGCGTTACCGCAGAACCGATCGCGCGTATTACACGCTGCAAATGCTGCGTCGCGACCGATTTAATTACTCCGAAAAACTCATTCGCTCATTCCTCTGGCTGGACCAATGTTGCAACCATAAATTACACAAAATTAAAATAAGCTGTTCTTTTGGACTTTTTCAATCGCTCGTATTTCTCTCGCCGACTAGTTATCTATACAAATTTTTCTCAGAAAATGGGCTTCGTTTAAAAAGAAATTCATACTCGCTGCAAGTTTTCCGCGGCAAAATTTTTAAGAATGCCGATGAGAGAAAAAATCGCTCGCCCGAACCCCATCTATTGACCCTCCTGTCAATGCTGCTGTTAAACTGGAACACGTCCCCGTAATCCTGGCAGCTTCTTGCCCTGGGCCGCATACCACAGCAGCCTCGACATGTTAGGGTGTCGCGCGGCCACCCCATAACCAGCAGGCGATAATTGGCGGCGGGGATTGATCAGAAAAACGGCGCGCCCCGTCAGCCCTTCACCGACGTGGACATATGGTTTCGGGTTTAGGAACAATAGCTCGGCCGGCAATTAACGTTATTACGGGCTATCCGAGCAGGCCGGAATGCCTCCTCTTTCCTCGGATTTGCGATGATTAAACCCCGCTGATCACTACGATACTTTCAGGGTGTTTTAATTAACGTCGTTCCGCGTTGCAGCGTTCATCTCTCTCTCTCTCCCTCGCTCTTCCTCTGGCCGGCTTGAAAATTGTAAGACACCAGATACTTTGAAGTTGCTGAACTGTTTCAAACACCTCGGACCACTCTTTCACTGGCCTCGCAGTTTCATCAATTTGTTCAGCTAAGATTAAATAACCTCGTTTCTCTAGGAACGGCCAAACTTTCAGTTTTCTCACAGTTTCATTAGTTATTACTATGTTCTGTTCCATCTCGTGTAGCTGTAGAAATATCTGTGATCGTAAGGAAAATGTCACAATCTCAAAAAATTTGAGTTTATGCATCAATTGAGCTTTAGAGTATAGGACTTACACATGATTCTGTCCTTGATTCCGCCAGATTCTGACTTTTTAAAGGATTAATTCTGCTCTTGACTCTATAATTCGAGCAATTACATGCACATAACCCAGTAAACTAATCCCTGTAACATCTAAAAAGAAAAGATCAAATCGCGTAGTCCAGTTTGAAAATAAAGCTATTGGCTTTTAAAGGGTCTCCACTTTAATTCCGTCGCCGACGACAGTACGTCAATAATTCGACAGTATTGGGCGTGGTACATCTGTCAGCGTCACAGAGAAAAATTTCGAGGCAAAAGTATCGGAGGAGGCGAAGTTGCGCCGACGTGAATCCGAAACGATTTACCGTCCCGTGTACCGTGGTCCATCGATACACGCCAGTTTCACGGGAGCACCGGCGAGAATCAAGAACTGTGTACTCTGGCTCTTCTCCTCGAAATCTGAACAAATTGACGCGGCCGCTTATTGAACTCGACCGCAAAATCGATCGACCGGCCGGAAACAACGACGAAAATATATTTGAACCTGCCGCGGCGCGGCGGACCCCTGCTCTGGCCGCGGCGTGACAACGAATCGATAAACACGCTTTCTACGTGACAAAACAAACGGTTCGGCTAACGAGACGTAATTCACCGTCTGTTTCGGGCCACTTTTCTGTAAAAAGGATGATTGCGCCGCGGTCGCGTTCCGCCGCGTCGCTATCGGCCATGATTTCGCACCATTAGGTCGCGTTAGCGACGCGTTTCCCGGAGGATCGATGACTCCATTGGTCGAGCATTAATCCCCACGATCGTTCGCCGATCTATCACTCTCCTACGCACCCTACCTCGCTGTTTGTCCTTCTTTTAGTGTTGGACAATTGCGCTTTCAATTTTACAATGTCTCTACCACATTTCTTTCAATTTTGCTTCCCAAAACGAACAACGATCATCTTACACACTTTACGATTGAAGTGATCCGTGAAAAATATCAATTTTCCGCACCAACAAGAACTAAAATATAAAGACGCGTGAGCGAACTGTTGGCCCGCACGCTACACTAACAGTTTCAACCGTCCGACCTGCGAATCCATTCAGAAACCATAAATAGTCCCGTCGCAGCTTTGCAACTCGTTCGCGAGATCAAAGAAAGTTCCACGTATCTGTAACGCGGAACACGTGTTCCTCGCGTTAACGAAGTGCCCATCGTTATTTCGACGATTAAAGAAACGCGGTTAAAAATACGATTTGGAAGTTCCGCGAACAGAATTTCAATACCGAATCTCAACGATTCTCACGGGACTCGTCATTCCGTAAATGATCTTAATGGAAAATCTTGTTGAAACAACAAGTTAGAACTGTACGGAGCAATTGGGTCATACGGCAAAAAGTAACGAAAGAAACGGCAAAAAGAATGAATGAGAATTACGAAATTTGCAACAGAAAAATGGCCCTTTGTATGTTCAACGCAGGATTCTCGACGAACTCCAATTCCCTGACAATTAAGGTCACGCTGAATGGTGATTAAAACCCGTGCAAGGATATGGAACATGTTCGCGAGCCGTTCGGCGCGCAGCATTAAAATTTTTAATCCGTGGCCGCGATTGAAATTACAAACGAGCCACCGGGAATTACCTAACTCGCGGCGTGCACCGATACGAGACAATGTCGCGTGATTTATCGGCAAGGCACACACCTGTTTTCGCGTTTCGACGCCGCACCGGCATCAGATAATTGATAAATCGGAGTGCTTCTTAACTTGGTTTATCGGTCCATTAGAGCGGTACGAACGAACCGGATGAAAATTAGTATGCGCTCCGCCGGCATAAACGATAAGTCAAACAGAGCCGCCTACGTCGAGCTGAAATATTGCTATGCATGAACGACGGGTACGGCACCGTCCCAGAAATTCCAGTTCATCCGATCAACGAGCTACGTAATCGAGGATTAATTGAGCTTCTTCGATTATAGTCGGCGCGACTTCGTCGTCGTCACACGCGGCTCACGAAGAGACCCACTTGGCAAGTTTAAAGCCGATCGACTTTTCAGAATTTCCGAGAACCTGTTGGTAATCCAGAGCAATTTCGCGATTCGAGTCCGGGGAATCGCGCGGATCCATTCGTTTCGGCGTAATGGAGCGTCGCGAATGCAAATGGGTCTTTATCGTTTCTGCCACTCTCTTTCTCGCTAATTATTTCTGTTTGGTGAATCGCTTTTCGATATACTTCGTTGCGTTATTGCCGAATGGAAGATGTCGCCGTCGTCGGTTTCAATGATTTTTCTAAAAATTGTGCATTTACCAGTTAAGCGCGTTTCAAGATTTGAATTTTCCGTCATTTTTGCAGTAAATTGTTGGCAACCCTGAAAATAACGATCTAAAGACTAAAAACTGTGTTTTCTATTTAATTCAAACCTTGCGTTAATTTTGGGACACCCTTTATATGACGTGCGTACTCGTCGTGTAAAATATAAAATTACCATTGACGATGAAAACTCAGAACTTTTCAACAATGAATCGTTCCTCGTTTTTCGTAAAATTTATAATATTCATCACTGCTTTTTAAAACTAAATTCCGCCAGTCTGTGGTTCCAGTTCTTCTCAGAATCGGGGGTAGCGGCGGACACTTAACTGTGCACCGCTGCGTTCGCTGGAGCAGAAGACATGGAGGTGTAGCGGTCGATTCTCGTCTTTCGGGGATCAATCGACAGAATTCCGGGGGGCCCGACTTTCGGCCGGTGAAAGGACTCGCAATAAATACGGGACCGGCAACCGGTAATAAATTAACCGGCGTCGGCGGATTGGCTTCTCCCCGAGGAACCAGCAGCCAGCTTCGAACCGGGACGGCAACACACACGCCCTTCCCGGTTTCGCGCCCCACGGGCCGATTGCACGCAATATTTATAGCACGCGCGTAATCGACCGTTCTCGCACCGAAACCGCCGCGCCACCCTGTGGCCTTACATCGGAGGCGGCGCGGCGGCTGCTGATTTGTGACAGCCACGATTCTTCCGGCCAATCCGGCCGAGCCACTCACGGCAATATCGTACCGGGAACTCTTAAATCAGAGAAACATCGAAGATATTTCAAGAGCCACTGCTAATCATCCCCCGGGCCGCTCCCATGCGAGAGCCACCCCTAAAACCCAGGGGGAGAAACGTTTCATTGCTTCCTCCCACTCGAGAACTTTGAATCCCATCAAAGGGGATTCTCGCGACACTGTTATTATCTAATATCGAAACTCTCTGTCTGTCTGTCGAGGGGGCGGACTCGCTAATGTGAACTTTTTATGGCTGTTTATAGCCGGACGAATAAACCCGAACTAGGAGTTATGTTCTTTACGGTTCTACTGATTGGGACTGGTTGTGGATTTGTAAAATCCTGTTCGCTGACAAGTTGATCCTAATGGCGACAGCCAAACGCAGTGGACGAACAGTGGGTGTTATGAAAAATTTAAGAAAGTCTGATGGTAGACAATTTTAGCCTTCCGTGAATATTTAATCCTGTAGTAATTCAAATTGATCTCCTGTCGTCGTTCTACATTTATCCCCTGCCGTTTTATTAATTCTATTACGTCGTTTCTATCAGTTCGTCGAATACAACCCCTTGTTGCTTCAGATTAATTATTCGTGCACTTATACGTTTAATTCTTCGCGGCTGAAACTTGGGGGACCTCTTTTTCCACTAAAACGTCACTATTTCATTTCTTCAAGAGGTTCACTGGTTCAACAGTTATAAAATTGACTATTTAATATTTTTTCTGAGAAGCTTTAACACTGATTTAACCATGTTCGTTGCGTCAGATATACGCGTACTTGACTGCGTAGTGGTAAGCACAGTGGTAAACACAGAATGGCGTTAGGTCTGGGTCAAATAGTGAATTTTAGAGCTTAGAACTTTTGATATAGTAAACCTCTTGCCTCGAAATTTCAATATCTAGTTTTCTCGAAGAAATGAACAGAATTAGTGCAGTTTTAGCGAAAAAAAGAGGTCCCCCAAGTTACATACCACCCTTCTTCGCTATAAAAATAAGAATAAGATGTTCGCGTTGAACAATAAAATACCTAGAAAAGCGAAATTTCATTTTAGCGGCTTGCAAAAATTTTGTGAATTATCGTATAATTACAAATCTCTTAGCAATGAATTACTACAAATTTTCTCGTCCATGAAATTATTGCTCCACTAATTTTTCTTCTATCTCCGAGGTTTTATTCATCTTCCTATTAATTCATGATACATACGCATAAACGCTACAGGTCTCGATTAGGTTATTCATAAACAAAGAGAGCTATTTTACCGAGGAACGTCTTTTGATAATTAACTGGGATGGGTTCCCAACACAAGATTGTAAATGGAGGAAATCTATTTTCGCTGCCTTTATCAGGCGATTAATTGAGAGCACAGGCTGCATCAGTCCGGTATTCTGTTTGTGGCGTACGTAATGGTAACTCGGCAGAGTATAGATGACCCAATGTCTTTCCTCGGGCTGATTCATTTGCAGTCTGAACCATCCTTACTCTCTCTGTTTCTTACACAGAAGAACCCACCCCCGCTCTCGCTGGCGAACGATACTCGTTTAAAACTGTACCGTGAAGAATAGATGCTGTCAGTTCATCGGTTAACTAGACAAATGTGTTCTGCTTCCTCGGACTTTCACAACAATCCAAAAATTAATTGTACGTTCTCAAAAAAATCGTACATCAATTTTTAAAATGTCATTGTAAAGAGGAGGCTTCAATCTTTAAATCTATGAAAAGTTCATTCATAAAAAAAATTGTTTAATATTTTTACAGTGCTTTCGGTTTGTACCATTTTTTGGGAAAAATGGGTCTTCAGTTTCTCGTCTGCTACATCATGTAGAAACATCTTCGAGGAAAATGGATAATGGCGTGCTAAAGTAGAGTCTTCAAACTTTGGAATGAGTCCAAGTTTGTTCCTCTACGATTGTTTTTTACGAAATTACAACAGCTTAAATATCTTCAATATCTCGAGAATCAGAAATTTGATCTACAAACACTTCAAACACTTTTTGGATCCACAGAGTTTGAATAAAACTTGATCTAACATTTAGAAAATCCGCGAACTATGACAGTGTTGCTCGATGAAACCGCTGCAGAAAATTCGCAGTCTGAGGTCGTCCGTACAATGTGACGGGCTAATCTAAACGAATTCCCAGGTGAAGCGGTGTAAGAGGATCGCCAAGGCAACCCCTTCGGTAATTGACAAAGGCGGCCGTAAATCTGAAAGACACCCAAGGAAAACAGTTTCTCAAACAGAGACCGAGAGGAGCATCCCCTTCGCGGGACGGCGGCGCTGTGGATGCTCGAGTGTTAATTGCGAGCGTAAATAAACTATATCAGCCGAGTCGGGGCGCACCCTTCTCCTAGTTAACAAAAATGCAAGGCAAGCTACCGTCGGGGGATGAAAGAACCACGTTAAACGAACCCTGCACGCGTGTATACACGGGGCCGGGCCGGGCGCGGGCGGTTGCGTGCGAGAGATGGCCGAAGCGCGGGGATAAAAGGGTAGGTATCCTCGTTACAGGAAAAAAAGATGAGAGAGAGAGGGAGAGAGAAGACAACCAACCCTCCGTCAGAATTTCGACGGCCCTCCGGGGGTGTCGGCTACTAATTATGCGTGCGTCGATACGCGCTGTTTACTCACCGAAAATGCGAGGCGGCCCCCGAAGAGCCAGTGCCGCGCGGATTCACTTTGATACATACTGTCTGGGGGAGGGCTTACCTGGAACAAAAAAATACGAAGGAGTTTGTTAGTCAAACAACGTAATTGCTAATCGAGTTCTCTGCTAAATAAAGGAGCCATCAACCTCGCCGGGACACGCAAATGTTCTTTTCGCGATGTCCGTCCCGTCCCCGGGATTTAATTTAGGGTCGACGACGCGACGGACGGGGGACGGGAGCTTGCGAAACTCGTGAGTTTGTTAACAGGTGTGCGGTACACGCGCGTGCACCGCTTTCGAGCCGGTTTGCGTTGTTTTTCATCAACAGGTTTTACGAAAACACCCGCCACCTGTTTCTTGCGCTTCCTTTATTTCGACGATTCCTCGTCGACGGTGCACGCGACGCGAGATTCGTACTCGTCGGGGTGAAATCGCGAGAACTTCGCCGACAAATGGAAACTCTGGGGATTACGCGATAACCAGATTGCGAATTTTATGAATTCACTGGGAAAAATAGGTAGGTGTAATTTAAGAGAGTAGAACGTTTAGAATATTATAAAAGCACTTGACGACATTGTTAGAATTGGTGAAAATATCATAGTCTTGCGGGAGACTGTGGCTCACTCTATGAATAAATATCTAGATGTAAGAGCGTTAGCAAAATGCCGAAACCGACAGTCAGTTGTAATGAGACAGTCATGTAAAGCAAACGTGTATACTTAACCCAAATCTCAATGACTATTATTATTTAATATTACACTGTTACGTTGCCGCAACACAGGGAAGAGATGTACTATAGAAACGATTTTCCCATAAAATTTTTAACAGTCATAAATAAACGTCCACATCGCAGCCGAGCTAGAAAATTCTTCTCTAAACGGACCATTTAGACAATTTCCAAACCGACCGACCGGTGCACGTTTAAAGTTCGCTCAGAGCAAAGGCGTGAATCCGTAGCAACCCGCGTAATTCGAAGGTAGGTGGAAACCGAAATTTTCAGGTTGGTCGCGTCTCCGTTTCGGTTCTCCGGAAACGTTGGCAACCGACGGAGCCCCCGCAGCTCGAAATCCATCGCACCAGCACGCGCAATTATTCTCGTATAAATTTTAAATCAGGCACGTAACGCCGCGTCGCATAGCGTCGGTGTGCGGTGGTGAGGCGTGCTCCGTTATTAGGAGTCAATTTTCACGGACGCGCGCATAAATCCTATAACGAACGAGCATTCGCGATAAAACCGAGCGGCTCCGCGTCGAATCGATTCCATTTCTCGCCTGTCCCGCGCCCTCCACCCTTTTACATCGATTCTTTCGACGGTCGGAATGTAAAACGCCCCGACCCGGTCCATTGGCTACGAACGACATTAAATCACGGTTCGGTTATGATGATTGAAAAGCGGAAATCAGCCGTCGAACGAGCATCGCGGACCCCGGGATGGCTCCCGCGCGTAAAAACACCGATCCGATTTTGTTCTTTCATTGACGCGTTCTGCATAAACTTTTTTCACGATGCGCACTCGCATAACGCGGTGGCCGATCAAACTATTAGCTCATATGGACTCATATTGACACCATGATTTGTGTAAGACAAAATTTAAAAGTTAAACTACGGATCTTTATGCAAAATAAAAATCCTCTGCATTGACTGTGGGAAGCAGGAATAAAATAAAAATTTGTTTCATTCCTTAATGTTTCGTTGAAAACCAATATTACAATATTCTTAAATTTTTCTAATCTTTTACTGTTGTATATTTCATCCAACCTTCGTAAATGCATAAATATCTGCAGCCTAGTTATGGTACTAGAGTTAATACATCTAATTAACAAATTTTGGTTACGAAGAACTATTATGATTTACTAAAATTATGTTGACCATCAGTGACCACTAAAAATGACCAGAATTAAAAAAATTTTTTTTGGTTACCGTTAATCGTACAATCGACATTATCTTTCTGGTTGCATACGAAGCATATGAAACGAAGATTAAGGTAGAAGATGTTCGAGAACGATACTTTGCTTATCATCGTGAAAAATGTTGTGAATAGCTTTCAAGAAACAGGAGCTAAAAATAAATAATTTTTTCCAAACAGTTATCACATTTCTCCTAATAATTATCCCTGATAAGTAGACAACGGATTTTATGCATTTACGACAAAAATAGGTGTACTCAAACAGAAAAGACATTAAAAAAATTTATAAATACTGTCATACTATCTTCAACCTATTAAACATATTAAGAATGAAAATAAATTTCTATTTCACTCGAGTGTGTCGTAGTTTAGGTAGACAAAATTTGCATAAAGATCCTGTCTACTGATAAGATCCACCGTCATACCAATTCTACAAGTACTCATCTTCGGAAGGAAATTGTTCCCGTTCTTCAGAGTCCAAGTTCTACGTGAGGCGATCGTTTATCTAGAGATGGTCTCGAGGCGTGTTCAGTGGAAAACAATCCGTTCGATCGTTTTTCTCTCGCGTCGATTAAAAAGGAGCACGGCTGATCGAATGGATGGAATCGCCTGTTAATACCGTGGGAATCAGCGAGGTTAAAGCGGAAGCTGGTAGTAGGTTGATGAGATGTCGTATTAGACTGAACGATCGTGGCTGAATCCAGAGATCTTCGTTTCCCGTTCGTGTCCTGGCCGGCATTAACCCAGGCCCAGGGAAGAGAAACGACGCCGGTCCTGCCATCGACAGGAGCCATCCTTTTTAATTTTCTTTCTTAAGCAACCGGGAGGAACGGTGTCCCTTGTTAGCGAGCCGTTTACCGGGCTCGTGCTCCGACGGAGCTTTAATTATCCTATCAATTTATCCAGAGTTTTTTTCCCCCGAAAGCTGTACGAAACAGATTCATCGAAAAATCTCTCGCCTCTCCGTCCGTCCTCCGCCAGGGAAGATTCCCCGATTGCTATTTTCTTGGTTGCTCGGGAAACGCAATCGCTTGTCGCTAACGAGCACATTCTGTTTACAAAGAACCGAGGAAACTTCTCTTAATTGTTGCTAATAGCGAGTCTGAAATGCTAAAGCGAACGGGAAAACTTTGTTCCAGTTCGTTTCTGGAACAATAGCGGAACAGGCTCGCCGGGAGTAACAAGAGAAAGATTAAAAATCTTGCGACCAAGATAATGGGAAGATTCTACACAATGATTAATGCTAATGCTCGCTCGGTTCAATCTCGGTCATTCCTCGCTGGAATTCACGATTCCACGAACGATTGTGAATGAAATCGTTTTAAACTTCCCGAACACCGCTGCCAAATGTAATTGATACACCGTGCGCGACGAAAATTTCAATCCACGCTAATGATTCATGAATCGCGAACTCGCGCGAAAATAATCGCGCAATCGCGAACCTCGTTTCGTTATTGTGTTGCGCGAGCCGGGGAGCGTGGTTTAATTAGGTTAGCGCGCCGAATAATGGAACAACTTGTACGGAAGAAATTGTAAACGATAATCTCGTCTCTGGTTCAGAAGATTCAATTCATTGTTGCGACAGATCAGGTTGTGCGAAAATCAAACAAATATTAGGAGGATATCTAAAATGAAAATCTTTACAGCATATCCAGTTTCAGGCCACTTTCAATTTAACTAATCCGATAATACAGAAGATATTCTATTTCGTTTCGATTTTATGATTCTGTTCTCTAATTCGAATAGTAAAAAAATATATTTGCATAAAAATTTATTGAAATTTGTTGGATCTCCATTTTTAAAACTCGCCAGTTATTGGCATAGTATTCTCTCAAAAAATTAACAACAAATAATTTTTCATACTTAATGGTATGTATCAAATTTCTAAGAATCTGAGAGAGTACAAAATCTGGACTGCGAAGATTCGCGCGAGCAGTCTCGAGATTCTTTCGGCGATAGCAGGATCGTTTTTTCGCGTACGAAAATTCACGATGCGTGTTACTGTTTCAACAACAGGGAACTAGTTAACAGCGGCACCGCGAGCATAAACATAAACCGTGGTTACCGCTGGAACATAAGCTCTGGTTAAGCCGCGGGTTAATCGTTTGTTTAGCCATGCGTAGACTATATTTAACGCTTCGCCTCGGAGTGTTGCTTGTACGAAAACAACTCGACGTAATCGAAATGTTGAGCTCCCGAGACTCGGCTCCCGAGGAAGATCGCGGAAACGCTGCGAGACAAATTATTACCTATAAATCCGCGCGTCCAATTATCGATCGATTAATTTATTTCCAAAAATACCGAATATTCGACACCTGCGTATTTTAATGAAAAAAAAGGCGGAACCGAGGATACAGCTTTGTAATCCGCTATTCGTCGTCGAGCATGTACGAGAACACTCGAACGAATCTTTATCGTAGCTGAGACGATCTTTTCATTCAAAAAGAGTCACTTGTACTCTTCGTTCTTGAACACTGAACAAAGCTTTAGTGTATATTCCTAGAAGATATTCTCTTCGTGTATCAATACGGTTTCAGTAAAATTTCATTTATCTACTCGGTACAGTAAATGCATTCATGAATGCAGCTCGTGTCTTCGAACGTGAAGTGCACTTCTTTCTACAGAGGATGCTTTCATTTTTTATTTGCACTTGATACGTAATATACGGAATAGGATCGCCTCGCATACGTTCATTCAAATAAGTTCTTTGTTCATACAATCATATTTTAATTTTTCCTACAATAACTCAAAGCAATAAACAAAATGAAAGCGAATGAAAGGCAATCTTCAACCTCCTATCCGAATTAAAAGTGTATTTACAGAGGAACATAGAAATATTGGTTATATTTCCTATTAAACCGTACGCGAAACTTCTGCGAAAAGTTGGGCGAATTGCAAATATCGATGTAGGTAGATGGTAAACAGTTTTTCAGATTTTTAAATTGCATATCCCAATTCCAGACCGTTGCGAACGATAAAAAATTTTGAAAATGCAACATTATGTGTTGTACACGTTCTCTAGGCGAAGTCGGAAAATAGAGAAAATAATCTAACAAATATGTATGTTAATAATTTAAACCGAAATAAAATTCTACTTTGGATTCGTTGAGCTATTGGAAAATACATAAAATATATATAAATTGTCTCCTTTTTTAAGAATTTACGAACTCCAAAAAAGCTGTAATCACTGAAACCGTAAAATATAAAAAATTGTAAGGCAAGGGGTTAAGGAAGGTTTATAGTTCCATGGCAAAAAAGTCTTACACTTCGAATTCGAAATTTCATGACAATCCTCACCGTTAAAATCGGCCGATTGTGCACCACTGCAGTGCGCATCGCGCTCGAAAATGATCTCCCCGCGGCGGCGAGGCATAAATTGCTCGAACAAAACAAAAAGACTGGAAACATAGTCCCGCAGGTCCGATCGATCGCGGACAAGTCCCAGCTGCGCTGGATCGAGGCTCGAAGTCACACTATTTCCGTCGACGAGCAGATCCACGCCCAACCTGGCGGACACGAAGCCAGCGGCTTAATCGAATACGTCGTTAACCGGGTCTTCGTTAACGAACCCGGGGATCCGGACGGAAAGAAACCGCCTAACTAGCCGAAGAAGAACGAAGTACGTTGCAAAACAAACTTCGGAAGAACGGGAAGACGACGAGCGTTGCATTCCCGTGCTGTTGGCCGAAACAGAACTCCGGCTCGCCGGTCCGATTCGAAATCCGACGTGTTCGATTGCTCTCGGTGGATTTACGGGGTTTCGTTCCCGCACCGATGGCTGAAAAATCGCCGATAAGAATGTCTTTCGCTCGATAAGCACCGGGCCCGTTCATGGAAATTGCGCAGAATTTGCCGTACAGCCTCCAGTTTATTTTCGAATTTGCACGATTCTTACAATTCCCAACATTAGCCAAGCATTTACTTGAAAAGGGAGATTCCCGAGGTCATTTGAAGTAACTTTGTCCTTTGCGAAAATGTTCTCCGCCGCTTCGTTACGGAGTTATTAACGAATAACCACGGACCAATCGGAGCCATCCTGTTGAGCGTTGCCATTGGCCGAGCCGCAATGGCCGTCCGCAGTAGTCGCGCTCCGATTGGTCCGTTGTTATTCGTTAATAACTCCGTAACGAAGCCGCGGAGAGCATTTTCGCAAAGGAGAAAGTTATTCTAAATGATCTGAGGAATCGCAGTGAATCGCAATAAATGGCATCGATCGAACGGGAGTCGAGGCGTACGAAGAGCACATCCTACGAGAGTGAAAAAGGGATTTGCGACTATGCGGCAAATTGTGCTGCGGAATGGATTGTTACGCGAAAAATCGTAATATCGACGAGTCTCGATGATAAGTTCCCAGTCGAATATCGGCGCGTGAACATTGCTAGATGGCCCGTGAGCCGTCGAGATACATAGAACGAGCTTGCATACATATACACACGGTACTATCGGGTTGCCCCAGCGGCGCACGGCGGCGCGCACATGCGAGCCCTCCATAAATATCCTGTTAAACGGCCTCGATTTACTGTCCAATAATGGTCGAGTACCAGGCGTCTGTATACTCGTTGATAGTCGAGCCATTATACACGTGGACCGGGCCCCGGGGCTCCGCATAAGAAGGATCTCATTGTTGAGTACAGATAGGCGAGCCGTTACTTTACGAGCGACACTGGAACGCGGACCACGCCAAGGGAACCGCCGGAAATTGACCGTGGATCCTGAACTGACGATACCGCCGACCATGCCAGACACACCAGACGAACTACGGCTTCGATATCGACTGCTTCGACAATAGGCCACTGAACATTAGGGTACCGGGCTCTGCCTCCTTCGAGACCATGCCACCGCCATCACGGAGAGCCGTTATTGCGCTCAGAAAGACCGGCACGCAGTATGGGATCTTTCCGTTCGACAGACGCTTCGATTCGATTTTACTCCTACCTGTCCGCTGCTCTATTTCATTTTTTAACATTTTCAACCTTTTTATAGGAAATAAACATTGAAATAGTTTGAAAAATCGATTAGAAATTGTAACATGAAATGTTGAGGTCACCTTCAGCTTTGAAATGGCGCTAGAGAATATTAACCTCGAGGTAACCTTGAACAGCGCAACTTAGAGTATAGAAAGGTTGCAGAGATCGCAGCATAAAAGTTAAAACGACAGTTTATGGTCAGTACAAAGAACTTTCTTTTTCATACTAAAAATACAAGAGATTTAAGAGCACGCAACTTGTAAAGCATACTGGGAGATAAGATGCAGCAAGGATAAACTACAGTCGAGGGATTAAAAGTATCCGTACGAAGTAAAAGGAAATAAAAATGAAACAACTTCTGCATATTAAATGAAAGTTCGCGAACGTCTCTGAAAGTCGTCTTCCATCCCCGAGCATTATTTACAGGAATAATTCTACCTGAAGAGAGAACCGATTGCATTCGGCCAGAACCGAGGCGCAGACGTTCCGCGAATCTTCGCGTAGAATTAATTCGAAAGCAACGATTCCCCGGCTACGGGAACATCAAAAGGCGACCCGAGTCAAGCCGCAGGTGCCAGCTAGAATTGAAATTTCCCTCGTCAGCCGCATCTCGATTCGTAGAAACAGCTCGTCCCTCGCTCATCGGCGAAATTCGAAATTCCACAGTGTTTCGTCCAACTAGAAAATCTACAGTGCACTTTCTTTCCTTTATGTACCCCGATGAAAAAATGTTTACAGCCGAGTCAAGACAGTAGTTCAATATTTCAGCTATAATGGTTCGAAATAGATTTTTTAATTAATTAAATTAAATATAATAAAAATTATCATTTTTTAATTAAATGTACATACATAGTGGGTTGGTGTACAAGTCATAAAACTTTAAAATATTATTTATTTATATACAGAATTAAAAATATTTATTTTCAATGCTCACTTTAATCACAATGCTCACGATATCACATAGTGTATTTTTTTATTACTGTAAATTCATTTCAGTACTACATCTGCAACTAAATATTAATATATTTTTTATTGAGTATCTATGTGTTTGTCTTAAAATAAAATCATGGCGCCCAGAGCAAAACGCTCTAAATAAATATTCATTTTCGTCGTAAATCCGCCGTCTAATTATCACGAACTAATTTTGGGCGTAAAAATCAATTGAAACTATGAAGTGCATTATTCAACGTCACAGAAACATTTGGTAACGTAAAAATTAAATGTGTACCAAAACAAACAAAAATTCTAGCCACACAGAACAACAATAAATTCGAACGAATATATAATTCCAAGCCAGATCCACCGAATATGATTTGCCCCTAGCGCATGGCTTTCGTCCGGGAACTTTGATCGAGCCACCGGAATCGTACCTGGCCGAGTCAGGTGGGCTGGCCTTAACATCGCCCGGTGCAATAAATTACTGCGGGTCCGTCTCTCGTTCGCGGTTCGTGAGAATCTCTCTGTTCCGTTCTCCCTCTCTTTCCGTTCCTCTTTCGTCGTTACTCCCTCTTTGGAGGTCTAACGACCGCAAATAAACCCGGAGTGACGCATCCTCGACGACAACGACGACGACGACACGGCGACGGCTCGCGGGCCCCAGGGCCAAGTAAATAAGACATCAAACAATTTGGACCGGGCGGACTGTTCGCGGATAGTCGTCAACAACGAGTTCCACGGTCGACCGCAACGAGGTTGACGAGGTTGCGGACGAAGGTGGACGAGCCTGACCGGATGAAAGAGTGGGGGCAGCGACGAGGGGGCAAGAGGACAGAGGAGGGGCAATCTGACAATCCGGGCGAGATGGAAAGAGCGAGAGGAGAGAGAGAGAGAGAGAAGCGGTTGCAACGTCGACGCTCGGCCCAAAGCCACCGCAGCTCGCCTTGTTTTCCAAGAAGACAACAACTTCATTAGGCCGCTCCTCTCCGCCCGTTTCGACTCTATTCCACCTTCATGAATATGCATGCCGACCGCCATCGCGTCCCGATACATTTGCCTGGCTTTCGTTCACGCGAACCGAAGATCTTCCGCAAGCGCGATCGGTCCTCGTCAAACTGACGTAAAGGAGGTCCCGGGTTTCGAGTACCTGTGCTCGGGATATTCTAGGATCACGGGCCGTTGTTCCCTCTCGCACATCCTAGTAGTTTCAGACCCATTAAATTCCCTTTAACCCCCCCTTGTTAAAATCCGCTGCATTCGAATTTTTAACCCTTCGCGGTCTGTTCCGTCCTGTTCCGTCTAGTTTTTAGAGAAAGCTTTTCCTCGGTGTGTACAGACGGTTCTTTGTTATTCAGATGCCAGGAGAGACGATGTTCTTCCTGTGTTTGAACAGCAGTGACGTATCGTGAACCTCGTAGTCCACCACGGGCAGTCGAGAGTTGTAGCTGATTATCTTCGGGTCTTCGACGATATTAAATTTGTAGAGATTTAATAGATTGTACAAATTTAATGGATGTTATTGATTAATTAAAATTTTGTATAACGTTAACGTAAAATCTGAATCAGGAGTTTGGAAGAGTGCTGATCTGGAAAGACTGCCACTTACACAATTTTCAAATTTATCGGAATGGACTGCTATCAGTTTTTGCTATGAACGGTATTACAATTGAATATCCGTTTATGAAATTTTAATTCAAGATGCCGAATTTACTCTTGTTCATACGCGAGATTTCCCCGATTTAAATGTAATTGGTATATCTAAGCGTGCATAAAATCGGTTGAATTCGCAGATACACTTTTCAGCCGGCTATTTTACAATCTTTCATGAACGCGAAACTTAATTTGTCAGAATACCGTATCGACCTGACCGAATAACATACCCGCGGCACGGTATAATCGGGCAACGCGTATAACGAAAAATTAATTGAATGTTGTAGCCAATTTTAATATCTACCATTCCCAGTGAAATTCCACCGATATACCCCACTATTGTTTTATACCAGCGCATTTCTTCATTTTCCCAATATCAATTATCGAATACCGATTAACAGATACCGATCGGGATCGGATTTAATCGCCATCGTCGATTCCTTCTGTTAGCTCCAGCCACAGTGATCAATAAGAGGAACTACTATGAGATATTTCGTGAAATTTTGTTCGACCTATTTCGAAAATTTCAGCGAAATTCCAACGGCTCGGCGCCGGATTCGAATTCAGCCTAGTTTATAAATTATTCGGCTCGGTTACCGTCAATTCGTCTGTCAATTATATTTTCAATAATTCTTCGTTAAATCAACATTATATAGCTATTTTCGAAAATAGCGAAATGACGTGACTCACTTTCTGTGCCCGAAATATACATACCCATTAGTAAAATTTGAACATCCGAACCCTGACGCTGTGGTAGCCATTCACATACACTAATGAAATTAATTCTGAACAATTAAAAATTTTTACTCAGATTTCGCATTGATTCAAATGATTTAATATATAATCATTTGTATTTTATATTGTAATCATTGTTTTATAATTTTCAGGCGTCGCTTATAAATATAAAAAATCAGTAAAAAGACCATTTACCAGTGTAGATTTTTCTGACGGAGTCTTTTTGAAGTTTGTAGCAGATTTCGTTCTACTGCTTCGAGACAAATCATTTTTTAATCATTCTGAAAAATGTTAAAATGGTGGCCAGCAGAAGACTAGAAGAAGATATTTACTCGCAGTGTAGACTTCGCAAGCTGCACATGAGAAGAAGAACAGAGCGGTAACACGATTCCGGGTGCATGTAACGAGGTGAAAGCGGTTTGTGGGTGGCAAGAAAGCTAGACTGTGAGCGAAATCTGCGGTCCGCGAACGAGTTCAAGGAAAGGATTACAGTAGTTCGAATGGCACAATTAGCCGGGCAAAATTCGTTCCGAATTAATTGAAAAATTTTTTTTAATACAATTCCGCGTCTCGTAGGAACGCGGAAACGCGATTCGTTTCCTGTTTCCGTCCCACGGGAGGCGGAGTTATCCAGGCTAACCTCCCGTCTCTTCGGCGCGATAAGGATCCTCGATAAAGAGCTCCGAGCGAGATCTGTCAGGATCGCTGACAGCTTTCGACTGACCCACATTCGCGCGTGGAAAAACCAGCGCGGACGCCAGCTGTTGCCCTCCAATCCCTTCGAGATGCGTGCACATATTAACGCGAAACGCTCTGCTCCCGAGACAACGGGTCCGGAATAGCGACGCTCCTAGCGTTAGCTGTACACGAGATCCAGGATTTCACGGTTCCCTTCCAATTAGTTTATCACGGCCACTCTACTTTCGCTGATTACGCTCCAGGAGATTCTGCTAATTGGCTCTCGAGAAATTCGGATGATCTTTTACCGTAGACTCGGGACTGAGGTAAGTGGCAGTTTTTCAGAAAAATCTATCCACGGAAATAGTTATATTCAGTTCGTTATGTAGAATGTACTCTCCGTGTGATGCATCGGTCACGGAAAATGTATTAACATGAGAAATTTCGTCAGGATATTTGTGAGCCCCTTAGTTGACAAGTGGCGTAAGTTCAAAATTACAAAAATGTGGTTTTTACAGAAATAGTAAGTATTAAGAATTTTATTTAACACGTTAACTTGTGCATATGTTGTTTTATGCTAATAAAAAATAAAGTGACTGCAACAATATACTAAACGACTATACTTAAAAATAGGGGTGAGTAATGTAATTTGAAATAGCATGTAGATTAGACCATCGCACATTTGGTGAAAGAAAAATTGTTGCGGTGTTATTAGTGGGGTGGATTGGCTATGATTTGTAAATTAGGTCCAACCTTGGCACCGGTCCAAATTCAGCTATTCTCTCTTATCGTATGTGTGTTTTCTGGCAAATAATACAACACTGAAAGTTCAAATTTTCATAAAGCTCCAGTGAAACACGACTGGTCGGAAGAAGTTCTGCAAAATTTTCGACAGCTGAAGTTCTAAGTTTAATTGAACCTTCCATCTACTAATAACGGTCAGTAACCACGGAGGATAGTAGAATTATATAACGGAGGTACCAATAACGATGGTTTATCCGTGATGAATATTCATACATATCCATTGAATCTGTATCACGTTATTAAACTTTAGCAGAATATCTACAGCTCCGCTTTACGTACACGATGACCCAGTTTAATCTTCAAATCCACTGAACCGTCTATTAAACGCGGGACATTACTTTTTACACTTCGAATTTGAACATGTAACCCAATCTGCTCGATTGCCATTCAAGAACAGTGACACGGTCGCCTAAAAAACTGTCAAAAACCAATCCCCGATAAAGAACAATACAAAAATTTCGTTGGAGCGCGAAATTTCGGACTTTTTTCCGCGTTAAGGGGACGAGATGATGGCAAAAATCGCACAATTCGATTCTCAAACGACGAGATTTGAGTCGAATATATTAATTTTTTTAGTGCCCACTTTATTAACTATTTACAGTAAGGTTGCCTAATATAAGATCAATTTTTCAAAAAAATTATAACTCCCAAAAAAAACGATTTTATTGTAATCCGATACACCTTCTAAAAAATGCGTATTGTTTTGCAGCCAATTGAAAAGTGCAGTAAAAACGGTTCGGTTTCGTGATAAAATAAAAACTACAATTGTGCAAATATACAGATAAAAAAAAATGGTTCCGAATGCGCGACCTAGATATTTATTCATGAAATTTTTTATTCTTTTTTCACACATTGCGTGCGAGAGATTTATTTTTCAGCGAAATCTACTTACTATAAAATACTGTAAATTACTGTATCCTACATTACAAGACAAACGCAATCAAACTAATTTGATCAATGCAACCGAAACTGAAAAGTTGGAAATTATGGTAATTCCTGCTTCAACCCTTACGGATGCTAAAAATCTTTTCGAGTCAACCAATACAGTCATTCTTAGTGTGACTCTTGGTGACTGATGTTTCTACCCTATCTCAAATTCCTACCCTCCTCTCAACAGCTTTAAAATTCACGAAGAATTTCTGATCGTCGCACGAACCTGCAATACAAAATAACGCTAGAACATCGGACTGCGGATGTAATTCACGGTTGAGCAGGGTGTCCGCTGTCGGTCCGACGAATCGAAACGGCTATAATGGTCCGCGGGGTTCTCGGGGCGCATGGAAAATTCATACATCAGCCGCGCGTTCGGTGTCTCAGAATTTATGCACGCCGGTGTTACATGTCGCCGGAGCGGTTCGATCGCGACACGCGTTGAACGAGTAACCTATATTCCGCTGAATATCGGATTCTCATGACTACGTTTAACGGCTGGCGCCGTTCGAGGGGCTCGGGGCTGCAGAGGGATGATAGATCGCGCGCATGTGATGTCCATTATTCAAGGATGGAGTTTTCGGCGGAGGCATTTTTGTTCTAGCGTGAAAGCTACTGGGTCTTATCGAGGGCTACGAAGAGTTATGGCCCGGCTATTATCCGGGAAATTATAGAGTGAACTCGCCTAATGCGAAGCCACTCCTAATACGAGACCTCGGCTTATCTCTTCGTTGCACGACTTTTCACCGATGACGTTTTGTTTAGTAGCCGATCGTGTATCTGTGTCAACGTGTGTTCGATCTGCATTAGTCGGATTAAATCAAACGTCTTCGGATAATATATTTTGTCAGATGCGCTACGAAACGTTTTCGAGATTTAACTGTGTAAATGCTGTTATGTAGCGCATACAATAGTGTTCAAAACGTGCTAGTTGTGGATTGTTCACACTCGAAACGACGGTTGCACAGATTGCAATGTTTAGCTCCGTTGAGGGTTCGTCAATCTTTTTAGACATATTTTTAATGGAATTTTGCAGATACATTAAATTTACTATTGCGACAAATTAAACTACTTCCCTCCCTTGCTTCCCTTTCTTTTACTATAGTTTATCATTTTCAATTATAAATTTTAATTTTATTGACGTACATGCATTGAGCTGAACAACTTTCGTTAACACTAAACCTACCGAGCACTAAAAATGGCTACCATGAGTATATAAATATGACACAACCGAATTTATTTGGATTTTATGCGATGTTTATTACATAATGTTTGCTGAAATATAGAACGATTAAACGATTATAACAATCATTGGATCAGCCTGCCTATCAATCAATATTCCGAATAGACGCTAAAATGAATCCTCTGAAAAAGCAAATAGTACTTGTTGCCGGTCCAGAGGTGGATCGATGAGAAAGAAGACGTGGAGGGCGATCGTTGAAAAGGAACGCGTTCTAGCCGATCGAACAAATGGCCGACGATTCACGGTCAATATTTCCGTGCCGACGAATCCGCCGGCAAAAAGCGCGAGCGTACCCGAGAGCAAAGACATCGGACAAGTTATTAAAAGGACTCTGTTACTATCTATCCGACGTGCGCCAGGTTATTTCTGGAGCAGGACGGTCCTCCCCAAGAGCGAATCTCGGGTGTTCGCACACAGACGAGCAGACAGGCATCGGCACATGGCCGACGATTGCTCTCTGAAACCAGAGGAAGCTACGTTTAGAAGCTGAAGAGAGAGGAGAAGAGAGAGACCGAGCGAGTCGCGAAGAAAAGAAATCGTCGAGGCAACGCGCGCCGATGTCGTTGTCCGCTCGATCGAGCTTTCAGCTTCTGCTCCTTTCCTCCGCTCGCCACGGCGCGTTAAGCTCTGTAAATGATCGCCAACAGCGGGCTAGATCGACGCTAATTTTCACTCCCTCCCCTCCCCCCTTTCGCCGTTTTCTGCTTCTCGTCCGAGTGACCGAGATTCGTCCGGCCCACATGCTAATTGGTTAATACGCTCGCTGTCGGCTAACATCCTTTGTGAGAATGATTATTAGTAGACTGAGGATCTTTGTGCAAAATAAAAATTGTCTGCATCGATTCCAAGAAATGGAAACAATTTTGCTATAAATGCATAAAGATCCGCAGTGTAATTATTAGTAAAGTGCGGATCTTCATGAATATATAGTAAAATTAAGAAGATGACATTGAAAATTGTAGGAAAATTTTGAAAATCAAATTATTTAGGGAACAAAAAACATTCTATCGAGTCTCTATTCCTTGCAATCGATGCGGACAATTTTTATTTTGCATAAAGGTCCGCATTTTTGGGGATTTCGATTCTCACTATGCAATTCTTATAGAGTTTTTTGCACTGATTCCGAATCTGTCCTTAATTTTTCTCCTGGACGCACAGTTTTTGAGACACTTCGCATAGAAATGCAAATTTATTCTTGTAATCTCGCCGCAAAAGAAGTTCTGATTTGATCCCTGCAAGACGTAAAGCTTTCTGCGTTACCGCCATGCACAACTTAATCGGGATTTTACTTAATCCCGATTTCGCTTCTGTAACTCGGACATCGGATGGTCGAATGAAACGATCTAGGAGTATTGAGTTTGTTAAATTAGGTACATATTTAGAAGTTATCTAAAGCGTGCTCGTATGAATAAAAAATCTACTCTGCCGTTGTAGTGGGAGCGACTATCCTAAATGAGTGGGAGTGTTAAATCGTATGCATTTAGTAGAATGAATGTAGAATGTAGAATTTTAAGAATGTAGAATGTAGAAGTTTAGTAGAATGTAGAATTTTGTGTAAGTGCGAAAGAAAAGTCTCCTCTGCTGCTGTCCCTTATACCTAGGTTCTCCCATTTTCTGTTTGTGACTACAATGTAAAGACCTCTCTAAAGACTGCAGTTCTCCGAGGACAGACTTCGAAGTTCGAACACGGTCGGTTGAACTGAAGCACTTGCGCGAGAAGCTCCTCTTGAATTCACATTTGAATAAACTCTATTTTCTGTTTTCTTAATTCGTGTACTACGGATTGTCAGCATTAGTTTATTTCATAACCTACAGTAGCCAGTGTTGAATAGACGCACAGAGGCAACGAAAAGGCAACTTGGAGAGAGGTAATCGAGTACAGTCATGACAAAATCAATTGATCGTTTGAAGCCACTTTCTCCTGTGGGAACTATGCCAGGGCTCGGTTACGTTTGCTAATCTCGCGATACACTATACCTACACACTCGGGTCACGACGATCCGGGCCCATAATCTCCCGAACGGTTATTTGCAACGTACAACAACGTTGCCTTAGCGTTTGATTAGGAGCTCCCGTCGCCTCGGCAGGCTCCCTGGCCGGAATCCTGTGCGAATCTACTGGCCCATCGTCAGCGAACAAAGTTCGCGAGACGAGGAGGCACTGTGCACAAAGAGACGCGGAATTAAATGTCATTCCATTTACCTGGAGGACCCGGAGCACTCCTAATTAATCAAAGTTTCTTTTCGCCGGCCGCGCTCGAGATTCCTCCGGCAGCCGGGAATCCAACGATCAGGCGAACGAGATCTGCAAGGCTTGATCGCGGCGAGCTCCCTTTAGCAGTAGATCAACGAGAGATCCTTGTCTCGGATTCGTCGTCCCGGTAGCGAAGAAGTTAATTATGTGAAAAAAAATTGCTTGCATTTTCATTGTTATTCATTGTTTGCGCAAAATTTCAAAACACGTTCAGCTAATGAAACGTTGCTTGATCAGCGTTCGTTCGGAGGCATGGCTACACTGAACTATTTTCTGCCTGACGAGTTACGTGCACTTCGATTTCGTTCGAACATCGCGATCGAGAAAAACACTTAGAAAGTTCGAGACTTTCGCCGGAGACCTCTCTAAAAGCCTGCTTGCACTGGCACTTTCGGGAAGGCAGGCAGCATTAAAGCCCAAGAGCTAAAAATGGCCCGTTGCCGGTATCTCTCATCAAGACCGCGGAGATACGGCTTTATCGAGCCGGCGCCGTCACGTATTCGACGGCGGACGCACGTGTGGCGTCATCGAATTCAGGTTGCCGGGTCGCGTTTTCCGCGATTACCGAGCGCCGCCGAACTATGATTTTTTCCGTTGTTAAGTGGACTGGCTGCACGCGAGCGCGCAGCCCGGAGCCCGGAGCCGTGTAGGCCGGCCGCGGCCGGGGCTCGGACGCGAAATATGGGAGTTTAAGCAATCGAAAAAATGGGTCGCGCTTTTGCAGCGGGCACTCGACGCAAGGCCAGCCATTCCGGGCACTCGAAACGCGTTTAAAACGCTTTGTGCCGCGTTTGTATCCCGATTCCCATCCCTTCCGGCGGTCGCGGAACAGCCCGGGCAAGAGAAATGGTCCCGCCACATTAAAGTGCTTTCGAAAAAGGTGAAAAGAATCGCCACTACGCCGCGCGAACGGGCTGGGCTCGGGCTGCTTGAAACGATGAGCGGCCGCGGGAATTCTCCCGTTTTTTGTCAAACACGCGGCCGCAAAGCACAGAGGCACCCCGGGGGAGAGCTACGCCTAGGCCGCCCCATCTTTCCACCCTCCTCTCACCCCGTTCCGCCCCTTTGCGCCGGATAAATACGCCTATTTAATGGAATTTTAATGTCGGCTCCGTTTCAAAGTCCCGCGCGAGCTCACCGACACACGCGCGCGATGTGGGTCACGTTCGAGCGAAACCGGATTTCGTATGTCCGTCTAAACCCCTCGAAGGTTTAATTTCGAAAAGAAGTTTATTTGCTAATTTTTGCGCCACGCTGCCCGGGCTCGTTAACTAGCTCTCTCTCTCTCTTCTCTCCGGTGCGCTTCGCTCGCTCCTCTGATACGACTCCACCGCGTTTTAATATTTCCGCGATTCCTTGTTTCAGCCTCCCTGTGTGTCTGATATTTTATCATGCTCTCCTTTTTTCGAAAATATGCGCGCCCCGCATGTTACCATGCGGCGGATTTTATAATGGCCGCCAGCCTTGTTTCGACGACTCGTGCCCGGCTCGTGTTTGGCTCTAGAAAAAACGAGAGGCTTTTCACGAATTGTTAAACTTTGCGAACACGTTGCGTTTGGAGCAGCTTTAAAATTGTTGACCACTAGACGAGGTAGTTGGTCATCGTTTAGATTTTCTGGAAACGAAAATCGTCTCTCAAATATACCGGAAGTGCAGCCGGTCTAGGGATTTTTCAAGTTTACCGAACAGCAACACAGGTCTCTTTTTTATGATCTCGCTCCCAAGGCAATTACGAATTTATCGTTTAATGTAATTCTACCGAGGAGGCGGGCTCCCTAGATAGAAGATCTTATTGTGTTAATTTAGACCAGCATCCTAGGAAATCTGCTTTTCGTCAGAGTGAAGTTACAAGGGTCTGAAACGGAACCTACAGTTTACTTCGTTTCACGACAGCAAGTCCCAAGAGCCGGTGACGCAGTGCTGGTTTGTGTTCAAGTTACATGCCCTGAACAACCGCACAGGTTTAAGAATCGCACAGTTTGTGAGACTCTCGAGAAGCGACTCTTGAGCTGCCGCGGCAGACGAAACGCTTCGCGTTCCGATAAACGGGAACATCGTATTCTTCAAAGATTTACATACAATACTGAGCCTCGTAGATTCTCCAGAAATATTAGGTCGTCCGGAAAGTAGTTTCGTTCAAGTAAAGTCGTGTAACTCAATTTTGCGCTAATGAAAAACAGAAATTCCACGAGCATGGGATTTTTAATCTCTTGTCTTACAATATCGTGTGAGACACGTGAGGAAGATTCTGAACCGAGTCTAACAAATATGTATGTTATTAATTTCCTTTAAACCGAAATAATATAGGCATACAACATAAATCTTCTCCTGTTTCAGGAAATTACGAACTCAAAAGGTACTAATCTCTGAAACTGTAAAATAAATCGTAACGCAAGGAGTTGAGTTACCTGAAAATCGTGAAACATTATCGAACAAAATGTTATAAAACTTATTCTAAATAGTAAAAAGTTGGCTTTCATTTCCCTTGAAACGAGATGACTTTCCGAACAACTAGTTGCATAAAACAACTTGGTATAATCTATCACTCGATTTTGCCGTCGAGTATCCAAAATGGATGAATTTTCACCACGTGCGTGGTTTAAACAGCCATTAGTTCTTAATATTTTACCGCGTGTCTTACGTTTCAATCTCCAGCCTCATCGATCATCGCGTTAAAAGTCGTATTCAATGCAGCTTCCTGATTCGATGACTTCACGAAGTTGTTGCCCGCGCGTTTGTTGTTTGCAAGCGATTAATCGGCCCGGCCCGCGGAACAATAAATGTAAAAATGTCGAGTAACGTTTTCCAAAGCGCAATTTGTATCTGCCCAGACGAACGTTGCATCCAATACATTTTCGCGCGGGTCCGCGGCGGTTCGATTTCGGAGCCACGCCACGATGCAAAATGTCTCGATCCACGATTATATACGTATCACTAAATTACGTGTCCACGACCGGGGTTTTTGCGGAGGTTCTTGGTATCTGCCGCTCGTAAATCGGAGACCGCAGTGTACGTCAACGATTTCGCACTTTGCCGGAATTCTGGGTAAAACCTCTGCGCCACCGAACTACTGATACTACTCGGTTTTATGCGGAGAGCTCGCTCGATAATTTGTAGCAATTCGTTCTACGTGGCGTGGCGCAGGTAAGAATTGCCACGTTTCAAAGCACTGCGATCGAACGCATCAAGTCAACCACGTACATTGCAGTATAGAAACGTCATTTACTCGACTGCGGATTTTTATTCAAATTTCATTTATTGTCAATTTTGTTATTATCGTATTCAACGGAATGAATAAAAATGGATAAAAACGAAGGGAAAGAGGCAGCAGAATTTTGCTAAAATGTTCCACTAAATAGGAAATGTAGAAGTACCATTAAAAAGTTCTTCAGTTTTGCGAACAAATAATTATTACGAGCTGGAAAAAGTTGTACGAGTAGCAAACAAGCATTTTCCGAAGTTTCAAATTTAACCGATTAATGAATAACCCTTCTGTCAATAACCACTCTCGACGCGCGTTTAAATATTTTGCATCGCGATATGGAATGAAAATAAAAAACATGCGTGCAGGGTGATTCAGCTAAGTGTGCTAAAAACTCAAGAAACAGTTCAACGTATATAATTTGCAGTTGTCGATTGATTACGCGAATGTATATTAAAAATTAAAAACTTGTACATTAAAAACTATTTGAGAATTTAGTTCAGTTCAACAGTCTTTACTGATTTAATTATAGGGATTTTGATTCTTTATCCCAAGATTAAAATTTGTCCTTCACAATAAAAAGTCTGAAGATGATCTTTTCATCTTGATAAAAATTATTATAATTATTGTGATTACATATTATTATAAGTAACAGTTTACATAAACTTATTGATTTTTTAGTGAGTCTTTGCACATTTAATTATTTAATTTAATTATTAAAAAATTTTGTGCCCTTCTTTGTTATTGTACGTAAATTCTTTTTTCTATTAGGTTTAACATTTATGTAAGAGGACTTCGGTCCGTTTATAATAAAATAATAATTATTATTATTTCTTTATTGGTTTAGACCATATGAGGTTTACATGTATCAAATAGTTTACAAGCAATTCGGGTGGAACACTTGTCTGAATCAGCCTGTATTTATGAAACTCGATTTCAACGCGGAAGAACGGTTAACCGAAACGAAACGGAATGACGCCGCAGGGAAATCGATCGAGACGATCGACAGATCCTCTCCGGGCATCTAAGGAGAATCGCAGTCAGTCGTTCAAATAATCGAACGGGCGGAGAAATTCTCTTTTGTCGGTGCTCCGATAATCACCGGCCGCTGAAAGGAAGTTATCCTCGAGGAGAGGCAAGACGAAAGTTTAACGAGCAATTGCTCCCTTCGTTTTCACGCCCGCGAACTGCTGCGGAATTTCACTTTTTATCAGGCTCTCACGCAGCAATTTACAGCGGCGGAGCAGCAAGCTTTTCGTGTTCTGCAAAACCGTTCGGTTTGTTCTTTCCTTCTTTAATCGTCGCAGCAATACGACCGAGCAACATTCCAATTTGTCCTCGCGTCTATTTCCCCGTTTTATCCTCTTTCAGAATTTGATGCTCGTTAAATCGTGAAAGAAACAATAGCTGTGGGAACAATTTGTTGATGCAACAAAATTTCTTCGAAGAGATAGGGATCATTCGACATTTTTCGATCGCATTTGTTGAAATATTTAAAGAAACAAAATTAATCTATTATTCCACACAAGGAACGATCGATGCAATTTGAGTTTATTTCAGTTTGTTTATTTATAATATTGGTCAATTGTTCTAGCCTGAATCTGAAAATATTAATATTAAATAAATTCCTTTCAATTAATTTGAGTTTATTAAATACATAGTAGCATTCTTACGAAATAAAATTCCATAATGTAATATTTGTCCAAATTTTGTATGCATCCCTACATTGTTCAAATATTTTTTACGAAACTATGAAGGGCTTACAGACTTGTGCACCACCCCGTACATTATGAATTAAACAATTTTTATACACGTTAATCTGAGAATGCAACTTGGATTGAGGTAAAAGCATGAAAGACGAATTAAAATATTTTATTATAGCCAATATTGTTATTCGCGTTGTATTTTACTATACT
Source organism: Lasioglossum leucozonium (assembly GCA_028454225.1). Classification (NCBI taxonomy): domain Eukaryota; kingdom Metazoa; phylum Arthropoda; class Insecta; order Hymenoptera; family Halictidae; genus Lasioglossum; species Lasioglossum leucozonium. The sequence continues at coordinate 1,920,505 of CM052217.1, read as the reverse complement.
TTTTTTTTACTATACTATACTGTATTTTACTGTACTTTCGTGTTGGAAAGCGCGCCAACATCTCCTTTAATTATTCCAACCTACGAACGTCCATCAACAAAAATTCGTTCGTAACAAATGTATATCAGCAACAACATCGTTAACATGTCTGCAAACTATGTCTACTGCAAAAATAACAGTGCTCCGTAAACAATGTCGGAATCTCAGTTTCCTAATTGCATCGTTCTCTCGCGACCATTTAATTTTATCTTTCATTCATGCGCGTTCCATTGCGCGCAGGCCCTTGAATATTTTTCAGCCCTGGCCCCCCGCCCCCCTAAAAACGGTAAAGCAAACAAATGTTTAATTATTAACGTAATTGCAACCGATGTTCCGCGTCGCGTCGACAACGGGAACACACGTTAACATGTTCGCCGAGACTGCGAGCATTTAGCAAGCGAAATTAACAATGTTTTCAGGATAAACAGAAGGATGTTTCGTTTCTTTTTCCACCACAACGAAGCTCGCTCTAACATAAATGTTTCTGCTGTATGCTAAAAGTCGAGAGCGCGCCACGCTCGGCGAGCAAATAAAAATTATATTTACGATTTTTGTTTGCCCTTTCTTTATGAAAGGTTCGCGTTCCTGATCGGTGGAACGAGAAGGGAAAATACGCTCGCGACGAGCACATCCACGGAGTCCGATGGGTTATTGCAATTTTTCATCTCCGGAAAGTGTACATAACGTAGAAAATCGTTCAACGTTTGATTCCGATTGACACACCGGCGCGCGTTACCGAAAAAGGTTACAAGAGCCGTATCCCGCTGTCCAGGTTTTTGTAAAAGCTGCCCCGTGGTTGATAGAATCATTCGAAATTTAATTAAAACCGCTGTTCTCTCGTTCGGGAACGAGTCGACGCCGGAAGCGGAAGCGAGATGCGACAGTTTCTCTCCTCCTTGCGACAATCTTTGTGAAAACGCTCGTTGATAAGTCCCAAGCAATTCCACGCAAATAACATCGCGTGTTAATGTACAGTGGATCCAAGAAGTATTTCAACACTAAATACACGATTTTCGAAAAATTGCAAATATTTGATCGTAAAATTCGACGCATTTTAAAGCTGAAAGCCTCTATTTTCAAAATCCATCGTTCAGTTTATTCCAAGATCTTTTTTCATGACGTAGCGAGCGAGAAACTGAAGACGCGTTTCTGATTGAAAATGTTACACATTCAAACGTCTGTAAAAACTTTAAAAAATTTTTCTCGTAACTGAAACCAACGTAGGTTTCAAGATTGAAGCTTCCTCTTTACAACGACACCTTAAAAATTGATGTACGATTTTTTTTAGCCGTTGCATCGAGCTTCGAATGATAGCTGCGCCGTCAACTTTACACTAGTATAAGTTACACCAAGGGGGCTATACGCGACCGAACTTGTTCCTCATTTTTCTTGCATAAAACAGTGAAAAAAAATCGTACATCAATTTTTAAGGTGTCGTTGTAAAGAGGAAGCTTCAATCTTGAAGTCTGTGTTGGTTTCAGTCACGAGAAAAATTTTTCAAAGTCTTCACATCGAACAACAGCCTTTACGCTGGCAAAAAGTGTTAAAAAATAATAGAAATTATTTTGTTGACTCAGATTTTTTTAATAAATAAATGCTTTTCGCCAGCAAAAAGTTTTGATTACTTTTCGGTCCCCCTAATATAATATTTTTTCTACCCCAGTCGTTTGACCTTTTTCTTTGGAGTGCGATCGAGAGAAAGGCTGATGGTCGGTCGATCGACTCCGGGGAACTGCGACACGCGGCACACTTTATTCGCGGTCGTATTTATTTGTAATTACTCGAATAACATACGTACGTTAACGTTCGCGATGAATTACCATGAATAACCGCGTACACGTTAGCGCCGGCTTCCTAATAATTTATATTCGCGAATAAATTTATTGTATACCTGCATAAACTGGTTAGCGTGACTGTCGGGTGTATACGACATTTTTCAAATTATTTCACTTTGGGAATTCATAAGCGAAACCCGCCTTCTTTGTGTAACACGTACTTTATCCGTAAGTACTGTTACGTGGCTAGCATACACGTCGCGTTAATATTCAATGACACATATACGGGGTGTCCCAGGTTTTAATGTTCAAACTTTGTCGGTATATTCTATAGCACTAAATAAGAAAAAAATGTTATGTACACGTAGGTCACATAGAGATTTATTGAAAAAATTGTAACAACAATAGGGAATACACGTAACATAGGAATAGTAACAGACTTGCTGTCAGGCTTTTTAATGAAGCTCTACGTGACCTATGTTTACATAACATTTATTTCTGCCATAGAACATACTGAGGAAGTTTGATCATTAAAATCTGAGACACCCGTTATACATGTATAACGTGATTTATTACAATATTCAATGAGGTGTTGCGGTCCGGTACCTCGTTACGGCTAGATCAGATTCAGAATCGGGTCAATCCGAGCTAATAGGCTGAAACCAAGAGTCCTATTGTCAACTCGAACACTCTGATTGACGCGCATCGATTAAACTTCGTTTGTGGCCACTTCTGGAGAGAGGAAGGCTGTTTTACCTACAACGAAGCGAGTCGGCAAACAAATGCGCTCGGTGACCATTTTCGGAGTGCCTGTGACATGCTGTTATTTTATTTGTATGGCCAATCGATTCACTTTGATTTGCACTAAACCTACCACTGACGGTCAAATGACCGGTTTTTATATTTTTTATTTTAGAATTATTGAAATTATTGAGTTACTTACATGGAAATTAGTTACTTACACAAACTTTAAATAAATAGAGCCTCGTCATTTTTATAAGCTAAAGATCCGCTGTCTATTCATTGCAATTTCGATAATAAAATTACTAAATATTATATCCTAAGAATAGTGTTGGCTAAAATATTAGAAAATTAAAATATTATAGTCTATCAATAGTCTTCGAAAATGAAAAAGTTTCATATAAAGATAGCAATACAGACATTTAGTTGCAGACCGTACTGCTTCGAAGAATAATGATTAGACCGCGGGATAAAAATTGTCTGTATCGATTTCAAGAAACAGAAGACATTGAAATATCATTAACGTCGCGATGTAAGCCTTTTCTCGGTTCTGTGCGCGCGCTTAGATCGGGTACGGACACTATTTTTTTACGTCCATCGCGTAAGCGAGGCCGGGAACAGTGTCCATTCCGTCAATTAAACCACTAAATACAGCTGAAATGATACCGTGTTTAGTGTCATTTTAATCAGAAAAAGTACAAGAAATAACTTGGTCCAAGTCCCATGAAAAAAATATTGAAAAATAAAAAAGTTTTTTAATTGGATTAGTAATGCTTCACACCGATCCGACCCAATCAGTGTAATGGGTAGGCGACGCGCTTAGATAGCGCCCCTCAAATCTCTCTGTTCTTAAATTCGTTTAATTTTCTTATCGTTTTTGTCATAAATGCATCGAATGCGCAGTCTAATAAACACGCGACTAGTCTAGAATGCTCGATTTCGCAAAGCCAAAACTACAGAGATCTTTTTGTACTTAGAAATGTACAGCTCGAAGATCGTTAGTTAACAGAATTGTTTCCGTTGGTTCGAAGTGTACTGGGAGTCAGACATGTTCCCGGACGTGTGAGCAGTCGGAAGAAACGGAAATCATGTTCGAGCGGTACCGCGAGCAGCAGCGTTCCTGCGAGGCGTCCGATTATCCTGCGAATCGGGCACGCTCGTGGGAATAATTCCACCCCCGCGCAGCTGGCATTCTTGGGGAGCGAAGCGGTTATTTTGATCGACCGACATTATAAGCCTGGAACCGCCGCCGCTGCTTCCGGAACCGTGAAACGAGCTCCCAAGTATTAAGACGATGATATTTGCAGGCTACGCGGCTCGCCGCGCCGGAAGCACGGTTCAGAGACGCGTATAGATTACCGCTAGACAGAATATAAAGAGCGGAATTATTGTAGACAGGGCGCGGCGGTCATTGGAAACGCAGCTTCTCTAAGCGCGTCGCCTACCCATTCCTGTTACATTAATTCAAAATTAATGACCCTCTTGCATCGACTCGGTTCATGAGAAAGAAGCTAGCAAATGTTCAGCAAGTTACGAAATAAAATGTTTGTACGTCGATTACAACAAACTGGGGCGAAGTAGAAATTGATTTCCTTGGTTAATATGTTTAATAGGTTGAAAATAATACAGCAGCGTCCTCAAATTTTTCTAATGTTCCTGTTTTAAATTACACCTACTAAATTTCCGCTGTCCAGTTATGCCAAATCTCGCAGAAAAATCGCGAAGCTGTACTCGCAGTCTAAACCAATAAGCGTTCTCTTAAAATAAAATCGACGTAACTACAATTTACGAGACGGCGCGGGAACGGAGGCCGCAAGAAGAAGCAGGGTCGATTGTTCGGGTAGGTATTAATTTTTGTCGACGCCAGGTATTGCTAGGGGGTCCGCGATAACGCGCTAGAACGCTGAAGCATGCAGGGGCTGGCTCGCCGATTAGGAGGGAAATCGTGAACGCGGCGGTTTCAAGTTTTCCCGTGCGTCGAGTTTCGCGGACGTCTCGTTCCGTTCCGTTCCGCTCCATTTCGTTTCGGCGTTCGCGCGAGACGACGATCGGATAATTAGCAGGCTGGCAACGCCACGACGCAAATAAATTTCGGCCGTAAGCAGCCATGAAGTCGACGCTTAATTGTGCGTCGCGCTGCTGCCCGCGACGAACATTCTCCGTTTCGCGCCCACTCGATTCTCTTTCCGACTTCGTTCCGCGTCTCCGCGAACTTTTGCAGAACACCATTCGAGAAACGACCAGCGAAATTCGAGCAACCGGTACCGAGGAGTTCACCGAGGAGTTCTCGACCCCCTGCACGATGAGCATAGTTTCGCGAAAGACGCTCGACTCGCGCACTTAGGCCTGCGGATTATGGTTATCGCTGGGGCCCGTGCTGTTTCGTTCTCCGTGTACACTTTATCTTTTGCGTACTTCCGGCCGTGAGCTACCCGGTTCAAATAATTGGTATTATTTAAATCAGGGCTCGGAATTAAGCGGCCGCACGTCTCGCTATTCGTGGTGCATCAGGACGACGAAAATCGGCCGTCGCGAGCACTCAATTCCGAGGCCTGATTTAAATGATGTGTCACGCGTACAGATTAATTCGCTGCTCGTTCCTCGTGTGCTTGTCGACTATTTGAAAACAACACAAAGACTCTGCTGAATAATTTCCATCAATTTCTATGCGTTCCATGTTAGAAGCAATTAATGAATCTCCGACATGAGAGCTAAAAGATTTCAATTCGAAATTCTTAACCCTTAGCACTCACCAGTAATAATTGCTGTACCATTATTCAAAATTTTGTTGACATTATTAAATATATTGCATTACTAAACACTTAAAAATTGCTAAACATAAAAAGTAAAAAATCTTCTGGAGTGGTACTCCAGAAATTCGGAAGAAATGTTTTATTTTTATATTGTTTAATTTTCGAGTTAAATAGCTCCGAGTACAAAGGGTTAATATTAGAAAAAATGAAACGGGAAAAGTATTCGAAACTTTTTCTTCCACTTCTGACCTTGAACACCTCTCAAGGTGTCGTGAATGAATTTTCCTCGACACACCCTTTCACATGATATTAAAAAATGTACGTCAATCCATTAAAAAAAATTGAAAATTGCCTTTATTTCTAGAACTAATCCGGATACAGTAAAGTCGCGATCCAAGTCCCATCACCGGGTACGAGCAGGGACAGTGATCGTGTAGCTCCGAGGGACTTAGATCGAGACTTCATCGTATATCGATCTTCCCGTGCCCGTTGCATGGAATTGCATCACGTTCACCGCGCCGAGTTGCTTATCGGAGGTCGAGCAATTAAGCACCATCGTCGAGGACCAACGTGGCGCGAAGATTTGCAATTCGAAGTCCCGGATCGGTGTCGCACGACTGCAATTTCTCCCCAATACACGTAGCGCCGCGCCGGCCAACGATTCCCGTAAAATTCGATCGAAAACTGCACGCACGGCCGTATGCAAATCAGTCGGGCGACATGCGCAACAACCTGCGTTCGGTAACAATGTTATCCTTAAATCTCCATAGTTCATGGCTCATTTCAGAATCCGGCCGTCGAATAGCACGCGATTGCGAGCGCGAGGGTGCGCGCGGCGTGGAACGCTGGGCTCAATTTTCGATGTTGCTGAATTTGGAAAAAATCGACAATGCCGACGGGATCGCGGAGGGGGGGGCGCCAGCAATGGGAAAGGGGGAGGAATGCCGTTGAAAATTGTTTACAAGTTTCCGTCCCCCACCCCCTCGCGGAAAAACGCACGACCGGCCGAGTTCCCGTGAAAAAATATACTTGAACGGTAGCCACGAGCGATCTCGGGATCGAGGAGAGAAAGAGAGAACAACGGGAGAGAGTGGGGGAGGGGGTGGGGGGATGTTCGAAACGCGGACGGCAGGGCAGAAATGAAAAACAGAAAATGTAAATTTTCCAGCCGTTTTTTAAAAGGAGAAACTGCGAGCGGCGGGCACACGTGTCCGCGGTACGGGGGGTCCGCCGTTAAAAAATTAATTCTTCCTGAACTGGAATAATGGAGCGGAGGGACTGCGAGACACGCGGCTGTCTCCGGCTATAGCGAGCCGAAGCTCATGGGGAGTGACAGCTGCGCTGCTCGCTTTCGCCAGAAATACGGAGCGTGTGCATCCGGTGATGCGCGCCGGTATCGACTGCTCCTAAAGTTTTACACTTGAAAATATGCGGCTCGCGTGCACCGTTCCCTTTTTTTTTTGCCCTTCCCCTCGTTCTTCTTCTCTCCTCGGTACGCGCCGCGATCCGGACTTTATTTTTCACGGCGAAACTCGTCCCATGCTAAGAAAATATGCGAATAATGCTCCACCGCTGCGCAGCGCCGTCGCGCCGGGGCCATATCGTTACGTAATTATAAAGTTCCCTCGTTTCGAGCTCGAACGACCACGTAAAAAAGAGCAGCAGCCTGGTTCGATGCTGTCTGTCGGTAGGTATATGGATCAGTGGAATCTGTGGCCTGGCCGGTAGCCTGAAAAATGCGGGTCACGCTGCCTGAATGACTCCGTGGTAATAGAATATCATTATGTCGATGTTCAAGGAAATGGGGAAATACGAAGAGGAGACTTGTTGAGATATTTTCACCGCGAGAGTAAATACAATGAGGACGGTTCGAGGGAAGTGACGTTCGAATCGACGAAGAATTTTGGCGGAAGAATTTCGATCACTATTTAGATCATCTACACAGGTTATTTTAATTGCGTATATGAAGAAATTTAATTTTCGAAATTTCCGAATATCTGAAAAAATATATTAATAAAGTATATACGGTGTAAAGTGTGGTTTATTAAATAACGTCACCATATAAAGACATTACCAACAGCTTCCGCTACGTAAAAATCATTAGAATCAATTCGGCATCATTTTATTTACATAGAGCTATATCCTGTCCTTAAAAATTCAGTATTGTGATCATTGGATGATTGGATCGGAGCGTGTCGGCTCGGAAGACAAAGCGACCAGGTTGATCTAGATTGGATCGCGAGCGAAACAAATGATGTTTATCGTGCGAGGTTATTTAAATTCGGCTGCCTGGAATTTAAATCATTCACGAGGGAACCGCATGGCGAACTGCAATGCCTGTATGTACCACGCGCGGCGTGCGCACAATATACTTGGTGCAAATATTACTGGCGAACGAGGGAAATAATTTAGCCTAAATAGCGCGGGATATAGGTGCGTGTAAACGGGAAACACGCGGGACTTTTACACGCACGGTTAACCCTAATGAAACTGTAGCAGCTGCGTCTCGAGGAACGTTCATCAGACACGACACGGTATAATCGACTGCCGCGTGCTCATAAATTTTTCTTACGGGAAACAGGCTACGTTCGTCTAAATTAACGATGCTGTACTTCCGGTCGTCGCGGCTATAGTTCTTTGAAAAAAGCATCGGAACCCCTAACAACACAATAACAAATTCCCCATAAAATCGTCTCTGAACGTACACCTACCGATTTCACAAATTCTCATCAGTTCACGGAACTGAAAAGACATTCGGATCCAATATGTCAGTGCTCCACAACCGCTGTGCAGCGACGTGATCTTGGGAGCGCTGCGATTTTCTCGAGAATAATTAAATAAAATTTAAATAAAAGCAAATATCTGCATAGATAGAGCTGTTTTATTGTGTTTTTTGTCCAATAAAAACATATACGTGTTATTGTAATTTATGAAATCAATTAATGTTTTCGGCGCTCGGGTTCGATCAATTGTTGCATGTTACGGTCTTATTTTAGACCATTTTCAAGAAAAATAATTGCGTCTGTGAAATAATAACGTTTTCTTTTAATATATATTATTGAATTGTGGGTTGAACAAAGTAGAGAAAAGCATCAATAACAATACCAATAACAATTGAATATTTATTATAATTGATGTATTTGAAAGCTTTCACTTGTGCTATGTCGCGGAATTGTCGCGAAAACGTTGATAAATTGTTGAATCAAGAGGATATTTATCGGTGCACGCTGGTTTAGTAACCGTTAAGCAACCAGCGACGCCGCCTTTGTGAATCTCTGTGACAGGCGCACGAATCAGGCGAGACGAAGAAGATCGGCTCGTTAGCAGGAATTGTCGCGGCTCTCTTAAATCTTCGCGTGTCGAGTGATCGGTCCGCGTCGAAGTTTCCGCGGGGTAGTAACCGCGAAGTGCAGTTGCAGCTGCAAGTCCAGCGGAACATTAACGACATACCGCAGCCAGGGAGTAGCCAGCGGTGTTACTCGACTAATCACTTTGTAACACGCCCGAAGAATAGACGGAGAAAAGAGAGAGAGCGAGAGAGAGAGAGAGGGAGAGGAGAGCTAGCTCCTTGGAGGTTGGCTAAGGCGAAGAAGAACTGCTGGAGCCCCGCTGGTGCCTGTTTCATGGGAGTGGGTCGAGGACCCTGGAAAGAGGTGAGACAGGCCAACAAACGGTGCCAAGTGCCAACTCCTCTTGTTAGGGAACAATTAAGAAATGCAGTGCGCTGCAACCAGCGTCGCGCGGTGAAAGAGGAACAGCGCAAGTTTTCACGCACGTTCGCCCACAACCGAACCGTCCTCTCTCGTGTTTCAACGCGTTCCGCGGCGCGCCGTGCAGCGACTCGTTCCGTTAAAAGCTGTCGGCAATTAGAACTATTACTAGCCACCGAGGTAATGAACCGCCGGCAGTTTCGCGGTTTTTCGCAAAAATTATGCGTTGTCCCCAGGCCGCGTCGCGGAGAGATGAACGCGTGGAGCCAACTGGTATTTTCGAGCGCGATAGCTGCGACGAGATGCGACCATTATTCCTGAACACGCCTGTAAACGTAATCCTATTCTTATACGAGGCAACGGACGAGACCGGTAATGGTCACTTCCACCGGCTCTATAGGCAATCCGCGAATGGCATTTTTTCTGCAGCTTCAAGTATGCCTTCTCGCGACGATGGCGGTTGGCGGAGTGGCTGATGGAAATGGAATTGGCGAAGTTGCAGCTACAGATGGGCGATCGCTGCGCATTTCTATGCAAAATGAAAACTCGCCAAGTAGAAATTCTTTCTCTAATCGTTTCAACAACTTTCCAAATAATAAGTTAGAGTTTACCTCTCACTGTCTTAGGAGTTGTTGCGTAGAACTCCAGAGTATCTGTTTAAGTACACAAAATTTGGTAGGGGTGCTGCTCCAGAAAATGTTTTAAATGTTTTATAATTGTGCAAAATTTTGATGGCTACTGACATTAAGGATTATACAGGGTGGTCCACCTAAATGTCTCCTTTATTTGTGGTGACATAACAAATGTTTTTAATGCAATATGGATGGTAGGACCAGATGAATTCTCTGCAAATTTTATTTTTTCCAAAGTGTTCACTTTAATTTTCCGTTGCGGACCAACCGAAACACAGAATTCGAGGCTGGTGAAAAAAAAATGCGCCTCTCATCGGACTCGCTTGGTAGACGACCGGAAGAAGGTTGTCAAACATGGGGCAAACACGTCGCACCGACGTGAAATTAATCCAGCGTGCTCGAGGTACTTGATCTTCTAGGTCTTCCGCATGAGTCTACGCGACCGCACGATTTTCGGCTCGTTGTAATCGTCACCCGGAAGGGAGCGTTCGCCGATCCCCCCCCGTGCGGTTTTCATTTCAGTTAACACCTTCTCCCGATGGTTATTAACAGCCGATACAAATTGTCGATACCCACCGGTGTCCGTCATCGCCCCAGTGGCCTCGGACACGGGGCCGTTCCCCGCGCGCGATACCCGTAAAGTTTCGCGCCGCGAAGCCCGGTTCCCCGAATGTATGTAGTACACATTTTTTTATGGGGGGTTGTTTAGGCGTAGCCAAGCAGGTCTACGGGGGTCCTCGGCCGACGACAACATGCTTCTGGTAACGCCGGTACACCCGGTATCAGATTTGATGGGGCCATGCGGTCGTGTTACGCCGGTACAGGTCGTTACGAGGGGCGATCGCGCGCGGCCCCTTTCGTTCAACCATTACGAGGCATTAACTGGCCCTGTCGACTATTAACCCCCGTGGCAACCGTTATAATACTTCTTTCAAACCCGGCCGATACACCGCGGTTTCCACGGCGAGGCCAGCTCCCAATTGCTCTTTGTTGCCGCGATTTTCGCCGCCCTGCGTTCGCTACGCGTCCAGCTCTTCCGATCCACCGCAGCGCTGTTGCCAGGTGATACGGTTTCGATATGCTTCTGATAGGTTCGGTGTTTCCGCGCACGCTTTTAGATGCTTCGTTTGTCCCACTGGAAATCGCTGTTGCGTCGTTCATTTTTGCGCAACGACGTTATTGCCGCGCTAGAGCCGTAAAAAAGCTCAAAAATCCAAAAATTAGGTAGCATGGCCATCTCATCAATGATGACCGACCCGCTTAGTACGTCGATGGTTCTGAATTAGGCCCGGGCTATAGAAAACAGGTCATAGGCGGAAAAGTGTAGGAGATTTGCAACGTGTGTAGCGGGCCTTACTCGATTTTATTCCTAGGGTGGGCCGCCCGAACGGGAGTTTCGATTTTAAAATGGCTGGAAGATAGCGTGGATACATTTATTTCTTTATTGTACAGGGTGAATCACCTAATATTTGCACCGCAAATGTTTTTATTGTTTTTAAATGTCAAATGTCTTATGGACAAAGTTGAATGGTTCAATCGGGCTCACATCGATCCTCTAAAATAAATTGTTTTTAGAGATCTCAAGGTCACCTCTATTTTTCTAACGTGACCACCCCTTTTTCAACACTTTGTGACCTTGAGTAATTATAATCACTGAATTCCCAATGAAAGAGACTCTGTCATCGTAGGTATTTAAACGTATTGTAAAAAATGATGATCTTGAGATTTCTAACAAAAATAAATATTTTTATGGCGCCATGTGGGCATCACTGGACCGTTCACCTTGTCCTTAAGACATTTGACAGCTGCACTCTTTTTATTTCACTTGTTGAGCGTGCTGCTCCGATCGGGGCCAAGTTCTCACTGAACAGTAAGATTAATAATTGAAGCTTCAATAAAAGACCTTGTTTCTCAGTGAAGCGAGTTCGTAATTTAACTCAATATTCGCCGTTCTGTGCAAAAATTTTAATTACACGTACCCACGAGAATTTAATTAAATTTCTTCCACTGTCTATTTGTGGTAATTTTTCTATGCGTGCATGAAGTCCGTCGCTTCGCATACCTCGCAATTTAAAAATCCAATTAATTTCGAGCTCATTGTTCGAAGTCGATTCCTTAAAAAGCACAAAACATTCCTGTCGAGGTTTGTTCGTATTCCGTGATAAATATGCGTTTAGCGTACATCACGCTGTACCCACGGTGGCCGATATCGAAACAAATAGCGGCGGCAAACATCTTAATAAAGCAGCGTCGCTTCTTCATCTTTATCAGCCCGTTGAAATTTCACTTCGAAGTTTGTCTTGCTCCGCCGATAGACGTTTGACTTATTGGATCCGGTTAAAGGTCGACCAGTTTTCCTGTCAACGGCAACTTGTAGAACCGTTCGTTCCCGGTAAACTTCCAAGCACGACGGTATTTTTTGTTATCGCCGCATTGTGCGTAACGCAAAAATAAAAAAATCAATATTTTTTAAATGTACATCTTCTCACATAAATTTATTTTGAAAACACCATTTATTCATGAACACTCGCTCCACTTCTTCTTGTGTTGTACCCTCAAATACGCGTTTAAAAGAAAGACCTTGTACAACGTATTATAAAGCGAAATATTAAACAATTTGCGATGGATCGTTTAGTGCAAGGTGTGTACTCGTTATTTTGACTCCCTGGCGGTTTTTACAATTATTATTTATCTTATTTATTTGAAGCATTTGTTTATACCACTTATCGTTTTTAAGATATGGAATTTTGTCCAAAAAAAACGGGCATTCCGACGCACTCTGCGCCACAGCGAATGCCTAAGCTTTCTTGTTATTCGCCGCGTGAAATGTAAATATTTAACGTGATCCTGTCTGTTGTCGCGATCAATCGATAAAATGTGCGCGCGTCGTCGTAATCGTCCAGCGATAAAATGTCTTGATCCAACGATGAATTTCAGGGAAACGTGCATGACGTGCGAGCACAGAGGCCTGGAATACGCGAAACGCGGGGGTCGAAGCTGGCCGAGTGCACACGCAGGTAAGGACGTACCTGGAACCGAGGTTGCCAAGTAATTAACCTACCAGAAACGACCCGTTCGTGTTTAAGAAGCACGGATAGCTTTCAACGACTTCATTTCTCCGCGCGTCTCGAAGTAATAATAAACTCGAAAGTCGTTACGTTATATCGGGCTCCAATTATGGGGCAATAATACGGAATTACAAGCCTTTGCGCTCTTCAGCTCCGACTCTTGCAGTCCGAGTGTTGTTAACAGTACGATATACCTACTAGAAAAACAGTCGTAACAGAGTAATTAGTAGACCGCGGGTTCTTTTTTCGCGAAATCGAAATTTCCTGATCTGATAATAGGCAACGGGAGCTAAAGGAAAATGTTTACTATCTTTAATGAGTCGAAAATAATGTAACAACATTCTGAAATTCTTCTATGACTTGTCTACAGTTCTGAGTTTCGATGTGTACCATAAATTCATAAAATTCGTGGTTTACTAATTAGTTTCTGAGGAATGTTTTGATTTTTAAATTATGAAAATTGTTAAACATTGTAATAAAAGATACAGATAATTTACATAAATAATAAACAGAACTGTTGAATTAAATGATGAAATTCAGTTCTTGCTTCCTCAAAACGTTTTTGAAAAGTTTTTCATGCTTGCAAACAAGAAGCATACAAAGCTTTTCAATAAAAAAAAATGATATTAAGTTGTGAAGTTTGCGGTCGTTTAAAAACTGGAAAAAAAAAGGAGGCTTGAATATTTGCAAAGAACATGTCCGCGTTTAATGGTAGAAAGAACTTAATTTTGCGCAGCTTACCAACTTAATTCTCTCATTGGTCCGGGGTGTGGTTACACCCCTATACGCAGGGCGGAGGTTAAAGAAACGTGGAACGAGCCGGAAGGATATTTGGATGTAACTCAATCGTGGGCGAAGAAGCGAGCGTGACAGGCCATCGCTGTCTGGTGACTGGCAGTCCTAACCGGCGCAATTTGATCCGCGTGCGCGTCCAGCTGCGCGTAACGAGGAAGGGAATCCTCCTCGGTCGAACGCATGCAATTCCGAGATAAACGCGCACGCGATTACTTGCGCCGTTTAATACGCGGAATCGACGAATCGTCGGTCGCTCGAACGGGGGAAAGTCGGAGAGAGGAGGCTCTCTCCTCTGTCTGCGAAAAAACCACTCGACTGGCTGGAGCCGAGAGTGTGCGAAAGAGAGAGAGAGAGAGAGAGGCGCCGCGACAGGCGCACACCTGACCCTCAGATCTGACGGTAATTGCGCGCGAATTCCGCGACGTCGCCGCGTCGCGACGCCGCTTTTTATTGCCGGTCGTTAGTGTAATTAGGTCCCACCGACTCACGAACCCGAGGTGCCTTGTAGGCTTAACGCAATCACGGACACAGGTGTTTTCGCGCGAGACGCGAAACGCGGAACTCGTCGTGGTGTTCGTTACGCAAAGTTAATTTGTACGCGTGCCTACCTGGCCCTGTGTGCTTCAGTTTTTCTGATAAGGGGCCGACAACCTCCCATTTTAATTGGTCCTCGCCGTCGTCGCGCCCGGAAACTTCGAATCCGCCGAGGAAAACTCAAGTTTCACCACGACGGTACCCCCTTTTATCTCGGTCCGTTATTCGAACCGAACGAGGAAATTAGTGTACGATTGAAATTCATATTGCTGTCGAAAGACCGATCCAAAAATCCTTAGCCACGGGCCATTGATTTTCCAAAGTTACGAAATAATCGCCGGTAGATAAAAAAAACGCCGAATGCCAGAGTTTCAGAACATTTGAGTTGCATTAATTGAACTATGGAGTAGAGGATGTATTGAAACAAATTCGAAAGGATCAGAAGAAAAAAAATAATGCAATTTAACCGATGTCCTATGCAAAGAATTAGCGATCAAAATTTAAAATTTAAGATTAAAATGATTTAGCTTATAAAAATGACAAGACTCCATTTATTTAGATTTTGTGCAATCTCGACATGTGCTTGGATATAAAAATTTGTCGAATCAAGCTTCACTTAAGCAACCCTACAATTTCAATAATTGTGAAATTAAATTCCCCATAAATTCCCCATAAAAAAACACTTCCTAATCGAAAGAAATAGTTGCGATATTACGATTGTCACGAAACATCCGACGAAAATTTTTTGAATAAAACGTCGGCTAATCCGAATCAATATCGTGATGTCCGATTGGGTGAACGGATCGGATCAGATGGAGCTCATAATTTTCAGACTCGCCGAGTTCGTGAGCCGCGGAGTCCCGAGATGGTAATCGGGATCCCGAAGAATCCCTGACATCTTCACAGCGTGTGACGCACCGCGAACGGAAAGCGAAATGAGCCGGGAACCGCAACGAGCGTCGATCGAGACCGAAATTTTATCCATGCGACGCGACGCTCGAAAGCTAAATGGTCGAGTGAGAGAAAGTGTACATGTAGGGAATCGGACGTGTCGATCGGAGAGTACGCGGACGGATAGAATAGCGGAGGCTCGAGGGGTGAGAAACGCTCGTATCGCGGCGCTGTTGATAGCGGTTGTAACAATTTATTCAGTCGAGCGACGCGCGTCACGACGAGGGGTGGCTCAGATCCTCCTTCCAAGAGACATCCTCTCTCCTCCTCCCAATATCGTCGCGAGAGATAAAGCAAGATTCAATTTGACCTTCCTCTCTCGCTCTCTTTCTTCTTTCTCTCTTGTGTTAACGCCAGCTTGAACAGCAAGATCTAAGATTCCTGCGAAGCGCCGATATCGACTGCCTAGGGTGAGAGCACGCAAAATGACTCGCCGGGGCTGAGCAGACAGGTGCGATTATCGACTCCACAGAGTTTTCGATATTATGTAACGGAGTCCCTCGTCTCCGACAATTGCGGACCTAGCGATAAATCGCTCATCGTTACCGAATCAAAACCCACCGACGGGAACACGTCGCTTCGTAATTTTCCGATCGGTTAGACCGGTTAGACAGACTGAAAATTTTTATGGGAAATGGAAATTATCTTTATCATCGTACAACAGCGTTTTCCTATTTTATATTTGAGCTACTCTTATGAAAAATGCACAAAATCCATTCAGTACCATTTGTTTCGCTATCTCGATCTTATACTTCACATAAAATTACTCTCCCTATTAATCTAAAAATAATAATATAACTTTTCAATTTTATAAATAACCCTAAAAATATAATTATTATTTGTAATAAGCCGTAAGTTCCTAATTTTAATAAAATTGAAGCTAAAATTATTGACCCAAAAACTGGAGCTTCTACATGAGCTTTTAATAATCAATTATGAAATATAAATATAGGAATTTTAACTAAAAATGTACGTATTATAAATATAAAAAAAGTTGTGCAGTTAAAGTGACGTTTCTCAGGCGTAACAGAGTTACCGTCGAACTAAGTTTCGCCCTGAAGACAAGGCGAAACGGCGGAAGCGCGCATCCCGTGTCCCGGTATCAGGCGAAATAATAACGGCGTCTCGCGTTTTCCGCCGCGCGAAAAATCTCTTGCCTTAAGTCTCAGGTTTATGGCGGTCGTTGGCCGCGTCCCGTTGTAAACTAGCCGGTATTACATTCTCGCGCCTTACGGTTCGAGTGTGCTTTAACTGCGCCCGATGCTCCTCCGCCGCGGCTTAACGAGATTCCCGCGCGGCAGACGAGACTCCTTTCGAGAACACGCGGAATGCCGATATCCTGCTGCGAGCGCGAAATTTCCAGCAGACGGAGAACTGCTGGGAACGCGAGCGATTCGATGGGACGCGATGCGTGATCTACAGACGCCTCGATCCCCGCCGGCGGTAGATGAAAGTTGCCCGACGCGAGGGGATTTTCCGTAATTGATCATGGACCGCGCGTAAATAGAAAAAGAATTTGACATTTTGCACGTCTCGAGCAATTATCATTTAATTAACCAGCGCAAAGCGAAATCGTTCGGGAAAACGGAATTCTGTTCCAGCCGAAGGCTGTTCGATTAACTATTGACTAAAACTTTTTAATCGTCGACCGACGGGGATGCTGGACGAATGGAAAAATTAACCCAGTTTCGCGCGTTTGATGTACGGGTCACGCGCAGAAAGGGAGAATTGCACTTTATTATTCGGGAACCGGGCGAACGGTATTTGGAGCGGGCGGGTCGCGCGAAACTGCCAGCAAAACCGCAGTCGTTTAAAACCACTGATATTCAAGTAATATTCGGAGAGAAGCTTTAACGAAAATAATCCCGGTAAATATTATAGAAAGTGTACCGGGACATATGGACGTGTTCTCGCTGGTGGATTCGTCATGCGAAAATGAGAGAAAACGGCTCGCGCAAATTTTTGCCTCGTTCGACCGTGTTTGACCAAAATTGACTTTTCAACTAGCGCCAAAAATATTCTTGAAACGGGTCATACCGTCTCGCATAAAATAAAGGATTAAATCGATTCGACAAATAGCTTCCTCGAGAAAAATTCGCGACCATTAATATCATGAAAACTGGTAAGACAAAATTTGAACAAAGTGGAAAATGACGAACGATGACTTACACTGTAAAATATGTTGTGCACATTTTTTTGAAACGAGATCACACACGGTACATATCAACAAAATCCCCTCTCCGCTGGTAGGGAGAGCATCTTCTCCGCGGGTTAAAAGTTTGCTCAATCCAGATAGCAGCTAAGCGAGCGATCGCTGTCGTTTTAAAACGATCACGCGATCCGATGCTCGTTCCCCGGGCTCGTTATGCGAGAACTTTAACCGGTTGGACGCGATAACGCGCGCCTCGCCTAAACATCTGTAGCGTCGGTTGCCGCATTATATCCTCATTATCCTTTCCATCGTGGACCAGAAGTACCATCGTGACCGGGCCGTCCCGCGGAATCGCTTCCTCTCTCCGCCGGCCACTCTCGCGCGTTTACACGCCGGCTACAAAGTGTTTTCCAACGGAATAAAGAGAAGGAGCAAGGTAGAAAACGAGATGTAGGGGAGGGGGGACACGGAGAGGCCACGGAAAGAGGACAGAAAAGAAAAGGAAGGCTCTCTCGAGGGTGACTGTAATCCTGTCGTTGGAATATCCGACAAGTCCCGCGCGCTGTTTCCTTCGGCGTCCTCCGTCTCATCCTTCGAGCTTTCGTTATTCCCGGAGTTTTTGTTTCCTGCGCCGAGGCGAGTTTACATCGCGAGCGGATTTCGCCTCGAATAAAGACACGATGCAAGCTAATGCAAATAGAGCCGCTCCGCCTCTTCCCGGCCCTCGGTCCCGTATAAGTTGTTCGTCCCGCGCAGACCGACGCGCGTCGCAAAGATCTCCGTCTTGCGGTCGCGCGAGAGAGCCCCGGCTCCGAGGAACAGGGATCCGCCGGGGAAAAAGAAATTTCTCATAAACGGGCGAGGGTGTCTCGCGTCTGTTTCTGCGCGTGAAACCTTCTTTTTTAATCCAGGCTTACGAGAGCGTGCGCGCGCCGAATAAGTGTACTTTGCGCCACCGTCTGTTGACTCTGACACTAGAACCCGCCAAAGTGACGGGCTTCAGACTTTTCGCTCCGCTTTTCACATTTTTTTGCCGAGTTTCTTAGTCAAACAATTTTTCATGTTGCCAACGTTGCTATAAAAATTATCTAAAGTCCGAATAGACTTACAAACGGTAAGTATATTCATCAAACCTTTGCATTTTCGCAAAGAGAGAAGCAGCGGAAGAACCCAGCTCGGAGATCCGTCGATAAACGGGTTTCTAAATCCGTGGTCCTCGGCCGAGAAAAAAATAATTCGCAAACTCTGGCCCGATAAAGCTGTCTCGCGAAAGTTCCCCAACGGGGAAGCCTGTTTACCCAGGAGAAGCGGAAGTTGCGCGCGGCGGCCGTTCAGCAACGCGGCGAATTAAGTGACTATTAATTCCGAAGTTTTATCGCGTTGTTGCTGCCGCATCGACACAATAATCTCGGCAGACTGGCGTCGCCATCTTAAAACAGACTTACGGTGCTCCCTCTAGGATCTATGGACTCCAGAGAGAACTATAGACGACGACGACCACCGCCGCCACGACGCCGTTTCTCTATCCTTTATCTCCTCTCCCCATCTCTCGGCAGTTCCTCTTGCTGGCAAGCTTTTTCCATCGGTTAACCCTTTCAACGCTGGAGGACGTTCGAGAGGTCGGAACTTTCGGTGGAAAAAAGCTCGAGCAGACCGGGCACGCGACCGATCGAAAGAAACGGTGAGCTGGCCGATGCTGGGCTTTGACCGGTCCCTGAGCAAATTATTAAGGAAAGTTGGCTAATGATTAGCCGGGGTGAATGCGCGGCGAGGTGGTCCGCGGGTAACTCTTTCAAGGGGATATCTTCGGCGGGGGGGTTCCTCCCGTGGCTTCAAAGGAGATAATTCGACCGCGGCGCAGCCTTCCGTCCGAAGGCACCTGGCTGGAAGAGCCAAGGTCCCAAGTTTCGTAAACTCGTCCGGCAAAGTCAATGTCTCGGTATTCACAGGGATCGGTCTTTGCCGCAGGAATGCGCGGCTTCGAATACCGTATGGCATGGCGGCCGGAGTCGCCTCGCCGCCGCCATCATCTTTCATTAGCCAGTCAGCCTCGGCAGTGCCGCGAGTCTTCGAGAGGGTTCACCACCGAGAGAGAAAGTACGATATCTCCGTGTGCTAGCTTTTAATCTCGAGAATCTTTCGGACGTTTGGCGACCAAAGAGAACCTCTTCGGGCCCGTTGCTTTTTGCTAGCAGACGCAGCCCTACCCTCCAGCTACACTTTCTCACCTCTGTCTCTCCTTTTCCCAATCTCTTGTCCAACCGTTCGCTCTCCCTGCCTCTCTCTCTTTTTCTTCGTCTTCGCCCCAGCTACTTACGCAAACATCATTCGTGGAATTCTAGCCGGAGCAAAGAAAGTATCTTGGCGAGCTTCTCGAGTTTACGGTCGAATTAAGGATTTACGCGGGGTAATTCAGCAGTCGGAGCAAATCTTGCGCGAGGGTAGATAGAAGGAGAGCTGCGGAGCCCATTCGGAGGGAATACGACTACCCAGAAACCATCGCCGACTACCCTGCGCGAAGCAATTATCGACCTCGCGGTCAATTTTCGTTTATAAAATTTTGCCCGAACGGAGAACTCGCGATGCGGTTCGTTCGCTGAGGGAAACCTCGTTTACTAAGTGAAAAAGATTTCTCGTTCGCTTTGTTGGAATCCAACGATACCGTAGCGTCTTAGGTATAAGCGCCTATCTTAGGTATAAGGCGTGAGGGGCGGTTTAACCCTTAGACCATTGTATAGACCCGGCATAGGTATAGTATGTGTATAGGAAAACCGAGAATTCAGTGTCCGAAAGATGATGGGACACTGTGACGTCACAAGATAAGTCTTAAGATAATTTCAAAATACTTTTCATTATAATACCTAAGTAAAACATATATAATCAAGAGAATATAATAAAAGAATATATTAATAAAGTATAAACTGTGTAAAGTGTGGTTTATTAAATAACGTACCCATAAAAAAGACATTTCCAATACTAAATGTACCAAACACTGAAAACAACTGGTAACCACTGATCGAAATGGTAACATTGGATTTGCTTAGAGTTCCTGCGATTTTTAAACTAATAGATAATAAGTGGACTGTGGATCTTTATGCAAATTAAAATTTGTCCACATTAATTGCAAGATACCAAGTAGAAAGTTCTTTTTTTTTTAATAACTCCAAAAAGCTGAAAATAATTCGTTGATTACCTTACCACTTTTGCCATAAACACACAAAATTCCCAGTGTAATAATAATGAAAGTTATTCCGTCACTTTATATGAATTTTTATAATTTCAGTAATTGAATAGAAGATCGATTTTGTTTGACAGTGTTAAATTTTATAAATAATGCCACACGGGCAGTAGAATGTTTCAAACATTTTTCGCGATTTTTCAACGCGAACAAAATTAAAATCCTGACAATATTTGTTGTCGGGGAAGATTGGAAATTGTATAACTGATTATCAACATTTACTTGTACCCAGATTAGAAAGATTAGTATTGCGCGCATCAAATGTCCGTGCAAATTGGATTAATGGATTCCGTTTGAGAAGCTCGTCGAAATTAATATCCGTTCTGTTAGATACCAGAGATTCGATATCGGGGCTTTACGATTCATGATCACATCGCGGCGTACAGTTGTAGCCGCAAGTGCGGCTTAAATTGACATACTGTTTGCCTCGAGAACGGGGAACCACGGTTTGCGGTGTCGCAATAAATTCGTGCTTTCGTTCGATAAATTAACCTCTTAGCGTTATTGAGCAAGATATCGTTTTATTTGTAATATTCGGCATCCTAAACCGGTGCGATACAATAAATTTCAATGCGTATCTATACCTAAACGTGTAATATAAATTCGGATAATCCCTCGAACGATACGGAACGTATTCCGGCAAGATGAGTATACTCGTCACTAAATTGCGGATTTTTATGCAAAATTGTCTGCATTAATTACCAAATGCAGGAGCTACATAGACGTTTATTTATTTCTTTAATCATTTTAATCGGTTGAAAAGAATGCCACATTCTATTTTCATCTAAACATTTTTGTTATTAGATGCATAAAATCGTCATTTTATTTTTTTTACCGTCATTTTATAGCTTTATTATTCATTCATCCAAGAATACCTGCTTTAAAAATTGTATCATATTTGTTCTCATTGTACAATATTCAGGTAACTACAAAATTGGCAATACTTTCTGGAATAATTATATTAGACTGCGGATTTTATGTAGCTTATAATTATAAAATATAATATAATCGAAGAATATTTTTATGCTGTTTTCAACTTAAAAAACGATTAAGAGATACAGTGAATTTTTATTTAACTACTGCCTCCCGCAATCGGTGGAGGTTATTTTTATTTTGCATAAAGATCCGCAGTGTAAATTAATTTACATTTAATTAATAAAAACATGGGCTAAAAAACACGAAGCCTCTCAATTACAATGTTATTGTATATCATCGAACATTTTAACAAACGTTCGAGCAATTTACCGTGTTACAAAGCAAAAATACCACAAGCGATGCGAAGCATGAAACTTCTCAATTTCGCCACGTGGAAAGGAAGAGTGACGTAGGAAATATCAATGGCACCGTTCACCGATTTATCGCTGTAGGATGAAAATCGGCGAGGAGCTCTTATCGGGAGTTTCGCATTTCAATAACGAGTGTGCAATACACTTCCACGGTATTTACATATCCTCGGTTACACCGTTTAGCAGTCGTGCAGGATGTAACGTCACACTCCGAATACAGGTTCGAGCGACCACTCGTCCGAGAGGAAAACGAAACCACGATTCAGCATCATCGTTACGAGAACTCTGAAAATATCCTGTCTGACAAGTACTCGTCATTTTTCTCACGACACACTCGCTAACGTTGATTTGATTAGAACGTCGAGTTTATTTTATTACATAATTATTTTTTTTTCTTGTATTGTTTTGTGCAGCTGAGCGAAAAATAAATTCAGAGATGTATAATAACGTGACCTTCAAATGACCTTGATCTTTGAAAATTAAAGTGAACACTCCGAAAAATATAACATTTGCAAAGAATTCACTTTGTGATACTATTTATATTGCATTAAGAACATTTGTTATGTCATGACAAATGAAGGAGATATTTAGGTGACTACATTTAGGTAGCCACATTTAGATGGACCATCCTGTATATGTAGCAGTAGTTTCTTAGTCTTCTGGTATTTTGTGTGTTTCTCTTCATTTTTATTAAATTAAAATATATATGTAGCAGTAGTTTCTTAGTCTTCTGGTATTGTGTGTATTTCTTTGTATTCTTATCAAGATACATTGAATATATTAGTGTAAAAATATAAAGATACAATGTTTTATAAGAAAGTAATCATAACACGTCTAAATTCGCTCGACACTTTTCAATTATTCCTCCTTTTATAAAATCTTGTAGATAATAAACAGGAAAATTCAGAGTCAGATTTTTCCTCCTCGAGAAGTATCGCATGGAAGTTCATCAGGCCAGGTATGAGCCAGAGGATCATAAATATAGAGCCCAGGTAAGTGTCGAAAGCCTGCCTTAGCAGGACAGTCAATTCCTTCGTTTTAATTACATTTGAAAATGTTCCTCCGCTTTCTGTGACCATTATTTTACAGTTCCGTGTGCCATAATCTTCACGATACATCTGACCCTGTGTCAGTATTGATTCCGGCTTGTAAATTGTTTCACAAGTTCGGAAAAATCAATATTATACTGGCAAGGGTGAATTTCACTATATCGTCTTACTACAGACATCCTTACTTCTTCGTAAACAAATTAATAAAAAAAAAACCAATGTCCATCCAAGAACATCGTCGGCATAGTGCGAAAACGGGCGAGCGAGGGAGGGCGGCGCGCAACAGAAAGGTAGAAAAAACTGGCGCCGGTAATTTCGAACGAAAAGAAAAAAGTGTCGAGCAAATTCGCATAACAAGGCGGACAACCGCGCAATTAAAATTACGTTCTGCCTTGCAAAAAGAAGAGGTGGGGGTAGAGCTTGCGCGCGAGACGAAACAATAAAACGGAAACCGAAAAGGAAAAACAACCTGGTGGTGAAAAAGGCGAAAAGGACAAACAAAAAAAATAAATAAAGCGACGATTTCGTATGTGCACCGGTCGCGGAAAAATGTCTCGCGAAACGAATATAAAAAAAAAGAAGAAAAAAGGAGAAAAACCAACACACACGCGCGCACACACGCGTAGGAGCTTTCCGGGCAGAGGGAACGAGTTGGAAACGCGGCTGGTAGACGTCGTCGGTGTGCACCGGCAACCACCAGCCAGCCAGCCGCCGCTGTTGCCCGTAGTTTTCGGCGTGCCCTAGCGAAACATATGCGACTCTAAACACGCACTTTCCACACTCGACTTGCACACGTAGG
Organism: Lasioglossum leucozonium; assembly: GCA_028454225.1. NCBI lineage: Eukaryota > Metazoa > Arthropoda > Insecta > Hymenoptera > Halictidae > Lasioglossum > Lasioglossum leucozonium. Next base: position 1,896,983 of record CM052217.1, on the reverse strand, counting down.
CCTGGCTGGCTGGCTGGCTGGTTGGTTGGCTGGCTGGCAGAGAGGCAGCCGTGCAACCATCCAGCCGGCTGCTCGACCAACCAACCATTCCACATTCCATTCGACGATCCTCTCTCTCTCTCCCTCTCTCTTTCACCGAGTCTCTCTCCCCCCCCCCCCCCTCGAGTACATAATGAAGTCAGTCCCGGCGTTCTAAGCCCCGAAAATATCGTGTGGCAGGGACCCTCTCCCCGAGATAATATTGGTGATGTATACTAACAGGCTTTTCGCTACCGGGGCTACGTTTTTACGTCGACCCCCTCCCCCGTCCTCGTCCTCCTAAATGATTTACCGTGAAAAAGGGAAGAAAGGAAGGAGAAAACGCACGCTGCCCGGTCAGTATCTCCGCGGCCGCTATTCACCCTCTCTCTGCCCACCCCCTTCGAGGAAAAACTGCAGCCCTTTTTAATCCACCCTCCTCCCCCCACCCTCCGCTGTGTATACCCATGGCGAAAAGTGTTTTTTCGCGCCGGGCGCGCCGAAAATTCCGCCCGGTAAACTGCCGGAGACTTCGTTAACCTTTATCAGACCGTGGTCGAGGGTGTCTGGACGCTGCGCGCGGGGGACGAAGGGCGCGAAGGGTCGCCGGACCACGCGGAATGTTCGAAAGTTTGCGATTTATACGGCGCGCGGGGCGCATTGTTGAGCGCGCGTCGCGTCGCGCCGCGCCGTTGCCTGTTTAGAACGGCCGCGGTAGTGAAACTCGTAGGATTAATTAGTGAAAGGATATTTACGTGGCATTAACGATATATTGTCTCCCGCGCTGACGGGGGAGGCCCGCTCATCGCCGCGAGTAATCGAGCAAGTTTAATTAAAAACGAAACGTACGCCGTCCCGCGGCTCATTCCCCGGGAAAACTTTAAACTATACGGGAGAAACAAACTCGTGATCTATGAAAAATGCCACTACAGGGTGCTGTAGAGGCGGGCCGTTTAGTCAAACTCGATGTTCAACTATCCGTTATGCTGCGGACCGTTTTAGAAGCTCTGCGCCGCCGGTACTCCAGGGACATCGGGAGGTATAAGGAACAACAGCTATCAGGAAAGAATAGAAAAATACAGCTCATCGGGTAACGATATGTGAACCGTTCGATGCGCAAGCGGGATAAGTCAATTTTTTGCTTATTTGGCTGCGGACCACATCTCCAAAGTTTCGTTGTTACACTGTTTTGCGCAGGAAGTGTAGGTCTAGCATCGTCGGCTGGATTTTACGGTAGCTTACACGAAAAAGATGTGACCCTCTTTGCTGTTATTGCATTTCAGAGAACGTTTACTTCATCCCCGATGTAACAACTTTTTTCAGTTACACCGATTTCGCGTTACGACGCAAGTGGAGCCAAGATCGCGCAGCGAAATTTTTTAAAGAGTCCCCTCGGATGCTTTGTAGCGAACGTGTGTGTATCTGTAGTAACTATTCATGTTGTCTAATGATAGGTGTGTCAGTTAAGGGCAACAATCTTTGCTGCAGAAACAGTGGATCGCCCCTGGCTGAAATATGAACTCGCAAACGGGACTGTCAGCGTCCCTCTGTGTTGTTGGTAGATACTTGGTCAGAAAACAGTGTCAAATCAACCATTTAGCCACTGTCATACACAGAGGTTACACATGCTCATCAGTAGATCAAAATTTTCTACCTGATTTGCAACAAACTGGAGCGAAATAGAAATTTATTTTCTTTCTTAATATGTTTAATAGGTCGAAAATAATATAACAGTATTTTTAAATTCTTCTAATGTTTTCACCGTTTAAAATTACACCTACTCATTTTGCCATAAATGCATAAACATCCGCTGTCTACTCATCAGTTTTAGATATTTCTTCTATCTAGATCTTCCTGCAAAGGTACAAGAACGTGATCAATGGTTAACCAATTAATCTACTCAGTTCAACGAATATTGAAATATTTAAATTGTGACAATTTACCGAGAACTCACGGTACGCAACGCTCGTCAATGATTTGGCGTTTCTTGGATGTTCGCGATTAGGGAAGCAGCGCGACCGGATTTGCAACAAGGTTAACCAACTGTGTACCTTTCTGATGAATTCTGACGCGCGGGCCGTGCGGGGGTGTTGGAATTTCCAGGTCAGCGCGAAAGCCGAGGAATTCTTTCCGAAATTACAGCGTTCCATGCTTTGCAGCCGTGATCGAGCGATCTAAATTTTGTGAAAACAGCAAGAGGTCCTATTTCTATACTGTTTTGATCATTTTAATGTATTTTAACAATTCCTGAATTTCTGTTTCCCATTCGTCGCTTTACAAGATAATTTAACAACGCTCTAGACACCTGTCATCGTTCAGTTTCGAAGTGGAACAATCTGTGGGTAGTTAAAATGACTTTCGTCGTTGTGAAACATAATTCTCGCGTCTTTCTTTCGTAATTTATCACAGGAACGATAATGATGTGATTAACGAGCGTGTAGTACTCCGAAATGATTTAACAAGTGTGAAAGCAGCAATTTCTGCCCGAGGAAACATGACTAAACGAAAGGTCAATCGAGATTAATGACGACGATGAAATACGTTAGTTGAAAATAAATCAGGATTTACATAATAGTATGAATTAGAATTTCAACAGCGCGTGATTATTATGCAAAATTAGGCAGTTGTTCGTCATTTACCTCTACAAAGTTCCACTTCCCACCGACAATCTCTCTTTAAACTGATCGAACGCCAATCCCATGAATCACTTCCGGCCAAGATTAGAAATTAGCCGGTTTAAAACCAAGCAGATACATTCCTTCGCCAGTTACTCACTAACAGAAGTATCATAATAATCACTATTACATATTCTTCTAACTCGTTTCAATAACAAATTGTGAGAAGATTTTTAAAAAACGTGTTACTCTAACACGTCTCAACACTAAACCTACCATCGCTGATCAAATGACTGATTCTTTATTTTACAATTACTGAAATTATAAATGATTCTGTGATTGTAAAGAAAAACGCCGCATGTCAATTTCAAAAAATTCGAGTTTATGCGTTAATTGGAGTATAGGATTTACGTACTAACCAGAAAAAAAGTTATGAAAACAAATTCGAAAGGTTCAGAAAAATAATGCAATTTAACTGATGCCCTATACAAAGAATAAGTGATCAAAACTTTAAATAACAATATCTCGAAAGTGAAAGTATGAGACATGCGGCGTACTTCCTTCAAACCACAGATATTACAGTAACAATCACAGAAAATCTATATAAATTCTATGACGTCATTCTTATAGGGCAACACATGCTAGTCACTTTCAGAGCTGGGTAGGTTTAGTGTTAAAAAACGTCTCCGACTCCATTATTCTTTTTCTCCAACTCTGAACCACCAAAGAAAGCCCTCGAAAAGCTCGGCGACTCAATCGTCTAATACGCAGAGCCTCGCGGAACCGATGGTCGTTCTTAGGATCAGCTCTCGCGGTGCGTACCCCAGCGAACGCAAACACACGCGGCTATCGGTTCGGCTGGGTCTCAACACCAGTTATCTACAGCACACACAACGCCTGGGGGACGGTGTCTCGCGTACGATCGTGTCGAAACATTCGAGGAATTCGAACCTTTGTGATGCCTGAGGTGGGACCGTCCGCAGCATGGTTGTTCGAAGTAAGCGTGCCCGGGGTGTGCTCCGGCGGGTCTGTTGGCCAGACTGGGTCCCAGGAGCTGTCCGAAGACAGCTGCGAGGACAGCTGTCCTGACGAGTAGCAGCAGCGCATCCGGTAATCTTCGTCGCTGCATCCTGGCTCACGAGTCGGAGGTTCACTGACGGAGAAACAAACAACCACACACAACGGGGGAGGGGGGGATAACGGAGAGCTGGTACACTCTCGTTGGTCGAACAGGGTCCGAATTGGCGGTCGCTAATCGCGAAGCATGTCGCGGACAGGGTCGGACCGCCGAGGTCGAGCAGCTGAGGATGTTTTGGCTGTGCGAAGCGTGGCTGCGAGGCTGTCCTGGCCTTGGCTCTCGGCAGCGCGCCGCTGTGTTCGTCGTGGTTGTTGCCCTTTGCTGTTGGCAACGCGCTGACGGACGTTCACCGATGTTACGGCAGGAGAGAGACAGAGAGCGTTGTTCTATCTCGGTCTCTCCAGCAGCCGCTATCCTGCTCGCACCTCCGGACCGACAGGTATACACAGAAGAGGACAACGCAGAAACTCGACCGTGTGGCTTCTTCCTCCTCCCTTCTCCTTGCTCCTCGGCGTTCACCGCTGGGCCCTCGAGGACAAAGGAATTCTTCGTTCTCTCTTTCCGAACCGGTACCCGGGTGTCCTCACAGGTAGAGAAAAGGTGAGACCTGGGTCTGCCTAGCGGGGATCCAGGGTTGCACGGGAAACACAATCGCCCCCCCTCTCACTTTCGCTCGCACATGAACCGAATCCGATCGGTGACCACCGCGCGCGGACACAAAAGGTATATAGCGGCGGGCTGCAGTTTCGAGCTGACCGTCCGGGACCGAGTCGCTCGAGGCTCGGCTGGTGTATGCACAATCGTCGCGGCGGCTCTCTATGTCACTGACGCGCGCGGTACACCCTCGTAGCGCGTCATATTACGTCACCGGCTTACGTAGGAGAACGACGACGAAGCGTCGATCGTTGAACCGGAGGAGTGCACACTCGCGGAGCCAGGCAGGGGCCGCAGGAAATCGTGGGCAAGTCGGCCGGCTGCAACGGGTCGCTTGACCTCGCATCTGTTGCGCGGCCCACGATCGCCGCACACACCAAACACCGAAGTGTGGTTTCTGGCTCGCAACCGATTACGAACGTAGCCGATTTATCGCGCGAGGCGTCGCAGCATCGTCTCGATCCACCGATCAACGTCGACTCGACTCGTGACACGCGTCGGACAACACGCTCGCTCGCGATGCTACTCTGCTCCGAACGACACCGGCTATACAAACCTCCCTCTATGGAGGCCGCGGCACGACTGTAGCCGCTTTCGCGAGTTGCCGCGTTCACCGCTCCTCGGACCTGCTCGGCAGTCCTCGGCCGACATCGGGCGGCTCGTGCTCCGAGACTCTATGATCCAAGCCAGTTCCTCCCAATCCGAGTCACTCGTCGACTCGGGTCCCGAACGAACGCTTGCCGCCCGCTCCGCGAACGTCACCCCTGATATTTCTTTTAACCCTCGCGCCCCCGGGGGCGCTTTTTATGGCGCCTATGAAAAATTTTCGACCACGCGGGGCCAATACCGAACGACCAACTTCGACGCTACTCTCCTGCAACAATGCCTTGAATTATGGAGCTCTCTCTCTCACTCTCTGTCCACCGTGAACTGTGAACACGCTTATCCGGGCTCCATTGCCCGCTTCTATACTTTGCGTCGGATCATTCCCGGCTCTATCGCGCTCTCGCGTTTCCCCTTTTCGCGGTGATTTGAATGCGGCTTGTTATTTTTATGGCTCGACTCGAGCGGTGGGTTCTCGGCACGTTTGACTTGCTTTTAAAATTTTTCTGCTCTCCGGATCGAGAGATTTGAATTTAAAAAAACAAGGTTCACCCGCATATGACCTGTCCACTCACGAAATGATGAGTGGACAATAACTAATAACATATATATTCTCAATCCCGAGAAGATTATGATGTCAAAATCGGGTCGGACACTCTGTACATTCCATGAACTAATTAAATACATTACTACCCTTGTAGTTATTTTGTAAATCGGGTGAAATGATCAAATTCTGGAGTCAGAGTAGCTTCGAGCACAAAGGATTAATGATATTGTCAAAGACTTCCTTCCAAACGATTGCAGTTTCAATTATGAGAACAATACTTTCAATTATGAGAACAATACTTCCAAAAGCTTGCGGAATTCAGCTTCCGAAAGTGATTCGAAATTGCAGGATTTGTAAGCGTAATTTAAAAAAAAATGGTTTGGAAGATAATTCGCGAACAGTAGCAGCAAATGTTAAAATTACCGCGTGAAGTACCAGCATCTAATTAGGAATCGTTCTCCGCATGGTAGCGAACAAATTCCCACGGTCCTCGAACGAAAGCAAAGATTCCCGCACGAGAAGTTCCGCGGGAATAATTAGATCTGGCTTAATTATCGGCAACGTTACGGTTAGCTGTCGAAAGTACACGCTCCGCCGTACATAAGTTCCTTGAGAATTTAAATAGAATCGTAGAAACCTTTAAGAGCCGGTTAAGTAGGACGATTCTGCGAGTGATAGATTAACGAGTCACTCGGCATTCTTGCGAACCAACAGACAGAAAGAGAAACAGAGGAACAGAGAGACAGAGAAGAAGAAGAAGTAGAGTGAAATTCCACTCTAATCTCGCGGAAACTGTACCGAGCTTAATCGCTAAAATATTTCCGATGGTGATTCACGCCGGTGGCATAATTCCCGCGTAACGACCAGATAAAAAAAGAAATTATTTTAATTCTCTCCAGCCGTGGAGCATTAATTCAAAACGACGAAAAAGGAACGCGCGACAAATTCGTAATTGCTGGCGATGCGGATTTACTGTTCGACGAAATTCGTTTCGGAGATTTACCGCAAAAATATATTCGTATTTTATTTGAAAACCTGAAAAAAGATACCGAAGTCTTAAGCTGGTTCGTGCGTCAACAATTTTGTCATAACTAGATTTTTCTTTTTAAGAATTACATTATTCGGAACTTGCTGAAATTATTAAGAGAAGAATGAAACTTTTATTCGACTCCACTTTTTTATACGTGACACGAAAAAATTTATTGGGTGAAATATAAAACAATAAAAGATTAGAAAAACTTAATGTAATCTAACAGTCATCAAGGGATGAAATAAATTTTTATTCCCCTGCTTCCCACAATCCAGAATATTTTTATTTTTCCCAAAGCTCCGCAGTCTAGTCGTAACAATTTCGAACAACTTACATCCAACGAGACAGTAAACGTACACGTAGCCACTCGAGTGCGACGGTTTCGTTGGCGTCACAGTAATCACGCTGCGCAGGTAGCAGCGTGTAATTTCGCGACACCCTGTACATCTTTTCAGTAAGAATCCTGCAGCGGCGATCGATCGGTTTGTTTCATCCCGGGGAACTTTTCATCGGTCGTAATCCCGACAAACGATTCCCCTCTCCGCGAATCGAAATTCCGCGTGGAGAGCGCGTTACGGCATTATCGAGGCCGTTGCGAGGGTTCGGTAGTCGGCACTCGAGTTTAACGAAATCAATGTATCGAAACACGTCGTAACGTATTCCCCGGGGGGGTCGAGGAGTCGAAGTTCAAAGCCCCTGAAAAAGCGCGGTGCGCCATCAGCGCGGCATCATCATCGACGGGTCTCTCTCTCCGCATAGCCCGAAGGTGGAGCGTGCGTGTTCGTCCGCGGAACACGAACCTGGAGCGGATTGTATGAATAAGTCGATATGCTAATGCTCGAACCCTCGAAGTTAGTCGAGCGGGAGGGCACACCGTCTCTCGCGGCGCGGCGCGGCGCCGCCGAAGAAAGTTGCCGGGCATACCTATCCTGTGACCGCTTCACTACCCGCCAACTATCCTCTAACCACCCCCGGTTGGCCTAACGCGAAAGAAGAGACAATTTCGTATTACTCCGGCGCGCGCGCCTCTCCGCCGACATTACCGCCCCGCGCTGATACACAGACCACTTCCTTTGTTGTTGCTCCGCAGGAAGGGCAGCCAAGGAGACGCGTAGGGGAAGTCGTAAGAATTTTAGAACAAAGGAAAAGTGAGCCAACCGAGTCTACAGAGGAGCGTGGCTTTTCTTAACTCGGTCTAGCGTGCGCAAGCGAGCAACCTTAGCCCCGGTACCCGCGACCAACAAATCTACCGGTCGCTATCCCATTTCATTGAAATAGTTTAGAATTGCATGAGTTTCTCTACGGCGGCGAACGGTTTTCCTTTGTCAGTTTCTTACGGGCACCGGTCGGCCCTCTCGCCGAGAGTTTTAAGCGCCATCCAGCCGAGCCCATCTTTTCTTTTTTCTTTCGAAGACGCCGGCAAATCGCTGGAAAAACCGCAAACCCGCCGTTCACAACGCCGCCGCCCGCGAAATATAAATGCGAAATATAAACTATCGGCTCACGACAGCCGCAGACTCGCGCAAATCGCACGACTCCGGCCGGAGCTCGCGCAAAAAACCGCGGAAGAATTTCTAAAGGTATTCAGAGTAACCTTCGCGCGATGGTTTTCCAGCTATCTGTTTGAAGGCTTGCTAAGCGAAGATTTATTATTCTCTTTTTTGAGGAATCGTGCATTCACGTGTCTTTTGCACAGACACGAGTCCTATATGTATTCGTATACTATGCAATTCCGCATCGTTCGTCACATTGCAATATCTTCAGCGTTCAATTTGTTAAGAATTTAATGTTCTCGGGAATTGGACCACCTTCACTTTAGAGTGAACCGACGAAATGCAATTTTTATGTAAGCAGCTCTACTTTCTTACAATCAACTCTGAATATTACATCCCACATAAATGCGCACACGTAAACACCAGTTGCGGCATATTAAATCGTGACCACATTAATTTGCTGGGAGATTGTACACGGTTTTCCGAAAGAATGACGAACGGATAGACAGGCTCATAGAACCGACCGAGTATCCGCGGACATGGCGAGCGGTTAGCTCCGCCAAAGTTGCACAAGGCAATCTAGAAACATCCTGGCGTAATATTGACGCGGCGATCGTTGTTACTCGGTTGGAAATATGGTTTTCTCTGGCTGGCTTCTCGAGCCTCCATAAATCAAGCACCGTCCGTTTAACAGCGACTTAACTTCGGCGAAACTTATCGGCGTCGGCGGCCCACGGTAATTACGTGTTTCTGCGTTGGCACGTGAATCCATTCAGGCCGGTCCGCTATTCCATAAGTCAGGACAGGGCGGCCTCTATGGGGAACTTGGCGAAATTTCACGAGACGCGATGAAATTCACGAAAACCCGTCCGCTATCGGGCTGCGAAACACTGTCCGGCGAACGAACGCCGCGTCAGACAGCCGGCGAATACAATAATACCTTCTTTCTTATTCAAACCGGGGTCTCCCTAAGAACTTCTCAAGTTAGAATGCCGTTTCTCTCTCGGATGTGTCATTCACGTAAACATGACAGGGTGTATTATACGTGCTCTCGTAGCCGGTTGCATTGCTTCCGCGCTTGAACACGCCGCGCCGGGCCGCCGGCGCATTCAGACATTCGATTACGTCGCCTCGCCGAAACGACTGCCGGTAGTTATGCGCTCGTCGAGTTCTCGTTGCTGTACACCGTTGTAATTTACAACGAACGTGCCCTGTAATGCGCCCGCCAGCCCTTTTTTCCTCTTTTCGCAGCCCCGGCAGCCCGGATCCCACTGAAACGCTAATTTCCGGCGAGCGCTCCTCAGACCTCACAACTTTTCGTATCGAGTACGCCGAGCAGTACGGAGCACGGTTTCTTCGAGTCTCATTTTCACCGAGTGTTTGCTCCACAGGAGAAAGCCGCTAATCGGCTGTCCTTAGCCGAATAGTCTCCGCCCCTCAATTTTATGCGTTTGTGGAGGGAAAATAAATCGATGAAATATCAAACTCTAGAAGCGTTACAAGAATAAGGGTAGTATGTATTGGGTAAGGGTAGTTCCAGATTTTGGAACTGTGTAAGTCCTGCTGATAAGCAATCAGAAATACAGTAGTTAAATTTTTAGGACTCGAACCGGAGAGGTTGTCTTCGATTTTAACCCTAGAACTGCACTGTTGGGTCTCAGAATGCCAGAGCGTCATTAACGCTTTGCACTCGAAGCTATTTGAATTGTATTATTTTTCTTCATTTTATGGATATGAAATTGATGTACACAACACTTAGTAATTGATTAGATACAAACATATTCAATAATATAAACAATATTTTGAATAATGGTACAGCAATTTTTAGTGGCCTCTCGAGAGCAAAGGGTTAATCATAATGACTCAAAAAATAAGTGTGATGCTCCAGGATTAATTATGTGTTTCTCATGGTACGCATACGTAAAACAGGGGTATTAATATTTAAAAACAATCTTCACTCTGCAATCACACCCCATTTTTCAGTGAAAAATGTAAAGAAAAAGACTACGCGAGATTTATGAAATTTTATTGATTTTCGTAAGTTTTTCGGTAGGTACAATGTATAAAATTCTCTATACATATTAAAAATTAATTAATTTCAGTTTTTCTTACACATGTGTGAAATATGACATTCCCAAGGGAACTTTGAACGTTTTCCATTCGGCAACTTTTCATGCATACTTTCATTAGTCTGGAATGTGTATGCACGCAGAGTGAAGGTTAAGGGAAGGTTGAAGAATTAATTTTTAGAATAATTGGAAGCTTTGGCGAAACGTTTCTGTCGCTCGTTCCGCAACAAGGCGACAAGAGGCTTCACTTTCGTTTCCGTTTCGGATCTGCCCGAGGGAAGATTAAACGTCGAGCACGAAGGGGTCACGGCCGAAATGGTAACCGGGTACCTGTATAATCTGTACTCGGATCAGACCGAGTCCAGGGACGGCCGGTTCGAGGCCGTATTTTCGGTGAAAATATTTTTACGTTCGCGTCCTCCCCCCTTTTCCCGGCTTGATAATTCTTTGAAAGCCGGGAGACCATAAAATCCGGCAGTATTAAACGAGATCCCCGCGCGCGTGCGGCGACGAGATCAATCGGGCACGATCGCTCATGCGTCTTCGATATTACTCCAGACAGAAGCTGATCCTTCGTTAGTTCCGCTTCAACGGGGCCGAATATCTGGGCCCAGTCGCAAAAAGCGCGCGCGAGCACGAGAAGGTTTGCGCGAGATATTAAATATTCAAGGACGTCGAATCGAGTCCGCATTATGTATCCTCTTATTCCGCGGGAGTACTTCTCGCGCGCCTTTGATGCTCCCACGCTTCGTCGCGATTCAACGCGCGAGCCCGTTTTACCACCTACCAATCGAAAATATTTGTCATCCCGAAGATCAACGAAATCCATCGAGCAAAGAAACGGGGAGAAACGCGGGGATGCGAACGTTCTCTCGCTTTAACGAGTCTGTTCAGTCGCTGAAAAATTGACCAAATTCTAGGATCAGCTCCGGGGAAACGGAAAACTTTTCTTTCCTTACTTAATCCATGCAGGCCTACCGCACCACGTGCGGCGCAGTACGTTAAAAACAATTCACTGCTCAACATTTATTTAATTTTATTACAATTCTATAAAATTCTCAATTAGTTTCAGGTCTGAACGAGCGGACATTTGCTATCTAGTACTCTTAGATTTTTTTCAGGAAATGTGGAGCAAATATTAATATACAGTCTGTATTAATGTTTCCGGCGCTCGGGTTCGATCAATTGTTACTATTTAATAGCGTTACTATTTAACAGTGTCTATCCTACAGTTATGGAACCGGCACGAATTTTACTGTCGTTTAAATAAGAGGGTTTTTCTGTTTTTAAACATTCTTTTCACATATAGCAAACGCAATTATTTTTCTTGAAAATTGTCTAAAATAAGACCGAAACGTCGTTAAATATATTGCAAACATGCTATTAAATAGTAACAATTGATCGAACCCGAGCGCCGAAAACATTAATACAGATTTTAACATTTTACGATCGATAAAAATTGAATATTAATATACAGTACTCATAAAAAAAGTATCCTTCATTTTATCCAATAGAAGAAATATTGGAACAAACTCGAAGAAGTCGGAGCAAGACAACAATTTTTCCATTAACCTTTCCTTCCTAAACGCAAGATAGATTCTATAAAAAAAAAAAGGAAAAATGAAATTCGAAGGGGTTGAATTTCAGACGAAATTCATCGTTGATCGAGTAAAACATCCCCTCGCGGCGCTGTAACCCAGCGGGGATGATTCAATAACGAGATAGATCGCAGCTAGCATAATTGAACGAGCGGAAGCAATAATCGAGGAAAGTCGTCCCGTTGAAAAATTCAGCAATTACGCCGACCCAATTTCATCCCCTATTAATCGGCAGACGTTGTTGCGCGTCACAAACCGATGAAATATTAACCACGCTTTCGCGCCACTCTTTCGACGGCCATTGTTCGGGAACGTCGGCCGCCGAGATCATTAGATCGTCATTAAGGCACTCTAATTGCGACAATGTAACCGTCCCAATTGCTTCTTAACATCGATCCACGCGTTCAAGTGCCGCGGTTCGTTCGGCGGTGCACGCAAGCCTGGCAACTGTACGGGCAACTCGATTGCTCCAAACTTCTGCTGTTTGGCTTTCACGTTAGGCACCATTTTCATCCGCTCGTTGCTGCCGCGTAACATCGGATTCACCCTCTTGCGGCGTCGAATCGGATTTCAAATTATTCGTTCGAAATATACTGTTTTTAATAAATTGCCGTTTTTGTTTTCGAGTCTAAACGGGATTTTATCAATATTTAATCTCCACGATAAAAGACACACGCAAAATGAACATGTTCGTTCCCCTTTGTAGAAAATGATTAACGATAAAATGACTTTTGATCAGCGGAATAATTTTTGCCCGCCGAGCGCCGGGCTTTGTTTCAAAGTTTTACACAGTTTTAATAATTTTCCACGTTTGCGTTGATGTCGAAGGTGCGCGAAAATTTGCAGAAAAATATTTCACAGCGCGCAAAGCGTTAACTCGATATGAAATCGTTCCCATGGACGCTTTCTTCCGTCTCGTTTCGCCTCCACCCCCTCCGCTCTCATCTTTTTCGGACCAGGCAATCGACCGCTAAATTATACCTACCTAATATCGACGCACCGTAACCCTCACTTATCTCCGCGTCGAAACACATGGTGCCCGACAGTATCGGGATCTCATCGTCCGATTCGAGCCGCCGCGTCGGAGAACATTATCCAGCGATTTTTCGCCACAGGCGGCAACGGATAATGTCTTACTCGGCGCCACGCGAGCTCCTCGCGCCACGGTCTGTGTTCTTTTGTTCGGCTAGAGCCACTTAGCCTCGCTTCTTCCTACGGCCGCGTGGGGATCAAATTAGAACGTCAAAGGGAACGATGCAATTTCGAAGAGGTACACCGAACACCGGGTTTCTTCGTCCCGTTTAATTTCCATCCTACCTGGAATAGAGCGCCTACGAACAGAACCGCCTCCTCCGCGCCGTCTGGATCTCGTTTCTTCGTGACGCGAAATCAACGATTCTTTTTTTTGCTGGCAGAATACGTCGCGGCGCAAGTCGAACAATTGTGCACTTTGCAAGTAGAGGAATAATTAGACTGCGGATTCTTATGCGAAATTGTCTGAATTCATTAGGGGTCACTGGGTCTACAATAGATGCTTTACACGAAGCTGAGATTAATTTCACCTCAACTATTATTAAACTTATACCCCTTAGACTTTGAGATCTGGAAGAAAAAATAACATAAAAACAAATATTTTATATTATATTAATGTAAGCTGTGTATGTATGAATACTTATACAACTGTACTTTACTTGGTGCAGCAGAAATAGATCCCAGATACGAAATGCTTAAAAATAAAAAAAGAAAAAATTATACAAAACAATATACGCGTGTGCTTGCTTATCGCGTCTGTTCTCGGCACTTCCGAACAACGCCGGATTAAAATCCACGGGACAATGACTCGCGAGCTAGCGCCGCGCGGCGTCGGGACCGTAAAATTACTTTTTCCGATACAGAGGCTGGCACAGTTACCGAGGTCCGTCGGGGACCGGCTAAACGAATCAGGATCAAAGGGAGAGCTCGAGTCGATGGAGCCGCGCGAAATTATGCCAAGGTTCGCTGGTCGTCGTCTGCGTCGTCGTCGTGTCTGTGGCTCTCGGCATTCAATAACGACAATAGGCTCTCCGGTACATCCTTCTTGGAGTGGTCTTGGCACTCGCGCAGCGTTGCGGCCTAATCCGTGGAGTAGGACTTTGATAGTTAAGACGTTCCCCTGTCGTTCGGCGGGGATTCGAGTTCTGGTGAACCGGTCCGTGGCGGTGGTGACGAGGAGGATCTCTCTGCAGAGTTAGGAGAGGGCCGAAGGTGATGAAGGAAGCCGGCGGTAGAAGGCTCGGGAGGAGTATCGGAGGGAGGAGCGGTCTGTACCGGAGTGTAATCATCAAAGTGACCCACACCCCGTTAAACGGCTCACGCCTCGATCACAGAGACAAGCAAGCCCGAGGTGGGTCCGCCGAGTGATACCAAGGCTGGCGGCGCGTCGGTGACGGCCTAGGGTGTCACGCTGGATTTAATTAATGCAATTTAGCATCCATCCATCATCTCTCGCGTTTTTGCGTTAACGAGGGCCGCTGGCCGGCCTGGCTGCCTGGCTGCCGTTCGGTCGGCGTCGGCGTCGGCGTCGGCGTCGGCGCTGTCGTCGTTGTTGCCGCTAACGCCGTGAGCTAGGAGAACCACGGGGGCACTTTGATGACAAGCAAGCCTCTCGATTATATCGACACCTGGACCGCCCCGATGGCCAACCCCTTCCTCCCCTCCCTGCCAGCCTGCCCACCGATCACCACCAACGTCCACTTGCCCAGCGAAACCTGGGCTTTATGGTCACCCGCCCGTATTAAACTCTCTCTCAGTCACGGAAGGCGCGCGCTAAACCGGTGCGCCTCGATGTGTGGGTGTCCGGTTCGTCTGATCGAGTACGCGGATCCTATGTGAGCGTGTCTTCGTGCGCGGGCGACAGCTGCCGATACATCCTCCGGTATCGCCGGCAATAGACGCTCCGGATAATAATAAAAATATTAGACGACCAATAAAAACGCAAGGTGGATCGAGTCTAAAAGAGATGGATCGCGCGAGCGCACCAACTCCCCCGATAAAATCATGCCAATGGAACGGTGATATCGGTTCTCTTTTTTTTTGGCTCCAGTTCGTTTTTTGTTTTTTCAAAGCTGGCCCGTTGTCGTCGTTAGAGCAGCGGTTTCATAAAGCGGCCGACGTACATAGAAGCGCGAGAACCCGCCGGTGAATTTACGCCGGTCCTTCCAACGCGGGAAAACTGATTTATGGACGGCTTTATTGGGGAATATTATCGATCCTAGACACCGTTTGACGCCGCTCGGAACGATCTCGCGCGCCGCCTGCTAGTTGTCACAAAGTTCACCGGCCGCGAAACTTTACCTACGTGTCGCGCCGTTTGAGCTATTGCGGCGGACGAAGAATTTTTAATTTCAGGTAAGAGCGGTCTCATAAACGCGATTCTCGGGCTTTTTTCGCCCCGGATGCATACGAGAAACGCGCGGCAATAAGCGGAACAGAGAAAACTAAAAGAAACGGTCGTGGTGCTGGTCGAAAGTCGTTCGTGCATGGTTGTCACGAAATTATGTCGCGGACACCATAAAGCGATTCTACGCCCCCGATTTAGTCGTAAATTACTTAAGGAACGCTCTTTAAAATTGACCCTAAAAGGAACCAAAATTTCGTTTTAATCGACGCCATGATTTTATTTTAAAGAAAACACGTAGATTTTCACAAAATATTTTAGCTGCAGATATGGTACTAACATGGATTTTCAGTAATAAAAAAAGAATGGCTGGCAGGTTTTAACTACGAGATATCTCAGTGAATGTGTTAAAACGATTATAAGATTAAAAAGAAAATTAGGTTTTTGTTTTTCGCGTTCGTGGTCAATATTGCGGAGGTTTCCGTATGTGATTTTCAACTAAATTGGGGGTGTAGAATCGCCAATACGGTGTTCGCGTCATATAATTTTGCGACACACGATGTACAAACGAAATAGCTTTCGGCAGGTTTTTCTTGGATCGCGATTTCGGTATCGAGTAAAAGTTCCAGCGTCGATCTTGAGCGCATCCGCTACTTTCTCTTTCTCGAGCGGAATGCTATTCGTCCGAGATGAAACGTCACGATCGTTCATGCCGGCAGTGGTCATTTCGTAGCGACGTCAACGAAGAAGAAATTCGGCCGGCTACACGGAGCAGAGAGATCGATTGCGTCGAAATTGGGCCGCGTGCACCGAGCACCGAATCCTCGATCCGTGTTTGTTCTTCGCGGAATCGAAGGAGAGAGAGAAAATAGGAATCGGGGATCGCGTAATCGCGCGAGCCGGAGAGCTCGCCCCGTCGACACGAATCGTTTTCGATAAGGCGAACCGTGGAGAATCTTCTTCTCGTCGACGTGGCAGCCGCGAACCGTGGAAATGGCCGCGATTTCTGGCTACCGCGCGCCAACGAGAGATTCCGGGCTCGTGAACGGGATTACCTGTCGAACAGTGGTTACCCAAGCCCGAAATAACCTCCGCGGCGAACAGATACCGGCTAATGTCAGTACGTCCCAGTCACGTGAACCCTTGTTTCTTCGATTTTTAACACGGTCGAAACGATATAATTTTCTGCTTTCCATTTCGCTTACGATCGCCGGCAACTCGAACACAAAATGGCGCGTCGATTATCAGAACGATTGGGGACGAGGTGGATCGGAAAATCGAATTGTTCGGATAATGAAACAAGTAGGTACTTATTCAATTTATTAAACCAAATATTACTACTGGACTGCGGATTTTACGACAAAAATGTGTAAAAATACGATTTTATTGCTTGCGACTAAATAAAATTATTATGAGAGCGAGTACACGTACGTACGTACAATACATAGTAATTATGTATAGTAATGTACTGATTGCTACATTAATCGTTACTCCGCTGCACTGGTTCGAAGAAGTGGTGGGGACAGCGACGACAGTGGTTCGGATAATTGATGCATTAACGCACTAAACGATGCTTTGTGCAAATGCACTTAAGCTGTGTCTGGTAAAACCAGTATTTGCAAATCGTTAATATTTTTTTCCTGTTATCGATCGTATGATTGTTAAACGAATAAATTTATAATGTTCTCGGCGCAACGGTTCGATCATATAATTACAAAAAAGCTTCTTCTTTCTTGAGAATGATCCACATAGGATCATTAGGATCATAGGATCAGATAGGTTTAAATTAAACGTTATATGATCGAACCGTTGCGCCGAGAACATTATCAATTTATTCGTTTTGCAAATCGTTATTTAGCCCTTCGAGGACGACGGTCGATTTCTTTCTGTGTGATGGATATTGTATGATTCACAATGCGATTATTTTATGGTTGCGAATATTAGAAATCTAGGATTAAACCAAACCAAAAATAGGCCAAATCGTCAATGAATGAAGATCAACTTCCAATGAATGAATAAAGCTATCTCAGTAAATGATAATTATAGAAACCGATCGTAAGAGCATTGAACTACCTGGAAATAAAAATACGTGGGATAAGTAAATTAGTGTAATGCCGGATAGAGACATCTGAGAACTTCGAATAGAATTAATTTCAACAAGCAAAATGCTTTAAAAATGTTATTTTTGTTTTGTTTAATGCCAATTACGTGCATTCATTGAGCAGATGATTCTACACATACAAGAATTTGATAATAGAACATACATACAGATTTAGGTTACCATCGTAATAAGTGATGAATGCAGCGTATTTGGATACTTCCGGTTTTCAATATTGAGAGCCACTAAAGGTTAAAGGTAATGTAATAAAACTTGGTTTACGTCAATACCGGTTAATTAAAATACATGAAACGAAATAGGGCGAAGCTCTAAAAAAAAAACAGCTGTACTTAAAGCTAACGTAATAAAGAAGTTTCTATTCTTTTCGTGCGTTAACATTTAAAGAAATCGCATATAAATCAGCAATATTACCGTCGCGTGTTTTATCCCCTTTTTATTATAACAGAAATAAGTTGATTAGCAGCTTGGCTTTTCACCGTCGAAGCCTTGGAACCTTGGCTCTTGGAACTTTTATGGGTCCTTGCTGTTTATAACATTCAAGGCTTGCAGGCACACTTAAGAAATCTTATCATGCCGCTGCTACTTTTGCAAGCCGCGCTATGGAGTTTCGAAGAAAGCCACGAATAATATCGAAAAACTAATTAAACCAGAACGAACGGGGTTAATTGAAAATAGTTTGAAAACATCTCGGAACACTGTAAAAACGAGCAGTATACTATTAGACGAAGTTTTCGAAATTGTTCACATTGTCGGTAGCCCGAGGCGTTTCGAAATTGGCGAAGATCTCCGCGAAAATGGATAATATTATCTCTTAATCGAACTCCTTTGTTGCCCGGAATTATCCCGTGGTCACTCGGCGCACTTCGAGCTTTAAACACTCGAGACTTTTCAACTTTTCATACCAATTTTGACTGCAACACGCGGATCGCAACTCTTGCCCTTAAAACATCCTGTATACAATGATATAATATGTCATTACTAGACAGCGGATCTTTATGCAAAATAAAATATTTTTATTTCAATTACAACAAATTAGAGTGAAATAGAAATTTATTTCCCTTTTTAATATATTTAATAGGTCGAAAATAATATAATACTTACTAATTTTTGCCATAAATGCATAAACATCCGCTGTCTAGTCATTACATATTAAGTAACGTATTGGTATTTAAATTGTTCATACCTTTCTACTAATTACACAAAAAATATAATTTTTTAACTCGAAGACGAAGAATTACTATGACTCGAGATAAAAGAGTTAAGATCACAGTCGTGATCGTTAAAAAATGACGACGGTGATCGTGATTTTGCGATCACTGCGAGTGATTTTGAACGCCATCTCTAGTTCCGACACCTAAGTAAACAAAATGTTATTCGGGAATCCCGTAATTTGATTGGACCCGATAATGATGCTCGTCGGCGCGGTACATTTTCGTCATTTTTTCCGGGCTAGGCTAGCCGGCGCGAATCGATAATCGCGTGAATGGCCGTGTTAAGCAACGTTTAGCGGCGGTGGCCTGTACATTTTTCACGGCAATATGCTTAACGGCGGCGTAACGATCGACGGGGCCAATGAATGCTGCTTAATTGGTGGTCGGGGCCTCTAATTATATAGCTGATTGTCGATGCGCTCATCGACGGGCCACCGCCATCTGCATTACCAGTGATTACAGTGATGTCCGTCCGAAACGATCGGCGCCGTCCCCGACGCATATTCCTGCCCTCGATCGCCGGCCAATCCGGCCTGATTATACATTCCGTTTCGGGGGATTCGGCCAGTAGTGCATTTTTCACGAGCAGTTAACCGAAGTAATTAGCCGGCGGCCGGCAAGCAACCGGAATAAACGGCCTATACCGAAAAGCATTCCGCGCTCCGTGACTGCTCGATCGATAAGCGGTCATCCCCGCGACAGAAACTACCCCCTCGAGATGTCAATTACCGGCGTCAACCGGCGAAACGAAAAATCTCTAGAAACACGAGAATCGCGAACGCTCCCTTCGCTTCGAAGACAAAACCAGCGAAATTATTCATCCGTTCGGTCAAGGGTAGAAACGAAATTGTATAGATCGCTTTTAAACCGACCTGGCAGCCGCGTCTGGATTCGTAAAATCAGCGGTGCTGGAGAATGACATCCTGCATTAAATCTGCTCATTTCCATCCGACAATCGGTAAATAATTTTATTTTTTCGGGGTGACGAGTAATATCGCACGCGGTCGCATCGAACTGATCAACTCTTGAAAGGTGGACGCCTTGTTGCGCTTTCATCTTCTTTGCAATCATTTTTAAACGTATTTTATTTGAATTATCGATCGTAGTTGAGTCCGTGATTGAATAGTTGGAACTATTATTTTCAATACCTAAAGATTTTCATAATAAATTTCCAGTGTTATCGGCGCTACGGTTCGATCAATTAAAAAATCAATAAACAATTTTGCAGCGTTGTTTCGAACCGTAGCGCCAATAACACTGGAAATTTATTATTAACATTTTACGATCGATATAACGAAACATATTTACTAAAGATTTTCATTTTTTAAATCTGTTTTCCACAGACGCAAACACTCGATTCTGAGGATGATCTCAAAGTATATCGAAACGTAAATCGATAACAATTGTTGCAATGTACGTAAATTGATCATAATTGTTGAATGGTAAAATTTGTGCCATGGCAATACAAATTATGTGTAACAGTATTTTGCACAACGAGGACATCAAATACAGTGTGGTGAGCATTCTGAAAATGTCGAGCCAAATTCAAAATGAAGAAACATGGCGATCGCGATAGAATTCTGCGACCTACATGAGGCGAAATGAAAACTCCAAAAGTGAATTATACCTAATAAAAAATATGCAAACCGACGAGAAGGTCGTTCTAAAGAATTGGGGGTCGAGGTGTGGCGGACGAGAGGAGGAAACAGCCTAAGTGCGTGGAGAAGCGTCGTCTCCGATTTCTGTCAGAAATTTTTCAAGGATTTAATACATCGCTGCGCTTATGGCGATGTTCTTAGCACGGTTTAACGCAATTTCGCGAGTTAGCAGGGCGGAAGTGCGTAGAACGCGACTGATTATTCGACGTGGTTCGAGACGAGGGTGGGATTCGCGGGAGACAGCCGCCAGTGTAACACAATTATACCATCACCGCCACCCCCGGCCTCCCCCCACCGACTTCTCATGAATATCAACGTCTGCTCGATTTGTACAATCTCGAGTTATTGTTCCGGAATCGAATCGGACCGGATATTTCAACCGAAATGATATCAGAGCGGAGGGTGGGGGGGAGCGAGTGTCGTTGTAACAACACTAATATGGGGGAAATGATTAACCGTGACGGTAGAATGGAGAAAATACTTATTTGCCGGAACCGTGTCCCGGGATATGGAAATGCCACTCGCTTGTGCAAATTTTTTCACTTTGAATATTCACGGTGACCGTTTCACCGTGACCGGCTATCTCTTTTTCTCTCTCCGGCAGGCCGCGAATTTAATGAAATTACAAAGCGAAACTATCGCCGAGACGGGGCGTTAATTGAACCAAAGAAACGTTTTTTCTTTCATGCATATTTCGGTATAAATTATTCAATATCGGCGCCCTTAACAATGTTACACGGGCCGACGTGGCGAGCGAAGAAAAGTTTGAGAATCATTACCGTCCCTGTTCGTTTCGCTGTAGCGCCTTCAATCAAGCCCCGTTGTCTAGACAATTAACCGGACGGTCGATGCAATTAAAAGCAATTGTTAGGAGTGTATATATATATATATTATATATGTATGTGTGTCTGTGCGTGGGAGCCCGAGGAACTCGGAATTAATGAATCCGTATTAGAACAAACGGATCGCTCGTCTAACCATACGTTTCAATAACCATTCCCTGTCTGCGCGAAATTTATTGTCGTTCTTCCCCGATTTACGAACGCCGAACGTCAAACAATTATTAGTCGCATAATTCAATGTTTTGCTGGATATTTATCGGCGCTTCGGAGAAAGAATTTGTTATGCGAGCAGAGAGGAAATTGCGTTTCACGCTCGCAATTTCTGAACTTTTCCGAACAACATTAATTGATGCTATGTAGGACATCTCTTAATTACCGTTGGGAAAAATATCGAATACGCATGGAAAAGCAGAACTGATATTTTCAGGATTCAAATTCAATTTTTTCCTAATGCAATGTCACGCGACGCTCATTCGCGTCGACTCAGTGAATTTTTACGGAAAGTCAAAATTTTCTGTCTCTCACAAAAAACTAAATTCAAATGTCCTTTTTTTTTAATAATTTCGCTGAGTCGGAAACATTAGGTCGTTCGGAAAGTAATTTCGTTCGAGTGAAGTCATTTAACTCAATTTTTTGCTAATAGAAAACAAAAATTCTACATTTGCAAAAGATCATGGAACAAAATGTTGTAAAACTTGAAGAAATTACTATTCGAACAACCCAAATATACTACATAAATAATCCGTATTGTCGGCGCTACAGGTTCGATCCAATGTCAACCTTTAAGCAATTTTGCAATTAAATGTTTCCCAACGTTTCGATCGCCGACGGATTATTTATTTAAAACTAGTACAATACTACATTGGTTTTAAGTTCTCTTTTTAGTACTGTTTGAAATATGATGCACCCATTTTCATCGTAAACGCATAAATCAATAAATAACAGTATAATAATGGTTGTTCTTTGACGCAGGGTTAACATGTACTTTTTATCAGAGCAGCATCGCGAGGCATCGACGTTCCCAGAACACCAATTCCTCGTCCTCCTGTAGAATTAAAACGGTCGCGTTCCGTGGGGTTCCGTGTCTCGCAGCCGTGAAGCGGGTCTGATAAAACAGCCAGAAGAATATCGAATCGCAATTCCAGGAGAAACGTCTGTCGAACGGGACCCGGCGAGCATAACGCACGAAAGTCCTCTGCGACGTCCTCGCCAACGTCCGCGCGGACGTCGCGTATCAGCCATAACGATACGCATGACGCGCGGATAGACGGTCGCGTCCGTTAAGCTATGTCCACACATTGCAAGCCTCCGCCAGCTGCCTCTAGTGTTTTACAATGCACGAGGCGGCATAATCAGTTACAGTGACTAGCGTAATTGATCGGTGGCCTGCGAATCTTACGCATTCACGACAAAAATGAAGATAGACATTAACAATACTGTTGCATTATCACCGACTCGCTGACGTCATTTAAAAAGAAAATAAATGTCCACGTCACTCCTGCATCTCGGAATTTCTATTTCGCCTAAAAATCAACAGTGATCGCACACTGCTTAAAACAGAATAACATTTTTATCACTAAATCTACCACTGTCTGTAAATGATCGGTTTCATATTTTTTACTTTACAACAAGTTTCAATAAATTTCATTATTTCAGCACACACTATAATTAAAATTCTACACAATTCAAGTAAATACACTCTTGTCATTTTTCCAAGGTAAAACGTTTTAATTAATTTTAGTGCTTGCAGGTTTAGTGTTAATAAGTGTAAGGATATACTGAAAAAAATTGTTTGCAACGATTTGGTTCACTAGTTTCCTAATTTGTCAATAGCAATTAGATTGCATTTGACGTTGCCAGTAACAGTTGCAAGTGGAGAAGGATTATTTTCAAAACTAAAAATTGTAAAAAATTATTTAAAGTCAACTACGACACAGGAGCGCGTATCTGATTTAGTTTTTTTATCAATAGAGCACGACATCTGTGAGAAAATTGATTATGCCAAAGTCATAGACGAGTTTGCTGCGAAAAAAGCTGGTAAAGCGCCCCTCTAAAATTTAATATTAAGAATTTCGAATGCGATGTTTATAAAATGCGTTGATACAACAAATTCATAAATTTGAATAAAGCACTTATACTGGTATAAATATTGTTTCCCATTGTCAAGGTGAGGGTTGGGCGAAAAATTGCTCAGCACGCAGGCGGCTGTCCACCTAGGAACGGCCCTGAAGAAACTGAATGCTTCAAAACGCATCGATTTCGCATAAAACGTGCGAGCAGCGAGGTCGCATGAAAAAATCGCGAGGCACAAACGCTGGCAACGTGTGGACACAGCTTTAGACAGGGCAGATGACGGGCACGCCTTTCAGTTTTGTGCGGCCAGGGGAAATTGAAACAGCTAACCGCGTTGGTGTCGACGAGGGTGGCAACAACGGAGTGTAAAAGGAGGGGGGGTGGGGGTGAGCGAGCGAGCGAACCGGAGAAAGAGAAAGACGGGAAACACGAACGAAGAGGGGATGGCGAAAGGGGGGTTTGAAGAGAGAGACGTAAATAGAGGGAAGAGCAGGGTCCGGAGAAAGCGAGACGAAGGGTAGAACCGTGGAAAGAGAAAGGGAAAGGGCTAGACCGGAGAGTGGGGAGCAGAACTAAGCGGGAGAGATTCAATCAAACGAACGCATATAAATGAGTCGTTTTAGGGTAAAACTGAATTATACGCTGGCGGTGGTATGGCGGTGCACACGGTCCGCGGACGTGTACGTACACGGTTGCGGAGGATCGCAGTTGCAAGCCCGGCCCCCATGGTGGCCCCCGTGGAGGCCCGTTGTATATACAACGAATATCCGGCGTGCACGCTCTCCGCCCGCGGACCCTTGCGCGGAGAGATTCGTTTGGATAGCGACTATTGAATGGCGCGACGAGAAAGCCCGGAACGACCAGCCGGCTCTCGGAAAAACGGGCAAAAGGGAGATCCTTATCCGCGAAGAAGCTGTTCCACTCCCGATGCGCTCGAAATTCAAGCCCTCTCCCTTTCCTCCGGCACCGGTGAAGACGTTTTTTCGCCTCGCGACGCGCCGTTTGCATGATAACGGCCGCTCGGGAGAGCCGATCGGCGCAGGGGCGAGTTTCTAGGAAACGTTCGCGGAGGGGAACGCGTCGCGTGCGACTCCGCGTAACCGCGAGGAACCCCGTGCGTGACGATGCGTTGTTATTTTTCTACGGCGTATTTGTTACCAGCCGCGGCGCGTGGTCGGTCTCTCGTTCTCCCCCTTTCGATGCAGACCCCGGCTCTTTTTTTCGACCACCACGCCGGCCTCGCCGCGGAATAATTGCGGTAAACTGTTGTCGTTGCAATTGAATTCTTTCGCCATGACTTTTCGTCGCCATTGCTGCCCCGAGGACGAGATAACGGGTCACGCGAGTTCGCTTTAATGAAGAAATAAATACTCTGGACACGACATGCGGCGGGCTCGCGATGCTGAAGCGGGTCGTGACGGCCACGTCGGACCTGACGAGAGCTGCACCGGACGCGTTCAGCGGTGTACGAGTTTGCGGGAAAGTAAATAGAGCTGGGGTAGGTCGGATGGCCGAGTCGCCGGGCTCGATGAAAATAACACAAGCCACGTTCTGTATACGAGAGATGTCCTTCGACGATGTCTCACTGTTTACGTTAATGGGACCCCACTTGTGTATACGGTAAACTCGAACGTCGTGGTCGTATGTTAAATTATGCTTTTTGAAGAAATACTCATTCGAAGGTTGGTTCGCAGCAATTGCATCTTTGGGACAAACGTTTTCTCCGTTACGCGTTTTGTCGCGTCGCTGTGACGATATTTTAGATAGTCACAGAATTCCTAACGAGATGTGCTATATCATCGTAGGTGTTTAAAACGCGGTGATCGCGTTTAAAAAAATGAAGATGACCTCGAGATTTTTAACAAGAAAAATAACAAAAATTTTTTATGACATGTCACGTATGTTTGGAAACAAAGATATTTGAGTTGAAAACGTTAGATGACACCCTGTGTAGTAGTAACTCATCAAGCTTGATGGAAGCTGCACGACTTATGCCAAATTGTCCATAAATCCCAGGAAACTGATCAGAGCAGACTCATCAGATTTAGTTAAAACAATACAAGCCACATCTGTCAGCGCGAAACATTAATAATTAACGAAACAGAATAGAGCTGGGGTAGGGGTCGGCAACCTTTTGAGTCGGAAGAGTCAAAAATTACAATTTAAAAAATTTCAAAGTTTTTAAAGTGCCATTATTCAGCGATTCAGAACGATTTTTAAATGTTTTTTTTTATAAAGTAAATAATATTTGCGTACGGAACTAAAGAGCCGCAGGTTGCCGACCCCTGAGCTGGGGCATATCATAGCCACCTGATCGGTCTTGCGGACAGCTGCACGGTTCGTGTCAAATCAAATAAAACTCGCAAAAACCTGAACAGAGCTAGTAAGTCATGGAATAATTCATCGGCCTATACGAAAGCCGCATAATTTGCGTAAAAAGTCACAGATACCTCGGGGAATTGACTGAACAAAGCTAGACTAGGTCGTAACATACTCATCGGTCTTGACGAAAGTCAAGTTATGTTAAATCTTGTACGAGGGGAGCTGAACATAGCTTGGACAGATGATACGGAACTGGTTACAGTGCGCTAGATTTTATTGCTACTAGGGCAGGTCATAAATAACTCGTCATATCCAGAACAGGTCGCAGCAAACTCGTCAGTTTCAGGACAAGACATAGCATACTCTACTATAGCTGTATATTATATGTATAGTCGCATTAAGCTTGTCATATCCGACACAGGTCGAACCAACTACGTCAGACGGGACGGAGGTTAAACCAATCTCATCAGGCCAGATAGCAGACGTCTCTATGGGGTCTCAGAGGTCTCGGGGAATCCTGGGAATCCCTTGGGAGAAATGCTTAGGTCCCTATCTGCTTCGAGCCGCTGATGATTTTGGGGTCTCGCGGATCTGTAACTAGCACGAACGAGTGAAAGTAGTCTGCTAGGGAGGACTTGTCAATGGGCCATCTAAAAGATGAGTCGTCTAAATCGATCGACCAAAAACTCGTGAATTATCTATTGCCCAAAAATATTTTTCATGCAAAAGTCTCTTATTATCACGTTCTCAGCTCTGTTCCGTGAATTTGATATCGGGTTTTTTTTATGATACACCCAGTTTTATATTGGACAAAAGCTTTTTGGATAACATATTAACCTCTAGCACTCGAGTGGTGACTCAGAGTGGCTACTTAAAATTGCTCTTGCCATTATTAGCAATATTGTTTACATTATTAGATATATAAGACCGAAACGTCGATAAATATATTGCAAACATGCTATTAAATAGTAACAATTGATCGAACCCGAGCGCCGAAAACAGTAATACAGATTTTAATTTTATTTGTTATTAGATATGCTGCTATCTAATCACTTACTAGATATTTAAGTATTCTATGGGGTATTATATCAATTTAATTATTCTAGGTTGGAAGAAATGTTTAATTTTCCAGTTAAAGTAGCTCCGAGAGCAAAGTTTCATTCATTTGAAGTTCAATTGACGTTCCGGTAAAAGGATGGCTCATCGTGCACGTCGAAACAGTTGTTCATCAGGTAATTACGTAAAATGCAAAACACAATTGAACCCTAGAAATGCGGTGTTAAATCGAACAGACAAACGTTGAGTTACACCACTTCTGCGTGAAACGGCTCGCGCAATGTTTGTATAAAATATTTCTTTCGTACGAGCTGTTTAGTGAATAAGAATAAGGGAATGAAAAGAAACAATGGGCGAGCCAGCGTAGAACTCCTCAGGACTGTCGGCGAAACGGAGAGCTTAAAATATTTAGCTCCCGTGGTCGGCCGTCCTGTATATTGTACGTGCAAAAGAATCGGTAATATGTATTCCTGCGACGGTAGCTAAGAATTTTATACATAGCTTGCCTGCAGAGTGGACCATAATATCGCTTGACCCGAGCTTCTTACCGTTTTATCGTTTCCCAGTGATCGCTTATCGATCGGCAGGGCGGCCGTCAGGTTAACGGGTCGTCCAAACACTCGCGGAATTACGGAAGATCACCGGAGTCATTGGCATAGCAGTAAGAAACTTGGCTGAAAGGGAATCGAGGGTGGGGGAGAGGGGGTGAAAAAAGATTCCCGCAAAAGTTTTTGGTCGCTCGAGATGGGGACCGCCGGACGGTGAAGAATAGCAAGCGCCGAACAGAGCGACGACGGTGGAAACTTCGGAAAATTCGTTGAAGCGACGCCAAGTCCGACATGGTATACAGAGGTCACAAAATGGCGGACAGAGTCACGTTTGTCTTACAGTTCTTGCGGGGCTTACCACCGGCGCCGAACCCGCTCGCGCGCGCGCGTCTTTCCCGTTGCCATCGTTTGTTCTTTTGATTCGTTCTACTCGCCTCACCGCCACCGTCGTCCACCTACACCAGGCCGCCCCGGCCTCCTCCGATGTAACACTGGGAATCTTCTCGCGGAAAGTTTGGTTATTTAATTTCCTAGACGCGACTTGCCAGCGGAATCTATCTCTGCCCCCGCTTCCTTCGCTCGTTTCTTTCAGCCTCGCTCCCGCACACGTACCCAGTACATCTCGCGCTGCCGGGAAAACGTTTCTCCTTGTCAGGCCCCTTATCATGTGCCGGAGATAGTTGACTTTTGTTCCGCATCCAACGGGAATGGAAAGGCCTCGGGGAACGCGCCGCCGCACAGTGGGCAATTCGGACGAAATCGACGACAAAATCGAAGAACTTTCGATAGAGATCAGATAGAGCGATGAAATTTTTTTTTAATTGTAGCTGGAACTTTGTAGAATATGGGAAAATAGGGAGGTTATGGTACGAACGTTTTTTAACCTTGATAAAATTCGTTAAACTTGTACAATTTCAAGAGAATTGTGGTTTTTCAATACCTCGCGTTGAAAATTTCTTTTAATTAATACATGCTATACATCATTTCCCGTAGATTTTTTCAAAATTTGTCTACGATATCAGGATTTTGCAAAAAATCTATTTTGTGACGAGAAATCAAAAGATTTCATTAGTTTCTTGTCATTTTAAAGTGTATTTCATATTTTCGACGAATATTTATTACAAAATATCGGAGCTGGTCAGAAGCCCTGACGTCTCCGTTTCGGAATTGCTTACACGTTTTTTAAGGTCTCCGGTTTTTACTCCGACCGCAGAGGACCGAAAATTCGGCGGTCTCGTCGTCGACCGCTCGCGTATTGGCGGATAGGTTGCTTCGGGGGCGTTGTCAGCTATCAGTAAACAAAATAAAGGAGCGGCTGCTTTGAGTCCTGTAGACGCTGATAATTGGACGAGGCTTTAGCAATACGGGCTTTAACCGATCCCTCCTCTTTCGTGCCTGTGTCCGGCCACCGGTCCGAGGTGTCCGGAATAGCTCGGGGTAACGAGGCAATCTGGAAACGCGATTTGGCTTAACGACAAAAGCGAATTCCAATCACCGGGAACAACAGGGGCCGGCGACTTGCATAAACCCGGCCGACGGGACCGAACGAATTAAGAAAAATCCTGCGGCTCCTAATTGAAACACGAGTAAATTGATTCTTTTCTGCGGCGTACCAGACATTATTGCGCTCCGGCCGGAACAAAGTAGGGATTCAGGGGAACGAGGTCTACAAGGTGTTCCTTGTCAACGATGCTCACGTAGCAAGCAAGGAAGAATTCATTCCGATTCTGAAGTAAAATTAGAATTTTGGTACAAGTCACTGGTCAGTGAGTGGTCAGTGATTGGTCAGTGAGTGGTCAGTCATCGGTCAGTGAGTGGTCAATCAGTGGTCAGTGAGTGGTCAGTAAGTGGTCAGTGAGGGGTCAGTGAGTGGTCAGTGAGTGGTCAATCAGTGGTCAGTGAGTGGTCAGTGAGTGATCAGTGAGTGGTCAGTGAGGGGTCAGTCACTGGTCAGTGAGTGGTCAGTCACTGGTCAGTCGCTGGTCAGTCACTGGTCAGTGAGTGGTCAGTCATCGGTCAGTGAGTGGTCAGTGAGTGGTCAGTGAGTGGTCAGTGAGTGGTCAGTGAGGGGTCAGTGAGTGGTCAATCAGTGGTCAGTGAGTGGTCAGTAAGTGGTCAGTGAGGGGTCAGTGAGTGGTCAGTGAGTGGTCAGTGAGTGGTCAGTGAGTGGTCAGTCACTGGTCAGTTACTGGTCAGTGAGTGGTCATGAGTGGTCAATCAGTGGTCAGTGAGTGGTCAGTGAGTGGTCAGTCACTGGTCAGTTACTGGTCAGTGAGTGGTCAGTGAGTGGTCAATCAGTGGTCAGTGAGTGGTCAGTGAGTGATCAGTGAGTGGTCAGTGAGGGGTCAGTCACTGGTCAGTGAGTGGTCAGTCACTGGTCAGTCGCTGGTCAGTCACTGGTCAGTGAGTGGTCAGTCATCGGTCAGTGAGTGGTCAGTGAGTGGTCAGTGAGTGGTCAGTGAGTGGTCAGTGAGGGGTCAGTGAGTGGTCAATCAGTGGTCAGTGAGTGGTCAGTGAGTGGTCAGTGAGTGGTCAGTGAGTGGTCAGTGAGTGGTCAGTGAGTGGTCAGTGAGTGGTCAGTCACTGGTCAGTTACTGGTCAGTGAGTGGTCATGAGTGGTCAATCAGTGGTCAGTGAGTGGTCAGTGAGTGGTCAGTCACTGGTCAGTTACTGGTCAGTGAGTGGTCAGTGAGTGGTCAATCAGTGGTCAGTGAGTGGTCAGTGAGTGATCAGTGAGTGGTCAGTGAGGGGTCAGTCACTGGTCAGTGAGTGGTCAGTGAGTGGTCAGTCACTGGTCAGTGAGTGGTCAGTCGCTGGTCAATCAGTGGTCAGTGATTGGTCAGTGAGTGGTCAGTCACTGGTCAGTCGCTGGCCAGTCACTGGTCAGTGAGTGGTCAGTCACTGGTCAGTGAGTGGTCAGTCATCGGTCAGTGAGTGGTCAGTGAGTGGTCAGTCATCGGTCAGTGAGTGGTCAGTGAGTGGTCAGTAAGTGGTCAGTGAGGGGTCAGTGAGTGGTCAGTGAGTGGTCAGTGAGTGGTCAATCAGTGGTCAGTGAGTGGTCAGTGAGTGATCAGTGAGTGGTCAGTGAGTGGTCAGTGAGGGGTCAGTCACTGGTCAGTGAGTGGTCAGTGATTGGTCAGCCAACTGGTCATCCTCTGGTTAGTTTCTGGTCCTCCTGATCCCGGAGTCGGACCGCTCGTGCCGGAATCCCCGGCCCGACTGACTGACTGACTAAGAGTGCTCCCCTACAGTAGAAATCACAAGAGTCGATAACTGTTTCGCGCAGGTTACTAGACGGTAGGTGGCGTAGCAAGTATGTCAACTCCTACTCCACGACTCGCACGCCACTCTATTTAACTCGAAAACGAATACTCGCAGGAAATAATTTTATTCATTTTCTTCACGTCAATTTTAATTCGGTTGACCATGAATCGCGGGACACCCTGTATAATCGTGCGTTTTATTTTTATTTCGAACGTTCCGGACGCGCATTTTCGATTAACAAGTTTCTTCTCACAGAAGTAGCTAGCAGAAGTATCGCGGAATGCGTTACTCTGATAATTTGAGATCCGCCTTTCGTTACGCGCTATGATCAAGAGCGAATGCACTTTACGACCAAGCGATAAGAAGCGAAAGACAGCGTTGGCAAGAGGATGCCTCGGTTGTTGGCTCGGCACGCGGACGCTCGCAAAAACGACTCCGAGGACATGCACTTTGCATTTGCGCATACAATCTGCAGTTGGTTTTATGGTGCAGCATGTTTAATCAAATTTCTACGATCTTCGCTTGGCGGGCTGTGTTATCTGCTTTCCCGTTAGCGGGACACTAATTTTCTCGTTCTTGCGTATCTTTAATTCGAAATTAAATTCAACTGCAGTCGCGCTTCAACGGATGCTCGTTTCTTTGAAGTCTTCTTTGAGGAAGATCGGCTCCTCGTGCATTCGCAGTTTATGGTGTATTGAAGTTCTTCTTTACGAATATAACCGGCTGAGAAAACGGTTTAAAATGACGTTCAGTAGAAATATAAATGTTAAAAAGTTAACGGATTAATAAATTGCTTAATGAAAATACAAGGGACCCTTGGTTGAACTAGATTTCGCTGCTGCACACAAAATCATATGTATATTAATTTCTTTGCAAATTTTGTTTATTGCGATTAGATTTTAAATTATTTATTGTGATTAGATTTTGTCGAATCTCTATGTCGAACCAGGTGAGGTCAGTTTCATTATTCATAATGTAAGAAGAAGTAGACAAGCCGAAAATTCAATGTATTTAAAATGTTAAAATGTTTTGTTGAATATTATAAAATGAATTCCTGCGTACATCGTCGACACAGAGTTTCTCATCCGACATTTAAATAGCTGCGCGAATATTAAAAGCATGTCTGTGACAAAAATCAATACTCTCCTATATTTTTTAAAATTGGTAGAAGAAGAAATGAATCTGTATTCGGTCCCAGTATCTCTACAATTGTTTCAGAAAATTTTGACCTCGCATCCAGATCTAACAATAAATAGTAAATGCTTTTTTTAAATAAAGTGTCAACAGCCCCAAGCTACGAGAAATTAACAATATCCCTAGGAGTACAGTGGTATTCCGTTTATATGAATCCCCATTAAGACTAATTTTAGCAGCATAACTGAGCTCTAGCGAAATCCTCTTACACGAACGTGAACTCCTATTAAATGATTATGTTCACCTGATTATGTGAACCAACTTGATGTAAATGGAGTTCTACTGTAGCCTTCAAGCTGCCACGACGCTAAATGAATGAAAAGTGGGAGAAGATCGGCCGCGAACCAATCGCGGTAAGGTAATTAGAATGATCAATACGCCATTAACCATTATTATTTCCGGAACATCAGGCGAAAGCCAGCTGGCCGACGCAACCATTCAATCTCAGCAGATTCAATCATCTCGGATGATGGATATCTTCGTCTCCCGCGGCAGTGGGGTGGGCGCGGAAGAATGGTTCTGGAGAAGGACGGATGCAAAGACGAGGAGGACGAGGTCGCGACGTCTCTACCGGAAGCTAGGATCGCGTGTTCGAAGGAAACAGGAGAAGAGGTCGAAGGGCCGAGATAAAGAAGAGAAATGGAACGAGAAGCGCGAGCAAGAAGCGAGATTTGATCGTGGCTTGCGTCATCGGCGCAACGCTTCACCGGGCATCCGCCGAACGCAATTTTTCACGGACCCTGGCAGACGGGAAGTCTCCCGGAAACCGGAAGCGGGCTCGGCGAACGCGCGGAACCCGGTCCCGAAACAGAAACAAAGCGGCGTGCACCGAAGGTTTCTCGGTGAACGAACAGCTATCCTCCGATTTCGATGATTTTTGGATACGTTGTAAAAAGTTAATAAATGTCGAGTTTTATCACCTATAGAAAGATTTTTGGTCAAAATGTGAGAGTTCCCGGTAAAATATTTGTCACGTACAGGATGAGACAAGCGATCCGAATAATTTCCACATTTTTCACCCCGTATTTGTTGATGGAAACAGCCCTTAACACTGAACCTACCGAGCACTAAAAATGATTAAAATGTTTTAGCTAATAAAAATGACAAAGCTTCAGTTAGATCTTTTGCAATTTTTATTTCGATATGTGCTTGGAGGAAAAAATTGATCGAATCAAATTCCATTTAAGTAACTTTATAATTTACAAATTGGTATCGGCGCTAAGAAAAACCAATAGCCTTTTTGCAAAGATTTATAATTTTTACAAAAGTAACTTTATAATCTCAATAATCGTAAATTAAAAAATATAGAACCGGTCATTTGACCGGCAGCGGTAGTGTTAAAGTCGCTGACTGAAATCGGCGAGTCTTTTAACCCCAAGCCGCGCGCAAAAATCCGTTAATCTCGTCCGCGACGGAAAGAGATTAACGTCGTTTGATGCGCCTCGATGTTTCTCGTTATGCCGCATAATCGCCGGCTATTTTTCATCGGCGATAGCCAGCAGCATCGTCGAGCACTCGGGGTTAGCCGGTCCCGTCGCGACACAATGGACGGACGCTCGTGAAAATGTTTAACGGCGCCGTTGCTCCCCAAGTAATGCCGTTGTCCATCGTTAAAGCGAGTACATTCGATCGCGACTTAAATCTCGCCGCGCTGTTCACCTTTTTATCGCGGATTTTTTAAAGGTTGCTCCGACTCCGTGCGAACGGGGCTCTAATTTGAAACAGTTCGATATTAACATTATTTTAGACTGTCTCTTTTAGATTTCGGAGAAACGAAAGTACAAACACGTCGTTAAATATATTGCAAACATTAATACAGATGAATAACTAAAGCTCGATTTTCTCGGCCAATTGATGCTAAAACGGAACAGTATCGGATTCAAATAAATTTCCCATTGTACACTTAATCGAGAAGTTGCGCCGTAGATTGTTTCGCTGACGATGAAGATCCGCCGAAGATGAAGATCGCAGCACAAAGCTCGCGGGTCTAGCGATAACGACAGACAGCTTCGTCGAAACGTTGACCGTTCGATCGCACAGTCGGCCCTCGAGAGGCTTTGCGAAGTCGTCCCGCGTAAACTTCAATCACCGGCACTCTTGCACCTTATCGAAGATTACTTTGAATGTTCAAGGAATAAAGTACAGTGGCCGATGAATGTTAAACGGTCCGCAAAAGACTGGGAACACCTAGGCCGGATACACAGAAAGAAGCATCTCGGTCGTGAAAGACTTCGGGCTCCGCGCGAGTCCGTGAAAGGAGAACTTTAATGGTTCGCTAGCACGCGACCGACCGGCTAAACGAAACTCTGCAAGGAATATTTATAGACGGGAACAAACGGATTGACAGAGATATTGAAACAAAGTGTATCGCCGAATGGAACGGTCGAGCGATCCGCAGAATGAAATGCAGAAGAGATAGGCGGAGAAAGGGAGGTATCAAAGAGGAAGTAGATACGTGCAAAAGCGGCAGTGCGCGCGCGCGCTCGAGAGAGAGAGAGATGCGCGCGTATTACGTCAAAGGCTACGTCGTCGGAAACGGAAGTGAGGTGATGCTTATTCAGTCGGAAGTTGCAACGGAGCTTGCTGGCTTTCGCAGACGGAGAAAGAGAGGGAGAGAGAGAGAGAGAGATCGTTGGGAACGGGACGAAGGGACGTTGAGACCGCTTCTCTGCGACACAGAGGAGCAAAGAGACAGGAAGGAAGAGAGAGAGAGAGAGAAAGAGAGACCTATCGGCCGGAAGGTACAGATACTCTATCTAGCGCGCGGCCGCGATAGATAATTCCCTGGAAAACTCGATAAAACCGTTTCGTTCTCTCCCTCTCTCTTTGTCGATCGGTTACCGGTTACAGTGTATATGGAAACCCGTGTGTGGCGCGTCCGATCCCACGATCCATTTCGCCAAATGCTTCTAATTACGATCGGTACACCTGATACACTGGGATCCAGTTCGAAAACCTGGCAGAAATTACTTTAATCGAGTTCCTGTACCTAGGCGCGACTAGAGGCTCTCTCCAGATCCTATCCGGCCAGTCGTATGTGGATACATACGTGCAATCATGCGAGCACACGTGCGGGGATAACCGGGTCGCGGCTTCCGGTCCGTGAAGTTGCTTCGGTAAGTTAATTAGGCCAGCAAAAACTGGACCGGTACATCGGACTCTTTTTGTTCGAACGTGGGGTCTTGTTATGTAAGGTCGGTCGCATCGGATTCGATCTAGGATTTCGCGCGAGACAATGTTTACTGTACGACTGCGGACCGGCGAATGTCTCGTTCGTACGATCGAGGAAAAAAGTTACTAATGAAATTATACGTGGAATTTAAAAATTACTAACCCGATGGGAAGAATGTGTAGATTTTGTTCAGTGGAACCTCGATTAATCGGGGTCTTGGTAATTGTTCTCTAACCAATCAGCACTCCGCACTCCTTTCACGGGAACTCGCGAGTCACGCACAGTAGGAGTAGGCGACAAATTTCAGTGGACGTTCAGTGTGGTGTAGTAAGATGTAGTGACGTCACAATGTGTCGACACACCAACAGAGACTTCATTAATGACGAAACGTTGGCGTGACACTTCACGAGATAAGAAGAAATAAATGTTTGTATAAAAAAATTGAATTTACTACCAAATTACCAATACCAATTTTTTTCTCCCTAGTTCCCGATGGAGCTTAATTACCGTACTATACAGTGGAACCTCGATTAGTGTCCGATTAATTATCCGCGGACTTGATCAACCGTTGATTATCCGCCGTAAAACGCAAAGAAATTATTTTTCTCCTACACCAGCCAGAACACTGTTGGTAGATATATAACAATCTGTGTTTATGGAGAAGTCATCCCCACTGTTTATTTTGTTCCTACGGCAAGTACGAGCAAGCGATGAAACACAACTTTCACTCACGGTTTAACCTTTAGAATCATAAGAATCCTACTTCAAACGTACCGGTTCGACAATTCGA
Organism: Lasioglossum leucozonium; assembly: GCA_028454225.1. Classification (NCBI taxonomy): domain Eukaryota; kingdom Metazoa; phylum Arthropoda; class Insecta; order Hymenoptera; family Halictidae; genus Lasioglossum; species Lasioglossum leucozonium. The sequence goes on along the minus strand of CM052217.1, from coordinate 1,861,653 downwards.
TGCTTCAGAGAAAACAAAGCAAGAGATTATACGACTTGCCCTTGCTGTGGAGGAATGCGAAAACGTGGAAGAACGTGATGCGGAAGAATGGTTATCCGCAAATGATAAACAATAAGTGATACCGATATAATCGATGCTATTCAGAATGAATTGGACGATGAAAAGTTGTTCACCAAGAAGGTGCTTCCATTTCAAGTAATGCTCTTCAATATTTAGAGCAATGTGACGATACGCCAAAAAGAAGCGGATAATTAGACAGCGGATTTTATGCAATTATCATGGAAATGAGTAGGTGTAATTTGAAACAGTGAAAACATTAGAAAAATTTTCAACCTATTAAACATATTAAAAAGGAAAATAAACTTTTATTTCACTCCAGTTTGTTGCAATTCAGATAGAAGATTTTTATTTTGCATAAAATTTTGTTAACGTAGAATTAACAAAATTAAAAGAAATAAAACTGCATACATTGCATAAAAGTTTATGTTCATTATGAAATTTAAACGTTTTTTGACTAAACCGGTTAATCGAGGTCGCGCTGTATGAAAAAGCGTGGAAGTAGAAAAGTGTAGAGAAGCCTGGTTTATAGCTGACCGACGTCCGTATTCGAGAGCAATAATTTTTCTGTTGCCGTAGGGACGACATTCGTCGACGAAAGGGTTGAATGTCCATTTAGCCGTAAAATCGCGAGAGCCGAGAACAATCGATCGTTTCCTGCTTCACCTTTGCGGAAAGCCATTCGGGCAGCGGTCGGTCGTGTAGTCAGACACGTCGCGGCGACACGGTCGCGTGAATCGGAGAACGCGGAAATCGTCGTCGAGGGGGTGTGTGCGTGGGCGTGCGGGGACGGCTAAACTCGTCGTTCCGGGTGGTGTGGCGAGGCGTGATTAATATCGAAATACGAATGACTTTATTCATGAGGGGCCGTCGTCGCCTTGTTATGCAGATGAAATTTATGGTTAAATCATATGGTGTTGTAGGCGCGGACGAGCCTGCGGCCGTCGACGGGGCTTACCCTGCGCGTCTTGCTCGCGGCAACGTGAAATCAGGATAACGAGAAACCAAAGAAGCGACGACGACAAGCGGAACCGGGGCGGGGTTCGGAGACGATCGCATTACGAACGCGGCTTAAAGTGCCTCGCCGCCGTTCTCGATCTTACGCTTCTTTTACGATTATCTCCGGTCGTTCAGCCATCTGCGCGATTTCGGTCGCCTTACTGGCTACCCGGGAATTCTCTGTCAAAGAATATCCTCCCTCGTCGCGCGGTATTTGGCCCGAAAAACGGGGAGAAACGTGGTTCATGGCCATAATACATTTGTCTTAACCTCGGCTACAATATCCTGAGATAAAAAATCATTATTATTTTAAAAATTGAAGCTAGATTGTTTTTTAAGAATTTCCGACGTTTTACATATCGGGATTTGTAAATGCCTGATGCAATTTGTGTATTAGTTTTTTTCCCATCTTGGAATACTGCTTACTTTTTTCGGATCGAAAATTGGATCCTGGCGAACCGACGAGAAAACGGATCGCGGATTAACCGACAGGTAACCGGATGGTAACGCGTGGAAGATTTTAATGACACGAGGCGACGCGACGCGAAGCCGGTCCCCGATTTTCCGCCATTGTAAACCTAATAAATCTCGCGGCCCGTTCAATACATTAAACAGAGATTTATCATCGTCACTGGAACCCTGTCACCGGCGCTACGCCGACCTGCGACGAGGACAAGAATGATAATGACTTTTCGCGCTCCATGCTCTTCGCCTTCGATCGCGCTCTGGAAAAATGATGGCAACGCGATCTCCGGGGGCCAACGTGTCCTCTGACTCGCAACGATGAAACGCTGTCACGTGATTTTTATTGCAAGATTCGCTCGATCGAGAAGCTGCCGGTGCTCGTGCCTCGTGAACGCGATTGCATAGAATTTTTGAAGCGGATGGCAGTACACCTTTCGTTCGACAAAACGACCGAAAAAAATCGTACATCGAGAGTTTCACAGGGGCCGTAGTAAACGCGGGAAACTTCAATGTTCGAATCTGTGACAGATTCGAGCGGGAACCAAATTTTTCAACGTTTCCGGAACTCTTCGGCACCGATTAACCGCTGGAAAAATCCAACGTGTTCTGTGACTCGCAACGATGAAACGCAGCCAGGCGATTTTTATTACAAGATTCATTCGCGAGGGAAGTCGGCAATTTTCTGCTTCGTGATCACTATACAGCGGATATTTATGCAAAAGATCTAGAATGTTAGAGCTATTTTCACGAAAACATGGAATATGAATATTTGTAAGCCATTGGAGCTTGATTTTTAGTTTCAGTTAGGATTTCTTCACCTGGAAAGTCTTTCTAGCTTTTTAATGACTATGTTGTATCTAAGATGCGTTCAGTGGTTTTCTGTTAAATAATAATGTATTTTATAGTTGCCTTTAAGTTCAGAAAGCAACGAGCCGTCTTGCAACAGTTTTTCATTAGTGAATTGCGTCGAGCGTCCTGTTACGAACGTCGATAAAGATGAGAGAGTCGGAAACGACTGTAAGAGAACTCACCTTCGTGTAGTTTCTCCAAAGTTCCAGCCGAAGCTCCGACGAATAAGAAGACGAACCAGAGGAGACTGGCCATTCTTCTTAGCCACGTTCGGTTTCTTGAGGTATCCATCGCGCTGACACTCATACACTGCAACAGAAACAGATTTCTCGTTGTAAACGTCGTTTCTCGTACAAGCGAAACGATTCCTTACTTTATCTGTACAAGGAAAATCGCTATCCACAGTGTTTGCTCCTTAATCCTACTTTGCTCCGACAATTATTTTATTATTAAACCATTCACTGCCAACATACGAGATATCACGTAGTGTTTTCTTTTTATTACTGTAAATCCATTTTATTACTATACCTGCAACCAAATATTATAATAAAAAATAAATATAATAGAACACTGTAAATGTGACTGGCAGTGAATGTGTTAATAATCGGCGAGATTAGGTGCTCTATCGAAATGGAACAGCCTGTACAAAATTTACGAACCTGAAAAACATTTTCCGTTACTCTTTATGTGTTCGCAGTTTCTATAATTTATGAACTTTCTGCAGATCGTACGCGTAAAGCTTACACTGGATCGTTTACAGCACAATATTCTTTCTTTATAGGTTACATCGATATAAGTGAAACGATAGCACTTCCCTTTTTTAGGAGAACCATAATACTGAAGTTGAATACTCGACTGTCGGCGAACGCTACAAATCATGCTTATACGATCCTGCACGGTTACGACTAATAACGAGAATCTATCACAGGGGCAATGAACCTGAAGCGTACATTCGCTAAAGAAAAATGAATTTTAGGTAAATCGGAAAAGGACGTGTAGCGCGCCGTGTTCGGTGCAACGCGAGGTCTATTTTCGGAAAATCTGGAAGTTAAAAAGGCTAAAATAAAATTGAAAATCATAAAATTCCCGTCCGGTCGATCGTCCGCAGTTCTTCGATTTCCCACAAAGAATTCTGACTACGTAGCCGAGCAGAACGGAAGAGATCAGGGGTGGGCAGTGGGCCAAGATTTGCTCGACAGTGGCTCGAGCCAGTTAAGAGACTATCTGAAAAATCAGAATTCGTCGACTCAACCGTCTGTGTCGGCGTCAAACTTCTCGCGGATAAAAATTTTGGAAGATCATGCAACCAGTACCATCCAACCATGGTAACGAACGATACTAGCATGGGTGGTGCTTCATTTAACTGAGACGTTTCTAATTTTTCTATGAAATATTAATGTTCGACGCTGTAGACTGTAAAATGGTCGATTCTTGAGATCATTTGGAGTAAGTTTTTCCTTTGCGAAAATATTCTCCGTGGTTTTGTTAAGGAATTATCGATGAAAATCGCGGGCCAATCAGAGCGCGGCTATAGCGGACGGATTCTGGCTCGGCCAATTTTGATTGGTCCGCATTTTTCGTTAGTAACTACTTAAAAAAGCCGCGGAGAGCAAAGGAAAAAGCTACTCCAAATTACCTCAGAAATAAGGAAGTACTTTCGACAATTTTATCTTTAATAATTATTTTAATTAATTTTTTAGTACTTGCTGATTACTTATTGTAGTAGTGAAGTACTTGTGGATGTTGTAGCAAGGTCTGAAGAGTGAGAATAGTTTCGACTTACGTATTCGGTTAATATTCGAGTATCTGAAAGGACAGAAATGGCTGGCTAGCCATAGTGGAAAAATGCACAATTGCATCTGGCGCGCTGCATCGTTCCAACAGTGCTATCGACTTTCCGTTCTCAGTTACGAAATCGTAAAGATTCGTGGAGGGTTGTTAACATCGGTGCCGAGTAAATATGTTTTTATCCGTGGAAGATCCGCGCTGGGAAACTTTTCGGGCGAGTTTCTGGTGCAGTATCAATAACCAGTTTTCCATGACGAAAAACCATCCGAGTCACTTGAACCGCGAACGGATATCCGCCGCGGATCCGGCAGCTTTTTTGCGTGCCAACTCGCGAATGTTTCTTGGTGGTTCTTGCCGGTTCTCGCGGCCGGGGGTGCACGAAAGAAAATAACGAATGGTACTAATAGAGCGTTCTCGGTCGCCGGGAGAAACTTTTGCTTCGCCATCGAACGGGCCCCGGCACTCGTAAATCAAAACTTTCTCACCTAAGAGCGCGCCGGAACGACCGCGGATTATTCGTACTCGTCGAACACAGGAAGGTGCGACTACGTTACGAGAGTTTTTCCCGCGGTACCCCGCTCGCACCGTGCTGTCCTGAGTTAATGAAGCACCCACTGAAAGTATTACTTCCGGCAGGGGGTGCGCGCCCCCCAAAATATGGTCGTCGTAAGTCGACCCAGGATTTTTATGTGTTCGTAGAATATTTTAACCGGGCGAGAGAAAATAAAACAAATTCGTGTGCATGAGTTAATGTCTATCTCGGTGACGCTAATAAATAGACTAATTTATAGTGCAACACCTTTTTACAACAGTTTAAGTATCAAATAATTTTAACTTAATTCTAATTTCTTCGTTGGTGCCATGCATCGTATGTTTCTGTGCGCGCAAACAGCAACATTAGGACGATCAGTGCGAAGTGTCGCAGCCATCGCAGTATGTTGCAATTATAATTTCGTTGAAGCATTCGCTGCACAGACGAGCTGTTTTCTTTTTCGGCGTTTCGGGCCGTCCGAGGATACAAGTATCACGGGATTACGAGCTAGAAGTTGGCGCGACAATGTAGCTCGTTTTTAGTAGTTCATCAGGCCTGATTCACGGCGAACCAGAAACTCGCTTTCCCGCGGAGTGGCGTTTGCCCGAACTTCAAAACGCGACGGGCCTCGTCGCGCGGATAAGAAGCGTCTGCCGGCGAAATTCGCGCGTAAAGTGCACCCTCCGAGAACGCGGCTCGATGCCTCGTCGCTCGCCAACATTTTTCTGCCTCGCTTTTGCGATTTTTCATTTGGCTCTGCGCGAAGCGAACATTGCATATCAAGCTCGAGAAACGAGAGTTAACACCGAACCCACCAGCGCCAGATATTCAATAAATCTGTTAATTCAAGCATCCACTGCTGTGCAAAAGAAAGAAGCACCTGGCCACATTTAATAGAAAAGCGTGATAAACAAATAAGAATTAAGTTTCGCTGTTTAAGGAGGGAGTCTGGTTTACAAAGTAAAAATTTTCAATTTTTTCATAAATTGACGCTAGTACTCATCGAAAATACGTTCTTGAGTGATTGAGTATTGAGACGAATAGAGTCTTGCCATTTTTGTAAGCTAAATCATTTTGAACGCTTTTAATGCTCGGTAGATTTTAATCCTAAAAAAGCTCATGAAAAACAAAATAAGAATGATGTTTACAAAATTCGAAAAGGAGCATATTACGAAATAAAGGGAGAATAAATTAATGCCAATTGTATTTCAATGTTTGTTGAAATATATATTGTCGTTCGGTACTAAAAGGGTTAATGTGTTGGAAATAATGTGATGGATTTCGTTCGAGACGGGGAAAGGACGAATTCGCATTTTTCACTAATTTAGGTGGTAAATGAGTTAAACTGTGCCGTCTAACGAACAATTGAAGGCGAGGAGAAATCCGTTGAATTCATAGTTATTAATTATAGCTGGCGTGCGGGTGGTAATTGCTGGTTTCAGAAGGTGAAATCAGAGTAATTGCACGCGGTAAGGGAAGGAGGCTGGGTGCGTGAGGAGCGAAGGGACGGACGGATAGAGCCGAAGAGGACGCCTACAGGGTTTCTGAATAGAGCAGTTCAAACGTTCTCCACTCGGCGAATCGGTGAAGTCGATTGCACTTTGGGGGGCCTTACCGGAGCCTCGACGCGCCAAAACGATCCACTCGATCGATACGAGTTAGCGCCGCACCGCCTAGTATTTCTAGGACACTTGTCCCGCCGTCGCACTGTGATTTTCGTGAATCTCTCGGTGGTATGAAATCCAAATAAGTCGCTTTGTTACGGTACACTCCCTTGTGACGGGAAACTGGACGCTCGTCAAACGTAAACCGACGCCGTTTACCGAGCGTCGGGATGACCGCAGTTCGCGATAACGCCAGCTTCACTATTTATAACTTCATCGCGAACCGCTTCTCCATCGCTTCTCTGAATGTTTCAACAGATTTCTTGATCCTTGGACCTCCCAAAGTATACTAAACCCGCTCGCATTGTCTTCCCGTTACTTTTCGCCGAATTGTTATTTTCATTCCACGACGATTGACTAATTTTTCCGATTTTTCTTGAATTTCTGAACAATAAAAACTGTCGCCAAGAGATGAAAGAGTCCTCAACTTCGTTTATTGTTAGTTGAAACAAGGTGAAATTCTCGTTTTCGCGTAATTGAACGAAAAATTGTCTCACGCTGAATTGACAATCAAACATTTACTTAATATCCTGTGGCGGAGTGTATTTGTCAATTTTGTTTATATCGTGTCAAATTACCGAGAAGTCAATGAAAATTTGATTGAAAGATGCGGATAAATAGCAAAATACAAGCGAACAGTTCCAATTGGCAAACGAAGAATATGCGAATTCCATGCAATTTCTAGACTGCAGAAGACGCAGTCCCGCATGACGAGTTAAGGTTGTTAAAAAACAATCTGAGTCGCAGCGAGAGGAAAAAGTAGTCCGGTGTCGGGCAGATCGAAGGCACGATCCTCTCGAAATTAACTTACGTTAATTGATTAATCGAATGAGGAGTTCGCCGGCAGTAAAGTAATTGGCAAAGGATGCGAGACTCGGGGGCAATGCAGCTCGAGGCAGCAACAGCCACTTAGCTACATTGCAGCGAGCATTAGCGATAACGAAGTTAACGAGAGCTCGGTTAAACCGATTTACAGGGCAAGACGAGACGGAGGGACGAACAGCCTAACACCCGTCGCCGATCTTCGAGCGAAGTCTGGCTCCTTCTGGTCGGGACGGTCTACCGGTCCAATCGCGTTTCTTTCGGCACGGCAGGACTTTATCTCGTTTTTCAATTACAACGACAATGCTGTAATCCTTGACACGGTAGTTTTCAAATCTTGTTCGAAAACAGTACAGAACTGAGGTGCAAATCGCGTTCATTCAAGATCCATTCTAATCTCTTGAACATCATCTTGATTGTATCTCATTCTTTCAGGTGGTAGAATCCTCATATATTTTTAGAAAACTACGAACATTCGTCATCAGCAGTATTAATAATTTTTTAGGTATGTCACAACTTTGGATAATTTTTAAAAAGTTTTACCTCCTCATCGATTTCAATAACCTCGAAATACAATGTCAAGGTCATTGTCATTGTCTTGTAAACATGATAATTTACGTGGTGTAAAATAAACATATTGCTGAACATATTTTAAAAAATTGTGTTGAATTTTTGTGATGGATCATGGCACATGGCAACATGTCAAGGTCATTGAAGGTCAAAGTTCTAAAAGATTACCTCATTTCGTCCACTAGTGTAATTTTGAATATTCTACGAATCGTCTCTGTAATTTTTCTACATATTTTATTCACAAACAATATCGTTAAGCTTGCAGTGTGAGCTACGAAAAATGTTTCCTCGGACAGCAGAGCGTTTCGATATCTTTAAACGACGGCAGCGATGTTTCCAACGCGACTTTCGTGTTTTAATGCCGTGTAAGAAAGTTTCCGAGAACTTCTGCATTCCCGATCGTTCGGTGCATCCCGCGATAAAGAAATGCCGGGCCCTTCCAATACGATTCCTTGTTCGACAGGAGGCTAGATGATCCGTGACCGCCAGGGCGGCCATCAAAGGGCAGTTGTCCATGCCCGTGCCCTACAATTTTAATTTGCCCGGGCGACTTTGACTCTCTTTCTACCGGAACGAGCAGGAGGAACCTCTCGGATTTCAATTTCGCCACGAAGAATCCCCCTCGACCAGCCCGGGTATAGAAATGCGGGACAAGAGGGACTCCTCGAGTGCACTCAAACTTGAAGGACGCTCAGGATCAATATTTATAATCTCGATTCGAGACGGCCATGGGTCCGCAGAATCCGTGTCTGAGACTGCCAAACAAGATTCACCGACGACGCCCCCTCGTTTAATACTATGTATCGTGATTCGGATAAATATTATTTTACGAAATCAGCCGAGTCTGACGCTCCTAGCTTTCATAAACAATTTATTTCCACGTTAACAGTGTCGCCACGTGATGCCGAAACTGTCGTCACGTGCTCTCCTACCTTTCCCCTTCCACTATCCTATTTCTCCATCATTCACATCACTCAACGTGTCACATTGTTGCTCTGGTCATCAGAGAGGGGGTACCTGTATTCCCCTCGATTCCCAAAAACGATGACACTTGGGTCAAGTCGAGCCCTCGTTTGTCCATTTGTATACAGGATGTTAAACAAATCGTGGTATACACGAGAAAATTTAATAAAGTTAAAAATTAAATTTAATAATAAATATAGTTTAAATTAAAATTAATAAATTTAATAATTTTGGGAAGGAGAGAAATGAATTATTCCTATTGTTAGATTAGATTCACCGGATTTGCCATTCGTCAGATATAACGTTACATCCACGATGTTAGCTTAATATTTAGGAAATTGTTACGTAAATATTATATGAATGAAACTTGAGAGATATAATTATATTATTGTCGGTCTATTACTAGATTATACTAGCCTGTACAATGAGGGTTAGCTCCTGTTAATCATTCGACAAATTTTCTTATCAATTGAAATACTTTTGTAAATTTCTTTAGTAAATTTCTTCCTCGACAAGCGAGCGTGGTTTAACACATTTTACGGATTCGACTGGTCAGAGGTTTCGTTTGATTTCCCGACGAAACCATGACGTCTCGTCAGCTCAATCGCGCGGTGTTGTGCGACCGGAGCATCAGGAATCAGCATCTACGGGATGGGTCGCCCCCTTTGTGCAATTCGCCGGTGACCGATTGTTGTCTACGACGTTTCAGCCACCGGCGGATTGCAATCAGTCTATTGGACGTCTTGCGGTTTCCGCTATGTTGATGCCAGTACGTGTACGCGCGGCACATTCGGAAGAAGGTAAAAGGACAAGGACGATCGTTGAGTGACTCTTTGAAGTTCGTGAAAGCGGCGGTTCCACGCTCGACGGACGCGGGACTTTCGTAGGGCGCCAGGTGAAAAATGCAGAAAAAGCCAAATGGAAAAGCAACTCTGTCGTCGAATACACAATTTGCTGACTTATTATAGTCCTCGCGTACGCCACAAGTCGGCTGAAATCGATTTCGGAGAAAATATATTTATCGATTTCTTTCCTCTTCGAACATAACCGAAATTAGAATTTTCTTTCACTTGTACGGAATATCAGCAGAATTGATATTATTTCGCTATGAAACCGAGTGCAATTTTTATCGCGCCACATGCTTCATACGTTAACTCTGTGGTTGTAAGGAAGAACGCTGTATGTCACATACAATGGATCCAAGAAGAATTATTATTAAAAATAATAAAGTTTCCTTTCATACAGTAAAAAGTAAAAAGTGAAGAAAGATTTCAATGCAAGAATAATATACAAAGCACACTGTTAATTTAGAATGAATGAAAAGTCTATTAGATTGGTACAAGGTGATTGTTAAAGTGCGCGAATGTCGAGGTATAATCTCGAATCCGGCAACATTCTGGAAGTTGGTAGATCAGGATGTTTCCCCGAGGAGCACGGTTGTTAGTGCAGCATCACTGCGAGCTTTTTGTCGACCCACCTGATTCCCTCTTAAAAGCATTAGACGCTATCGCGGAGACAATTAAGGTCTTTTGGTAATGAAGCAACGTTTAGGTACAATGCGAGGCTCTTACCCGCAGAGCGTCGTGCCCCGGTGCGTCATTATTGAGTCCTTTTAGAAGGGATTCCCTTGGTGTATAAGCACGTAAGACCGGCAAAGAAAAGCTCTCGGGTTCCAAGCAAACAAAAACTTTGTTGTAACGATTCCGAAGCGTATGATATCGTTAAACGACTTCGCCCTGGTTCTTCCTGGTACTCGAGGAGGGCTCGTGTTTCCCCGAAATCACAGCGGCGCGGTAGCTTTTCTACTAATGATTCCGAGGGTGTGGCCGAAATCTCGGGGAGAAAAAGACGAGGGTTCCTTTCTTAACCTCCCGTTCGAGTACATCGACGCGCGACGCCTTAACAATTTCGCTGACGCGTTCGAATGCAAATGATCGCCGCGATATGCTTCGACAGGCGATTTTTCAACGTGTGCGGCCGCATGATAAGAATAACATTTTACATCGTTTTAACGAACGCGTCTCGCCCAACGGCGCCTCGGCTGTTTATTGAATGATCGGGGGGAGCGAGAGGTCGTAAATTACCATGAAGAGAGATTAATTTTATAGCCGAGTACGAATTTATATGTGATTTATAAGGAAGCAGTATTTCAGAGCAATTTATCCAAGCCTGTTCCGCTTCCCTTGGTAATAAGGTATTCAACTCCGATGTATTAAGATAATAATCCATCAACACGGTGATATTCAACTGTTCAGTAGCTGTGAAAACCGAAACAGTGGAGGTGTTAAGCAATTTTTCACAACTGATCGAGAATATTTGTGGAATTGTAAAATAAGAAGGAGAATATTAAATACAAGGGTAACACGTACCCACCGTTCGAAATAGAAACCGTGGTAACTTTTATGTAATGGATAGAGAGCGGATATTTATGCAAAATAAAAATTTTCTACCGGAATTACAACAAACTGAAGTGAAATAATATGTGTATTAGGTTGAAAATAATATAACAGTATTTTTAAATTCTTCTAATGTTTCCACTGTTTTAATTTACACCTACTCATTTTTGTTATAATTGCATAAAATCCGCTGTCTGGTAATGAATTACGGATAGAATTTTTATCCGCGAATACCAAAACGAAAGTGTATTTTTCAATGAACGGGACGTGTCGGAAATTTCTATGGGACGGTTTTTCCCGGTGCCGAGCGTTTGTGTAGGGATCTTTTTCTTCCAGGCCGGACAGCTATTTCCAAACACGTCCGCTTCGTCCATTTCGAGGAGGAAACCGGGTTTTCCGATTTTTTTTCGCATAGGCGAAACAGGGTGGGTGGCTCGCGGCAACGGTAAACAATGTTTGCACACACATCACGTCCTAAAATAGCGGTGGAGAGGCATCGATCACACGTGGCGCGGCGGAAAGTGGGTGCCGCTCCGGCAAGTTCGCGGTAAGGTTGTTAGCGGAATTTTCACGGGGCGGCTGCTAATGTCGTCGCCGCGCCGCGCCGTGCTGCGCCGCGTCGGGACGGAGGGTCTCCGGCTCTTACACTGTCAAAGGCCCACGGCATTTTCAGTTTTCAGCCACGCGCGGCGACGTGATAATCGAGTGCGCTACGCTTTTAGCTATAATGGGCAGGTACACGCTCCGCGCCGCCAGGAGAGTGTCGCAAAGAGAGCGCCCCGCGTGGGAAAGCCGAAGCCACGCGCGGCAGCCAAAGACAGCGAGCGTTTAACATGGATCGCGGGGGACAACCGGCGGCTGCTGAACAAGTGTCGGATAACTCGGTTAGCCGCTTGACAGTCCGCGTTCATCGGTTTGCTAACGAGATTTTATGCGGGCCTTTCGCACACGCTGCGCTCAAAAAGTTCCAGCGACTCGTTCACAATTGTTAACAATAAACCTACCAACACCGGTCATATGACCGGTTCCAGAGTTTTTATTTCAGAATTACTGAAATGATACAGATGCTTTCGTGGTAGACGATTAAATAAATATACAGGGTTGGCCGGAAATCGTAGTACAACCGGGCAGGGTGTGATTCTAGGCTAATAAAGAAGAAAATATTTTGGTAAAATCGACTTTAAAGTTTGAACAATTTGCAACCGATTTAGTACAATTTGCTTGTCGAGTATTCCACTGTCTAGTGGACAGCGTAAGTACACCGCGTCCTTTCAGAAAATTTCAGGGAATACAACCATATTATTTTCAAGCATCGATTTTTTAATACGATTAAAGTGAACAATGGTGGTAAAGAAACAAAAAAAAAACGCGACAAGTAACGGAATGTTAAAAAGAAACAGTGAACTGTATTCAGTTGAATGTTTAGACCGAGTTGATAATTACGATTTGACAAATGCGTTGCATTAGGTCGTACACGCCGAATTTCCGCGCGAGAGGAATGATTTGTAAAACGGTCCGGTTACGTTCCAGCAATTTACAATATTCCGCGCGGGCCCTTACGGTTGTCAGTAACAGTGGTTGTATCGATATCATAAAGTGATTGTCACGTTGCAGTTAACGATCGTGATAATCCGAAAACATCGGGGTTCGGGTACCAAGCGCAGCAAGAAAATGTGTATTTATCAACGTTTATGTCGCCCCGAACTTCACAATCCATTTATATAATGACCATCCCCGGATTTAATGGGTTCATACCCGGGCTTTCCTATTAATAGCCTACCACGCTGATAAACCATTAATTTCAATTACAGAAAGTTACCGTAGCCATTTGTTTTGAAACATCTGTCGTTGCCTGCGCTCTCGAAAAGACTAATTCGCGGTTAAACATTTCCGAGCAGCTGCTACGAACGCGGAATAGACTTCCTGATTATTGAAAACAACACCGAAGTTGCAATCGTTAATTCCTACTCTATCATCGGGTCAATTACGACCGTTCGTTATAAACTCGAAACTACAGCTAGAAATTTGCTCTCGCGCGGATCGTGTCACTTAATATTCCGTTAATTTCCAACGAATCGAAGAACACGCCGCAGAACGCAATCAATCATAGATATTAATGAATATTCCGCCGCGCTATTCGCATCGTTTTGTTAGCATATTTTTAGAGACGCGTGCTTCGGGAAAATTTTACATTAAACTTTTTATTTTATTATTTTCTTACACACTTTATTTTATTCGCAACATTTTCGTATTGGATACTTTTGATATTGAGTTAGACGCAGAAAAAGTTTCAATAATATTCTTTCGGCAGTAATAAACCTGCCACCGCCGGTTAAATAACCGGTTTCCAACAATATTTCAACCCTTAGCACTAAAAATTGCCGTACCATTATTCAAAATATTGTTTACATCATTAAATAAACTGGTAAATAAGCTAATCACTTACTAAACATTTTACGAGGTATTCTATCAATTTCATATCCATAAAATGAAGAAAAGAAATATAGAATGGAATTATTCTAGGTTGGAAGAAACGTCTGATTATAAGTTAAAATAGCTTCGACTGCAAAGGGTTAAGAATCTGAAAAATTCAAGTACTTCATCTGAATCCAATTAAAAACTGAATTGCAGCAGATCACAGGATCTTTCTTCTATCAGCCGTCAAGTTCACAGATGAAGTTCGTGATACTCTCGTTCGACTTTCCTCGATATATCACGATACGTAGAAAAGCCAGCAGCGGGATAAAAAGTGGCTTCGTGTAAAGATAAATCGTCGAGCTTCCTCTTGGTCGGATTCGCAGAGGAAGTGCGCGAGTATCCTAGCTAGGAAAATAATTACAGTTCCGATGTTTCTCCTACGTAGACGATTTCAGCGGACGGAAGAAACGCAGCCGAGGAAGCACAGGCGGGGGCCGTGCTTTATTAATAAATAATTGAAGAGTTTAATGCGCAGCATTGCCAGTGACTGATAACAGATCGTAAATGAGTTTCCATCCGTCGAGGGCTTTTTATTGCCGGTGGAACGAGCAACGACGTTACATTGCGCAAGCAGTTACACGTAATTGCCAATATTTCATAAACCGTCCTACGGGTAAAACGAACTAAAATTGGAATATTCCTTTATTATTAAATTGTTCGTTGTTTGAAAACTCGTCGATGAAGGCCAGCCAATCGAACACGGAATTGCAAGAATTTCTATTACCTTTTTTGTCCATCTGGTTCCCCTAATTCCCACTATGTTCGCGGAATATTAAAAACAGGAACGATATAGGATTCGTCGAGTCCAACTCAATTGATTAAATTCATATTTTTACGATTTTTGATTTTTTAATCTTAATTATTATCTTGTCCTGTTATTTCTTCTGACCATGTGTAATATCGTCGGCTGAACAGCTTTTTGCGAAAACCGGCTGGAAACTTCGAACATTTCAAACTCCGTTATACACGGGAACCCTTCGTTGCTATGCTCGAACTCCGGCAGGTTTTTTGGTTCGATCGACGGCTGCTCCTGTCTCTTTTTCGAAGTTGATTGCGCTGGGAATATAATTTGATTGCTTCGGCGCCGGGTCTCAGCAGACGGGGCAATCCTAGCTCGCGGCTTAATGAAAAAGTATTATTGGCCATTCTTCGAGCGGCAGTGTTAATCCCGCCACGTTCGAAATTGCCCGTTTACGTTTTATACGATGAAAGCAAAACGGAGGGTACAGTGGAGATGGTTTTACAGAGAACGAGATGATAGACGACGCACATTTCGTATCCATCGGAACGCGAGTTTCTGCCCATTTGCCTCGATACTTCTACAATCTCCCAGTTAAACTTGCAGCTGATCAGCGAAAAAAAATTCTTTATTGCAATTGTTTCTGTAATCCTGAACCGTGTAGGTTTTAATATACTTTAGTTCAAAAATTGATTTTCCTGGCGATCAGTGTCAGGTTATTTCGATTTTTAAAGAGCTTCAGTTGTAAACGTGGCAATAGTTTAAATAACTGTGCTAGCTTTAACCCTGCAAGTGCCAATTTTCGACAGTAAAAGTTTGTTTCTCGAGGTTGAAACAATCGACTGAATCACAAATGTTCTTAAAACTTGGAAAATAAAATACTATATGCGATATTAACACTAAACCTACCACGACCGGTCAAGTAACCGGTTCTAGATTTTTTAATTAACAATTATTGAACAACCGCGCAAAGTCTAAATAAATGAAATTTTTCCATCTTTACAAAGCCACGCTGTTACTTTTATACCTCGGTACGTTTAGTGTTAACATCGCAGCAAAAGATGTCTGACGTTTGCGCACGTCGTATCTGTTGTTCAGAATCGAAGGTATTGCTACATACAAACTATAACGTGATCGTTTGTGTTATGATTCATGCGTCCCAGATTTTAGAACTTCAAACAAGGTTTCCGGATTGGCCGATCCAATCACCGCGTGACCTATAAACAAATTTCTCAAGCCGAGCTACTCGGCTGCGATTCGGCGCGGGCAACAAGAGGAAATCTCATCCGGATGACTCGTTCATGGAAACGGACCAGAACGTTATTAAAAGTTCGAACGAGTTCGCGAAAGTCGCGAATGAACCTGATCTCCACTGGCAAACTCCGAACGCAACGTCCTCTCGCTATATGTTACCTGCTCGGGTCCAACGACTAACATATAACGAGGACGAGCCACGTTTTTGTTTTTCCATCTGGACCCAACATCATTTGGATCTCCCACTTTCGACGAAATTTTTCTAGTTTTACGACCGCGCCGTGGAACTTCGCTCGACCTTTCATTTTTATGGAAAAACTTGGCCAAAACCGGGAAAATTTTGATTTTCCCTGCCATTGGTGATGGAACGTGTTAAACATTCGCTCGAACGATTTATTAACATGCGGTACGAATTTATTTAAAACACAATTCTGGACATTTAGGTGGAATTTTCTTGCGATCGGAAGGGATTCGTAGAAGGGGAAGGTAGAGGGGGGACATAAATCTTAATTTAAATAATTATTGATCAATATTGAGCTTACACGCAGCTCAGACACTAAGAAGCATATTAATCGGCTTCCGGTGGATAAAGTGTTGAGTCTGTTTCTTCATCAGCCCTCGCTAACAAACACTACCACCCATCAGAATTCCGCAATCATTTCCAAGCCAGCCTTCACAGTGAAAGACTACCGAAGTATCCAAAGCAAACGGCAATAATGTGCTCGATGTATCACGCGGACAATTTTTAGTCTTTGGATTGTTATTTTCAGGGTTGCCAACAATTTACTGCAAAAATGTCGGCAAATTCAAATCTTGCGTTAATTTTGGGTACAGCCTTTAGAAGCTAACGATCTATTGCGGTGATCGAGGGACGCTTAAACAAAGTCAGTCAGCCAGTCATGAGTCGGTCGCGGCGACGAAGACGATGACGAAGGAGAAGACGACGACGAATGCGACGAGGAGTAGCCGAGTCTCCTCTGAAAGCGCGACACAGGATAATAGGATAACGCAATAAAGGTGTATGTTGAGGCAAAGGCGTTGGTAGCCGGTTCTAGCCTACGATGCATTCGTAGCAGCCGACTCCGTCGTCAGACGGCGCTTTAACCCGATTAATTTGCGCAGCTACGGCAAACCGGCCTTTGTTTCCGCCTTCGGCACGATAACTTTGCTCCCGATTCCTTTTCTCTTCCTTCGCAGACGCTTTTTTCCAACGGCACTTCGCGATCCGTCTCGACTCTCACCCCTTCACCTACCTACCCCTACCTCTCAACCTCCGACAGGCTGCTTGCTCTCTCTCTCTCTCTCTCTCTCTCTCTCGCCACCACCCCTCCGCGACCTTCTTTACAACCCCTTCCATTTTCCGGCTCGTCGCTTCGATTCTGCTTCGTTAGCGGAAGACCCTTCATAGAGGATCGGACGTACTTTAAAAATATTAAAGTGTACGCTCGCTACTTGAACGGCGTGCCTGTCCTTTGTTACGTGTCGGTAAGCAGCTCTCCGAGCCACCCCCGCCGCTCATCCCCTTTCCCGAGCTACCGACAGCATCATTCCGATGAATCTACCCCCAGAATCGTTCTTACGGGGCTGCTCCTGCAGCATACCGAGGAATATTGACAGCGCAAGGTAATACTGTGTACCGGATAAATGATAGGACGTTTGATAGTTAATGTTGAACAGAATAAACACTTAGCAGGTACGCTAAACAATACATTTATTTAATATAACTAAAAATATCTCTGCGTATAAACTAAACACTTGTGTCTCTTAACCAAACCATACAAGAAACCATTACAAAAGAAAAATGCCACGAATATATTGGTGAAAGTTCCATAAAAAAATAATAAAATATAAAGAAGTTTTGTCGCTGGATTAGTAGTGGTCTCCTGGTCTCACACCGATATACCCGATCCGGGGGTATGCCCCTCAGTGGAATGGGTAGGCGACTAGACAATTATCGTTTAGATATTTTAGATAATTATCGATGAATTACTGTATAATGAAACAAGCAAGGGTGCCAGCGTTGCAATGGAATATTCCAAGCAAAGATAAACATTTTAAGGTACCCTCGCACGAAAGAATATTACAAAATCCAGGCGATGTCCCCCAGTGGTGTTTCGATAAGCGTCTGGCCTCCCTCTTCGAATTCGCATATCCCCTCCAGCCAGCCCTTCTTTCGCCAAGGAATCTTCCCCTGGAATTGTTCTTCTGGGGTCGGTATCGGTCTCGCGAGGCGGTGGAAAATTCTGGTATTGTCTCCGGTTGATTATCATGGACAATCGAGCAGCAGGCCGGCCGATTAGCTTCTTCGGGCCTCCGTGGGATTTAGGGGAGCTGTCTTAACCCCGGATAGTAAGCTTTCTCTCTCTCTTTCTCTCGTTTATCATTCATTGAAGGCTCTTCGATCCGTGTACATGTTCGAGCGTGCCGAAGGACGGGAGTCGAAATTGCTGTCTCATTCTCGAGTCGGTTAGCCCGGCCGATGGTTAAGCATTCATGGCGGAAATTTTGACGCGGCGTTTTGGCCATCGAGCGAGCGGGGCGAGGGCCTGGCTTTTTCGCGGCGGAATCGGTAATTGACGTTGCTTACGAAATTGAATTTTAATATTCCATGAGCTGTGCCCGGTGCCGGATGGCTCGGGTAAGGAGGAAGATGTTTATCAGGGAGCCGGTGGCCCATCATTGGCTTCCGAATATTCCCAACGGCGCCGTAGCAACTTTAGCTAACTGGTTACTGTCCCGCTCGAAAATAAACACGTGCAACGAACGAGATCGTTTCGATCGCGTGTCTGATCTCTGATCTAGCGGACCGAACGGCCGAGCAAAAATTATCGCCCCATTTTTTTAATAAAAATCATGCATTCTTACAAAAACCAATGCTTTTTTAACATTCTGCTTTCGGATTCGGTTTTAGTATCACTCTACACATGTTGCAGTACATGAAAAAATTTTTATTTCGTTGGACTATGTTTTTGAGATTTTTTTATAGTTAAGCTTGATATTGTGTGTACGCTAATCACTTTCTCGAATATTTTTAATTTACGAATATTGAGATTGTGAAGATGCATTCACGGGGAATTATTAAACCAATTTATTTCTTGTTATTTCTATAAAATAATATAAAATACTCGCTTTTAGTGCTGCGCAAACCTAGTGTTAAGCATATTGCGCGAAGGATTATTCGGAACCAGCTGATTTTTGCAAATCCGACGGTAATTTTCGATCGGGAAATAATTTCGTTCTTTTTTAATGGGGGTCATAGTTATAGGATAGACTTTTTCGAGAAATGAAATTACTCGAAGCGAGTGCCGCCTATGCCAATCAGCTTACCCGATTTCATCTCCCTCTATGCGCGCCGCGTTTCATTTAAATATGGCGCGGCCGTGTCGGACGCAATTCCACGCAATCCAATTGACCGAACTCTGAAAAGCTCTATCCGAGAGAACACGGTAATTTATTTTTTATCCTTTTATCTCGCCGGGTAATTAGCAATAAAAGAAATTTAACGCACTCGATGTCGCTCGGAGATATAATAATATTATTTCTATAACCTATAGTCGGCGGAGGAAGGGAGGGTCCACCGTAGCTTTATATCCATTAATATTTCCGCCGGCAGATCAAATAAAAGTAGGCCTCTTCCTCGCGGCGATCTGACAATGAATTCATTTCGAGTTAATCAAAATGCCTGTTAGAGCGGAAATAATATTAGCCGAGAGCTGAGAGTCGCACGAATTTTAGAATGCAATGCAATTTTCTGTAGATCTCACAATTTCATTAACGAGACGCGCGCGGGAACCTTTCAAACTGACAATTTCATGAAACTCGTGACAATATAATATTTTTATATTGAACAGTACACATTATGAACACTCACGACAATCTGGTGCGAGACAATTAATGTAGATACAACAAATATTTCGCCGAAATGACCATTAGGTTGTTTAAAAAATTTATTCTCTTTGAAATCTCGGCGATAACTCAAATAAATATTTTACATATTATATTTTATAATTATTTTAGTTTATATTTATCAAATAAATAGTTACGAACGATGAAGGGACAAATATCAAAGCTTGTTCTAAGTTTTCATACGAGGTGTGGATAAGAAGTTCGTGGAGATTATTAATAAAAAATATTTGTCCCTTCATCATAAAAATGTTCTGCATCGATTGGATGAGACAGGAGTTACATAGAAATTAATTTTTCTGTAACACTGGATAATATTAACAAAAACTGCAAACGCTATAATAAAATTCTGACGTTTCGCTGTTTCGTATGTCAGCTGCCAAGTCCTGTGATAAATGCATCGAGTTTCCAGTTTACTCACGGCTAATAATCGAATAATTTCGCAAAAACGTAAATAACGAATCGAGCGGGCAAGACGAGCCAGAGAGCGAAGTCCATGAAAAAATGATTTTCACTCGGTTCTTGAACATCCATCAAGGTGTTCGCGCGGGCGGAGCAGGCTGGCGCGCACGGATGCAAAAAGTTTCGCAAGTGTTCCGTCAAATTAAGCCACGGTGCTGGCGTAAATTGATAGATGTTCGCCGATCGTTGCCTCTACATTCATAAACAAGACATTATCCCGACGAATATCCTGGTAATGCGTTCCATCTATTCGCAGCATCCACGAGCCGAGAAGGAATCATCCCTCCGGAGAGGATGGAACGATGAAGTTGGATAATGCGAAAATAACAAGTCGGGGGATGAATCATCCTCGATCTGACTGCCGCCGGCGGGCACGTCAGGGGTGGCTATTCAAGGACACGGCTCCTCGCCGAATGGACGTCGGATATTTCATAAAACCTCCGACCAACGATCGACTCTGCTCCCTGCTGTTACAAATCGCTCGACTTCCATTATTTAACACTGGATCTGTAGGAATTTATTCAAATCTTTAGCAATATCTACCATAATTTACAGTGGTGGGCAGAAGTATTCGTACATGCTTCAAAATTGGCCTAATCGACTTGCAACTTTTAAAAATCGTGAACTTCAAGACTTTATTTAACATATTTCGGATTTTTTATTACTATAAATCTATATCTGCAACTAAATATTATTATACATATTTTGTGAAAATCTATGTGCTTTCTCTAAATTTGACTGGCAGTGAATCGTTTCTAGTGCTCGGTGGGTTGAGTATTAAAATTTGAATAATAAAGGCGATACATCAAATTTCACTTTAATTTCATTCTTTTGCAAGAAAAACTAGAAAATATTGCCACGAATCACACTCAAGATGGCCTAAAGCGTGCATGCAGCTAATCAGCAGACGAGGCTCACGCGTAATTGATCACGCGTTGCGTTGAAAAGCTTGCTAAACGAACGATCTGACCGAACGACGCGTCTCTCGACAAGAAGTCTCGCAGTCGAATGGCTTGCCTGGCGTAAGGTGGCCAACCAATCGACGTATCGAGGATCGGAAGTGACGGTCTTCGAGCGAGTGGCCGCGGTCGTTATTCCGTGCACGTTTACTGCATCATTAACGAATTATACGAGGCAACGATAAAAGTGAAATAAAGTTCGCCGCGTAAAGAGATTTACGAGGTACGTACACGAAGCGTCGGACGCGTGTAAACGGAGAGAACGCGTGTTGTCGGCCCAAGGAAAACACAAAAAGGAACCCGGCGGGGAATAAGTTGACCGGCTTTCTTGTACTTCGACACCGATAGGTTTACGGCCTTGTTGACTGCTCGCCCGTTTCCAAGCCACTTCCGGTATGGAGACGACGGCGCTGCTGTTCCACCTTTATTGCGCCATTTTAAATTCCGCGGGTTTCTTTCAGTTCCCTGACATCGACGATTATTGTCACTGAAATGGAAGACGAGTCGTCCATTTCAACACGTCCTCGGACGCTGACGCGGTACGTCCTTTGATGGCTGATGCTGAAGTCGGGTCTTCTGGGTTTGTTCATTACCCGAACTGCCGGAAGCAATTAGCTTCAACTGTCGTCCATCTTGAGAACGAACATGGCTGGAACAGTGGCGGAAAATTTTCGGACCCTCCCGCAAGATATAATTTTGGGCCCCCTGTTTCGATATTTTAATGCTTTTTAGGAAGGAGAAATGTAAAAATTTAATAATCGCAAAAAGTATGTTTTTTGTCAGTGTACTTTTAGTTTAATTGAAATTGAAATAAATGCAAAAATTTTTGATCCGATTACGGGCCTCCCGTATTTTAGCTCTGCCACTGAGCGGAAAATAAATGTTGTTAGTAAACATGTAAATTTTTAAGTAAAAATTCGCTCATTCAATATTTTGATGTGACATTTGAGAGGTAA
Organism: Lasioglossum leucozonium; assembly: GCA_028454225.1. NCBI lineage: Eukaryota > Metazoa > Arthropoda > Insecta > Hymenoptera > Halictidae > Lasioglossum > Lasioglossum leucozonium. Next base: position 1,839,797 of record CM052217.1, on the reverse strand, counting down.
TCTCTTGTTTGACAGTATACAATAAATGTGGATGAAATAGCCGCAACTGTTTCTGAGGAGCGTATGATAGTTAATGGATTGTGATTGATTGAAAAATTGAAACATCAGCTATCAGCTGATCATCCGCTTCACGAAGCGTCGAAGAGTATGACGAAAAAGAGGTGTACAGGATCGTTTTCACGAAATAGTGGCAATTAAAAATGCAAATCCTCCGAAAATCCTTACGATAATTCCGTGACAATCGGGGGAACAAGCATCGTCTGAGACGGTTCTATGCGGGCGCATGAAAGCGTAACGACATCTTCGTTTACATAAAAAGAGGGGCGAATCCTTCTCGCTGAACGGCGTGCACGGCGTGTATAATGGATGCACGGGAAATTGTCTCTAAGCGGGTAAAGGTAAAAACTGCAGCGGTCTTTTGTGAGCCGAGGTCGACGTTTTCCACGGTGAAATTGAAACGATTAAAAGAGGAGGAACGAGCAAAGTATACAAGACAGTCCTTTCACCCGGAGGAGCTTTCAAACGAAAAGTAAGTCAAACGGAGCACTCCGCCCCGAAAAGCTTTTTCTTCCACACATCTCATTTTCGTTCCGCCTCCATTTAGAAACTTTTGCACGCGTCGCGGAATTTGTATATTGCCGACTAACAATAGGCCGGCCTCGTTAAAATTGCCTTCTTCTAAGCTCGATGGCAACCTGAAAATATTTATAAATACCGTAAATCCTTAGAACGAGGGTTTACAAATTTCAAAGAAGGTAGTTAGTGTTCTTCTCGCGAGAAAGAAATGTTCACGCAATGAACGGGGATGAAAAATTCATAGTTCAAAAATTGTAGAGGTTTTTTGTTTCAGGGTGACTAAAAAAATATTTTAAGGATAGATGTAATTTGTCAGATAAAATTTACAGTTTCGAAGCGACAGAATATGCTTAATTTCGGTTCAAGTGAGTACAGGGCGATTCAAAGAAAGAGAACTTTGAAGGTAAATTTGTCAAATAAAAAGGAGAATACCTAATCAATGTGGATTCAATGTTATCACTTGTTCTACAAGAATTACTACGAGGAAAAATTTAATTATCCAAGCAGAAGCTTCCTTACGGTAGAACCAAAATAAAAATGCAAATTTTCGGAATACCGTGAACGCATATAAAAAGTTCTATTCGCTTCGGGACTGAACATTCGGCTTAATCAGCCTGTATAAGGGATCGTTACATTTTTAATGAGCAGACTCCGGTTCCGTCTTCAATTAGCCGGTAGCCGGCCGCGTCGCAAGAATAATTCGTTAAGGCAAACCGTCGCGTTCCATGAATCGGGAACAACCGTCCGCCGAAAAGTTCGGCCCGCAAACGACGAGGAACTGCGGGAAACTGTTCTTTCCCCGTTAAAACGAAGTTCAAAGGCTTTAACGCCGCGGCCCGAGCGCGGAACGAGAACTTCTTCTTTCCGGTTACTTCTCGTTTTGTCTTCGGTGTACTCTTCCTTTGGCCTGGTTCCTGTTCGCAGGGAACTTCGCGTTTGCGCGGATTCGTCGTTCGAGTTCCCTTGAGTTGCACGCGGCCGAGGTTCAACGTTCCGAGTTTCCTTTTTCTCATTTCTGCAAAAATGGAATGATAAGTCGACGATCATACCGCTACGCCGGCTGATAAGAAGCGCGTTAAACCGCAATGGGTGTGAAATTACTATGGCGGCGAACGGCGGGCTCAATTTCGAGAAAATTTTCTATCGCCGATGGGGTCCCTATGAATTTTTATGCTTAAGAGATACCCTAATGCGGAGATAGGTGTGAACAGAACTTATAAAGGAACAGGTGACTCTTTTCTTGCGGAAGGTACAGAGGATTAGATAGTTAATTTCTTAGTAGTTTTTGGCAGAGTTGGGCAGTCATTGATTACATGAGTAATTAATTAGATCTTCAATTACATGAGCAAAAGTGCACTGCATTTTGAATAAGAAAACAGTTAAATGGTCCAGAACATAAAATAGTGGTTTAAAAGAACAATTATTGGTTGAGACAAAGTAATTGCTATTACCAATTACAATTATATGTAATTGTAATTTTATTTCTGCAATTACAAATTATAGTAATTGGTAAGTAATTGTAATTGAAATTACTTTTTGTCCAACTCTGGTTTTTGGTATATATTCAATTTTTTTTATCGACCGTAAAATGTTGAAATCAATTAATGTTTTTGGTATGTTTAGTTAGAAGAGTTGAGGTCCTAATACTGAAATGTGCTAGACATACTTCCATTCATACCTTGACAATACCTAGGACCAAATAAAAATGTGTTTCTTCCAATTCAAAATGTTCATGCATTTATGGCTGCTAAAAATTGTCAAAAAAAGCTAGAATATGAAACTCCACGGAATTTAGTACGATTTAAATTTACTCCGAAACTACAAAGACTACTTTTTCAAAAATTTGCCTACAAAAATTGCAAATTTCATAAACATCCGCAGTCCAAAATTTCTTTAACGACCAAATTGAAGCGTCGTAGCGTCGGCACGACGAGTTACGAAGAAAATGATCATGTCAGACAGACCGTTCGGCAGGCGACCTCGAAACGAGAAACACGGTAAAAATTTTCTCCGGCAAGAACGATCGCATGCGCTATCGATTCGAGCGTCGAATGGTTTCGTGCTCTTATTGTCAGTCACGCGACTGTATGGGATTTCCGGGATCGCAATCTCATCTTATTTCTGCGGAGAAAGAATGGCGGGGACCGGTGGCAGATGGAAGCTAAGTCGGATCGTCGTCGACGTCGACGTCGACGTCGGCCCGCAGCCGTTCGCTCGAGGAGCCAATAAAAGCGAAGGCTCGTCGTGCAACGCGCGTAATTCAGAATAATTGAAATACACGCGATGCGCTGATCCCGAGCCGGGTTCAGGTTGCGGAGCGGATCCGAGCGGATCGCGCCGAAGCCAATCCGCTCCGCGCGAGCTCGTCCGGCTGCTCATTTCCGCTTTATTGGCGCACAATAAGACAGGCCTATCCCCGCTGATCGAATAATGGATTTTGATTCCGTCCGCCGAGCCGCGTCGACTGCCTAATCGCGGCCGGCGAATGCTATTTCGAATCGCGAGCACCGATAATAATTCGTCACTCCTTCGATAAAGAGAACGCGGTTTGATCAGCTCGAACTAACACGTTGATGGTTTTTATCCTCTTAATCTGTCCACTTACTCGTTTCCGTCGTGAATGCAGAAAATCCGCACTCTGATTATTAGGATCATTATGCATTTATAGCGAAAATTGAATAGATGAAATTCAAAAGAAGACGTCAATTCTATATGATTTCTCATCTGTTTAAATAATTAAGGGGAAAAATAACATTCTATTTAGTTTGTGTCCAATCAACGCGTACAATTTTTATTTTGCACAAAGATCCGCAGTCTACTGATTATTAATATCCGCGATATTAATTTCCAAATAAGAATCTCCATTTTCGGAAAAGAAAATGAAACTCGTTCTTCTCAGCTAATTTATAACTAGACAGCGGATTTCATGCAATTATGACAAAAATAAATAGGTGTAATTTAAAATAGTAATAACATTACAAGGATTTATAAATACTGTTATATTATGTAAAGCTATTAAACATATTAAGAGAGAACATAATTTTGTATTAACGAACTTTAATCAATATTTTAACCTCTCTGCGATCTTATTCTCAAATGTTAGTTATCAAATGTCAGAAAGAATAAAATTATAATCTTGACAGAAGTTATTGAACAAAAAAAAAACATCTATTAGTATAACCCGAAATTATTTCTTGCTCACCCAATATTTTATTATAGAAAATATTTATTTTGCATAAACATCCGCCGTCTAATTATAAGTATCGCACATTCTCGATCAGACATATACAATCGTTTCGTTATAATTTCAGCTACATCGTCTAGCCGGATGGAAGCCGCAGCGCAACAGAGAAAGAGAGAGAGAGAGAGTGCAAACTGAACGATAAATCCACTGGTTTCGAGAACTTTTTCGCGGATCTAATAACGCCGGCGCCGTTAAGGAAAGTCGACAAAAAGACGCGTGGACAAAGGAGGTCGCGTTAAAATAATAAATCGCCGCGACTCCCCCGCCATTTCTTACAAGTGTCATGCCGATGCGAAAGTTTTCTGAATTTCGACGGTAGAAATTTATGCGGCTCATCTCGGTCTGCGGGTTCCCTTAATAACTGTCGGCCCTATACACGATAATTTTCAGTTACCGGACAAAGTTTAACGCTGGAGCACCGGGTAATTTTCCTTTTCTCTCTCGCGTCCGGTCCGGCTAAACGGTACGCGGTGCTGCGCCGCGTCGTTACGCCCCCGAAGATTCTCCGTTCCTCTGTCTCGCGCCGCAGGAAAAAGTCTCCCGACCATCGAGACGCTAATCAGGAAGCAAAGGGGAGGATAGAAGGAGACGACGGTTTCACGCTTAGATACGCCCCTGAAATCCCAGCGGGGGGCGTAAAGTAAGCCAGAGCCGCACGCAGCTTCCCGAGATCTTGCCTAGAATCGTTTCTGCCGCGCCGAGCCCGCTGGTTATTAATTGTAATTAAATTCCGAGTGGCTGGTTCGGGTTAATTCGCCCCGGCTTCTTCGTCTCCGTCGTGGTCGATTAAAAAAATATTCGGGCACATCGCATCGTCTCCGGGCACGAAAACTTTCTAATGGAACTTTCGTTTGCTCGGACGTCTCGGAGATAGGAATTCTCCTCGAGCGCGGAGTTTATTCTATTTTTATTCAATCGCCATCCAAAATTCAATCGTTGAAAGTTCTGTCGCTCGAGTACCGTCGATTCAATCTTTGAGCCTCGCGACGCTCGCTTTAAAATTCGTTCGAGCTATTTTTTTGACATAATCATGCATAATGCAACCACTCCTTCCTAATAAACATTTCGGAACTTAGGCACCACTAAAAATTGTTACGAACAGCAGATTATAAAGAAAAAGAGAAAACTCTCGTGTCTGCTTGTAAAAATATTTGTACAAAGATGTGGTAACAACCTTCGAGGAACGTTCGACGGTTTTTCGCTGGTTTCGGGCGGGGCAATTTCATTGTAATCACGATACGCAGGCAGGCTAAATCCATCCAAAACAAGCGGCAATCAGGATTGCGGTTAATAACTGGACGCCGGGCCGCAGAGCTGTGCGCGCGGGGGCGATAGACGAAATACCGAAGCAGCGTGGTCGCGACGTAAAACCGCGAACCCGGTAAAATCGCAACCCCGTTGCAACGCCCGAAATATTGCTCGGTCTTCCCGCGCTGACGTGAAAATAAGTTTCGACGAATTAATCGGGCGCAGACCGGCCAGACCGCGGCGTTTTAACGCACGCTGCGGTCGCGTGTCGCGGCGTATAATAACGCCGCACATGAATCCTCGTGGATCGACGTCGCTCACTGTTCACCACGCTTCCTCCCGACACTTAAGAAACCTCACGCCAACTGCTAAACCTGCAGCGAACCGATAATATCGACGCATTTGCGACAGATCTTTCTGGAATAAATGTAACTTTTTAACCGATTAAGGGTCTGTTCTGATCGTCGTGAATGTGGTGGTACACTCACACAGCCCTAGATCCACTGTCACACATACAAAAAAGATAATTATTATTATTTACAGCCTTAAACCATATAAGGTATGCATTCCAAATTGTACAACATATCTATAATTATGTTACGACACGACTTCTTGAAAAAATTGCAATTGGTAGGGATGAAAAATCGAATGTTTTTATCGTTCTGCATGCGATCTACATATTCGCGCGGTAAACGCGTAGAATCCGCAGTCTAATTATCGAACTCCGCCGCGTGAAAGCGCGAACAAAAAAGAAAGTTCATTAATCAAATTCGCTTGACGCGGTCGGCCCTCCGCGCGATAATAATAGCAAGTCGCTCGGTCCGAAAACCAAACAAATTGTCCCAATAAGGGAACTCGCGAAGAGTTCTCGAACGAGAGATAACAATTCCCGGGACGCGGCGATATAATTATTACGAAAACGTTCGAGCGGATCCGCCGGTCTGGTTCAATCGGGCGTTATCATTAAAACAATCAACAGCCCTGTTCCGCATTCAATTTCCCCGGGCGCGGCTGGCTAACAAGAAAGCGCGGTGCCGTTCGCAGTTTCTCCTCGCAGAGCAAAACCCATGGGCGGTGCGGGACAATCTCGAATTTTCATAAAGCGGCCGTGTGTCTGGCGCGGCGTTGCTCTCCCAGCTCCGGGCTATGAAACCGCAAACCGAAGTCCAGGGACGGGGCTTTTTAGGGTGGGAAACGCGCGGGTGCGGATAGAACGGTCATCGTTTGCGAGAGAGCATGGCTTACACGTCCGCTCCCGTGAACTTACGGGCCAAGTTTTAATTTCAACTTTTATTTATACGAATCCTGCATTATCGTAAGCCCGGCCAGGCCCGACCCGGCCCGACCATCCCTGTGTCCTCTGCCAGATGAATTATCTACCCCACGCCTCCATGGTTTTTCTAGCCAGCTGCTGGTCCGTGTTAGCCACCCATTCCTCCCCAGCGAAATTCTCCGGAGGTCTCGCGGGAGAGAGAATAATTATTGGACTGTCGATATTCGAGACGCCAAGGAGACTTCGGCCTGTTTTATTGATCGCGGAAGTTGAGGCTCGTCGAATCCACCGTATCGGTAAACAGTTTATCAACGTTGGTCTGTCGAGGATAATGCGGTTCCTTGGGTTTGCGCTCCTGGCTGCATTGCTATCGTTTAGTCTTGTCGGGGGTAATTGGACGCTTGATATGGATCGTGCATCTTCTCATTTAACCCTCGTACGTGTCTTGGAAATAATTGCGGGGATAAAATTATTTGTCAGACACACTGTGCACTAAATATTCAATTTTTATCGATCGTAAAATGTTGAAATCTGTATTAATGTTTTCGACGCTCGGGTTCGATCAATCGTTACTATTTAATAGCATTTTTGCAATATATTTAACGACTGTGCACTGGGTGTATAGAGATTATATGTCGCGGCTACTATAGGAGGATTCTACACCATCGATTTCGTTGAAATTGATCTAGGTGCAGCAAAATTGACATTGACCATGAATTTTAAGGTCAAAAGGTCAACAATTTTTTTAAAAATTGCATCTTATTTTACTCGTCGCGAGGGTCAAAAGTGCAAACGGAACCATGGGTCGCAACTCGACCTTTTGTTTGAACCATGGGTGGATCCTAGATAGATCCGTTCGAAGGGGCCATGCATCGTTAGCATGGTAAGTAAGTTCGATGACGGTATATTACACGGTGCCGGGCATGCTATGACAAAGGCGACAGAGGCCTGGGGAAGCTCGAAGCCGCGATAGAATTCCATTATCCCCGTGGAGGACGTTGGTCCGGGGCGTTGGTGAAAAACAGAAGCCGATAAGAAGCTGCCGCGCGCGCGAGGGCGAGCGACAAGTGCATCAGATGCCGTACAGGAAAATCAGATTGGAGATTCGCTTAGTGCCCGGTGTTCAAAATCATTGAACATAATTAACAGACGACCCGGGGAGAGGAACGATGCGATGGTGCCCTGAGTGGTACCGGATCCTACGCTCTCACGGCCCGCTCCGTTGCTCTGTCTGCTACTCTGAATAGGGTGGCAGAAAGGTTAATGCAGTTAGCTGGCCTCTCCCTTTACCCCCTGGCCCCGCCTCGCCTCTCCTCACCTCCTCGACCCCTGTTTGCCCCCTCCCTTCGCTTCCTCATCCAGCAACGGTCCCTTTCGGTGGCCCTTGGTTTCGCACGAGAGGAGGACGTTAGCGCTCTTGCCGACGAGACAGGCGCTAGGGCCGAGCGTTTTAGTAAAATGGCCTGAAAATGCAATTATCGGCTATAGGTGCGCGCTAATGAATTGCCGACGTTATCCGTATAGACGCCCGCCGACCGTCGCCTGAACGCCAGGGTCATCCACCTCGAAGAATCGCGGTCCCCGATCCGCCGATTTTTCCGCGCAGATCGATAATCAGATTTTCGCATTGGTAAAGTCGCCGGAGAACGCCGGCAATTAGCGCCAGGCAGCCGTGGTCTCTCGAGAATCTTCTAACAAATTACAGAGCAGAGGGTGGGTATACGAGGCACCAATGTTTTGGTCAACACACAAATATTGATACTTTTAATCAGACTCGTAATGAAGATTTCGAACAGACCCTAGCGAATATGTATGTCACTGATTCCCTTGAAACCGAAATAAAATTCTGTTGCAGCCGATATACTCGTGGATACACAGGGTGGTCCACGCAACTCGCACCCCAAATAGTTAAAGAGTTATTGTCGAAATGATTTTCAATACGTACCTACTGCCTGGCAGGTGCTCGATTTTTGCAAGTTCATTGCACGAGAATAGTTGAACCGGGATGAGAGTCTGGGGGGGGGGGGGGACGGATTCATTCCCGGCTCCCTCCGAAATTGTACGAGCTTAATAAGCAAAAGTATGAGATCGGAGATGGTACCGGGAGCGACGTGCAAGTGGCCAGGATGCTGTAGTTTCGGGGAATTAATTTACGAATTAATAAGGGACTCTGGGGAACCTGAGGCATTTACTTTGATAATTTGGGTAGCATCTGGCTCCACCAACTCCGAGGATTCTGGACATCTTACTTGGAGGCACCGATACTTACGGATTAAGAATAGAGAGTGAGAGAGGGAAGGAGAGAGAGAAAGAGAGACCCTTCCGACGGTTTTCCCTTCGTCGGTAATCGGACTGTCTGAATTATTTAATTGCCGTAAAACGTTCGCAATTAGCTTTTCTTGCCCGGCAAAGTGACGCGGTTCCGGCGAGGCAGTCAGACGGAATCGGTGATTCCGAAGGTCGTCGGAAAGCGTTCGAAAATACCATTCAGCTGTGTCAGTCAATGCCCACTGTGAATCTCAAATGAGTCTGAAATGATGTAAAATATGCTGACGCGAAAACGTCGTGAGCCGAATAGATTTTGTGAATACAGTATTTCATCGATAAGTGTCCTAAATGTTTGAACAATAATTGTCCCTTTGACTACCCATTCCACTGAGGGGCATACCCCGTGAGGGGTCACGAAGCTCGATGATTTTCGTCAGAAAAATGCCACGAATATGTTGATGAAAGTTCCACAAAAAAATAATAAAGAAGTTTTGTCATTGGACATCCCGTATAAAATTCTCTATAAATGAAAAGAATAAATTGAATAATTTCAATTTTTTTTAATTGTTTGCGAAATATGTCATTCCTAAGAGAACTTTGGACATTTCCCATTCGGCAATCTTTTCAAGCAAGTTTTTATTAGTCTGGTTAACGGTGTATTTCCACTTTTACACTGTGTCTCACTCTTCCCAACGTCAACTAGAAACGATCCCGAACCGGGTGAACAGCGAGCCAGGAACTTTCTGATCTTTAATAGTCTGTCACAGAGGACGGAAGGAGAATCAGATCAAGGAACGTTCGAAGCTCGGCGAGGTCGGTCCAGGCCCGGAGGTTTCCGTCGGAACAGATCTCTGCCGAGCTCCGACCAAGTTCGTTGAATACGGACCCGGGCCTGTCGGCTGCTTCCGTCCGTGTAAATGGTGAGCTCTGTTTACGTTTCGACATTTAATAATCATCCATCATGCAACGCCTTAACGAACTAACGGGAGAACAAAAGCACGGGTATCCGACCTCGTTTCCCTAGATTTGTTGCTTGGATTCATCCCTCTCCCCTACTCACTCTCTCTCTCTCTCTCTCTCTCTCTCTCTCTCTCTCTCTCTCTCTCTCTCCGTCTAGGTAGTTCTCGTGGAATCACTGCGCGAAGTCTTGGTGAATGGCTCAGGATGAAAAGCTACCAGCGAAATCTGAATGTCGGAGGGTCTACCATTAAAACATCGGACGAGGACTCTCTCGCGTGGCCTAGAATTTGATGCGTTACTTAATGATGAAAAGTCGCCGGCGATGCCTTCAGTCGGATTAGACGCCCGCCGAGACTCACTTGGCATAGATATACTAATTGCGAAACGATATTCTCGCTGGAGGATCGCTGCCAACCGTGGTCTGACTTTGTGACCCCATGATATTTTGAAATTGTCTCTTCCTTCCTTGATAAGAATTGTAGGCTGCGGATTTTTATGCATTTATGATGAAATTGGCTGGGTGAAATATAAAATATCCAGTAATATTGTCTTCAATGGAACGAAGTCATTAACCAATTAACCTAACCCAGACCTCTTTTTAAAGAGCGCACCTGTGTCGCGAAAATCAAGCGATGACAAGTACACTCGACAAACACAGAGTAAGTGTCGCTGTGAATATATTGGAAAGATTGGAAATATCAGAAAGACGGTTTTATTCGATAAAATTAACGATTTTATTACTAATATTTACCAATTGTAACTATTATTGACTATTACTGTAACTAAATTTTACACACGACGAATATATTCGTCCTGACATAAAATACAAATTCAAATGTTAAGTAATCTTGAGCGGCTCGCGAATATACTGGAAAAAATTGCGCTTTTATGCGGATTCTCATTTCCATATATCTAAGAAAATCTACTTCGCTCGAAGTAAAAATCTAACAAGAAGAATTCGACGGTTCGGCGGATAGCATGAATTCGTTGATAGGAGCGAACGCCGTGTATAACGAAAGTTAAATCGAGCATGTTCCATTAATTTGAGCGAGAAACGAAAGAGCAACGGCCGAACGGAGGGCGGAAGACGATTATCGCCCCTGGTCCTTCAACTTTTCGCATTATCGCGTTAAGCCCCGGCTATCGCACCATTTTCGTTGAAATTCCCGGGACCGATCCACGTGTTCGGTAGCTGTGTGTATGACCGAACTGCCATATTATCTCCCGTTTAACCTTATTACCCGGGTCGCACGGTGTCGTTGGTCCCCGCGTCATTTCGCCGTTCCCCCGACTCATAACCTGCTCGAAGGAAGACGACGGACGGGGTCTTTAATTAAAGCCTGGCACGAAAACCGGCCGCGTGAATTCGTCGCTTCGGGTAATAGTTCTTTCGTTTCTGGATCGAGAGACCCCTGCCAGTTTGATCCTCCTCGTCGAAACGTCCGCAAAGGAGACACCCAGGCAAAATGCCTGACTCCGACGCTCGTAACCGAGGGATTCCCGCGCTAAACACGTTGATCGACGTGACAGAAATTCCCGGATGCGTTGCCCGGAGTAAGCCTAGCGAGAAGTGACTACGATTTTCGAAAGTTCACTCGATAAACGACAAAAATACGCGTCACGTGACGCGTTTCTGTCCTGCACGTGTCGCAATGTCACATGAGATTGGGTAATAACTTTTTCGATTCAATGACGCGGTAACTCTGATTACGGGGAATCGAGACGAGTTTTCTTTGCGTAACACGAATAATACGAAGTGATACATTCGATTACGGCCCTGTCAATTTTTATTCTCTGAAATAAATTGCTGCAGCGTGAAAACAGTAGTCGCAATTATCTCTGTCGCGTTATACGAGAGACATTCATGAAACCGTGGATTTTCGTTGGCGAAAAATTTGATAGACCCGAACGGTATAATGCAGGGGTGGGGGGACGCACACGATAATATTGTGAAACATAATTTCGGCGATAATGAAGGAGAGCAGCGCGTGCATAGTGCGTGGCGCGTAGTTTTTACGATGAAATTCGGTGGAACGTTTGTAGCCGGGCGCCGATTTTCCGGAAGTGAAATAGCGGTCCTAATGACGCGCGATTCACGCGACGTTAAATCGCTTAACACGGTTTTACATCATAATGCCGGAATAACTGGCGGCGCAGTTGGCCCCGGCGCGGATTAAAATAGCGTGATATTCGCGGAAATCAACAAGCCGTCAGATACAGGTGGCAATACGAGTGGCTCGTTCATTGTTACGGTACACGGTAAAAATATGCCGGCGAAAATATGCGGTGAACGCAACTGCCGCGAAACAATAGCCGCGAACATCGAGCCCCGCGCGCGCGCTCCGTGTAATAAACCCGCTTACAATCCTCGCCAGTCTGTATCTTTCTCTCTCTCTATTTTCATTTTTTTTTTTTTTTTGGCACCGAAACCAGACGATCATTTTTGTTCGTGTTGGGAACACACTTTTTATCTGCTCGTAAAGGGCTACGCGTCGCGCCGTTGCGCGTTTCGCTACGGACACGCCGCGTTTTATGAACCAAAAATTTCAATTGTCGCGCCGGAACAATAGCGTGTTAAGCCACGCGCTACGAGCACCGGATTATTCCTGATCTGGCACTATTTTACGCGTTGATCTTCCTCTTGTCTGCCCTTCCCGGATTGTTTAAAGAGCTAATGCGCCGCGGATGCGACGAAAATTATGTCGCATCGAATAGCGCGTTTAACTACTGCGTCTCGCTCGGAAATAGTTGCGTAAAGCGTCCCAGACTGGTGATACGACTCAATAAATTGTACGTTGTACATAATTTTGGATTTTTAATAGACCCTTGCACAACAACTTCCTCTCAATAAAGTGCCCCAACGATTTAGTTCGCTAGTAATATATCACAGATGATTTTTAGGCATCCTTTTGGTACAGCATAATCATTAAATATTAATAATAGTCCAGTATTAAACCGCTCTGCAAAAAATACTGACACTAAAACAGTCGTAAAATTGTTTTACAAAAAATATCGAATGAAAAGTAGCGAGAACAGGTAGTTAAAATGCCGGTGTATATTTTTATGCATATTTTAGAACGATTTTAAATAATTTCGATTAACATTCTGTTTGGAAGGCTAGGGAGAATAAATGTTTTAAAAATATGGATTCACGATGTAAAGGTTGTTTAAGCTTTGAAGAATGACTCGTCGGTAATTGCATGCGCATTAAAATGAAATTTGCTTCGACGAACAATAGAACGCAATGTTGTTGCACATCGTCCGGTTGTTGACGCGCCTAATCTTCTTTCCGCTATGCGCGGACCTCGTTAGGTCCGGCTGAAAGAACGCGTAAAATAAAAACACGGTTTCGTTCTTTTTTTTTTTTTCGAAAAAAAAGAATGCGTCGCGGCGTTGGGACGCTGTTATCTCGCTGGCACCGTATCTGCATAAATGCATAATGATTCTATTATTTTATAATTTACTGGGCTCGGGCCGCGGCGGCGCAGCGAGAAACTCAATTTGTAGAATTATATGTAAATTGCGTATGAAGTTATATTGTTCGCGCATTCGCAAGTCAAAGCGCGATTACTTTTAGCTTCGGCCTGCCTTGGAGCATGGTGAAATGCGAATGTTAACTACGAACTATTATATTCACTTGTCTTTGACGTTTCCCATCGGGCTAAGTGCCTCAAAAAGTCGACGAAGTGAAAGGAGGACGAAAATTTACTTCGCCGCTCCTTCATTAACGCAAACGAGGGAAATGGATGGAAATGCGCATTCTTAATGAGTTGTTCGCGAAACTGTCAGTCCCCAAAAGCTGATTAAGCTCGGTTGTCATTTTTCTTACTCGCATAATTCCTAATTTACCACTTGAGCCGTAAATATGCGCGGATCGTGCGACAACTGGAGTCAATGGGAGTCTACTAACAAAATTTTCAATAGCTTAAAAATCTTCTTTTAACTCTAGCTAACCAATTTTTCGAATATTCATTTGAACATTGAGATATCAAATGATCCAAATGTTTAAATTATTAAATTCATTGCCAAGCAGACTTTCCTAATTACATATATTGTTTTTGTACAAGGTATTATATTTTCGTTGTTAAATAAATAAAATTTTGCAGGGGACTTGTTAATGAGATGACTAAAAATTCACTAAGAAATTTATAACAATCAGACATTTTTAAAAACTATTAAATAATCTCTAGTTAAGCTTTGGTGTCATTCTTAAAAGTCTGTATCAGAACAATAGAATAGGCAAATATGATCCATGGTTGAGATCAAGTAGAATAACGACGAAGTTGGTCAGACAAGTAGAATACGAACGACCTACGGTCCGGTAAGTAAAATAGTGATGACCTGTGGTCAGACGAGTAAAATACTGAATCCCATGATCGTTACAAAAGAAGAATAGCGGGGACTCTGGACTAGGCAAAGGAAATAGGGATGGTCTATGACCGGACAAGTAGAACAGGAACGATTTATAGTCAGACCAGCGGAATATGAAGAAGCTATGGTCAGGTAAGTGCAATGGGGATGGTCTACAATCACATAAGACTTGTGTGCACATGTTTATGCATTTATGGCACAAATTAGTAGGTATAATTTAAAACAGTAAAAATATTTGAAAAATTTAAAGACACTGTTATATTTTTTTCGACCTATTAAATATATTAAGAAACGAAATAAATTTCTATGTCACTCCAATTTGTTGTAATTGACATGAAAAAATTTCATTTTGCATAAAGATTCGCTGTCCACTGATGATATAACAAATGTTTCTACTGCAATATAAATGGTATCACAAGGTGAATTCTTTGCAAATGTTATTTTTTTCTCAAGATTCTTTCTTCAAGGTCATTTGAAGATCATGTTATTATGTATCTCTGAACGTATTTCGCGATCAGTTACCCGATTCAATAAAAAAATGTAGATACGTGTAGATCACTGTTGGTACCTCCGAAAAAAATATCCTTGCTAGATATTTGATCCATTGACATATTTAGGTGGCCTTGCTTAAAAGGATTACCCTGTATAATTCAAGACTAAATAATCCAAGTGTTTCAATGAAGTTAAAGATATTCGCAGTCCTCGTAGAACACTTTTGAGGTTACGAGAGGCGGCAGCTTAGGGCTAACAGAGGCTAGCGTGAAGTAACGTGTCAACCTCGACGCATATTTTCCATGTCGAAATCGCGCAGAGATCATTGATCCCGAGCAGCCTGAGAGAATCCGTACCGTATCGTCGGACAGACCACCAAAAACGGAGAGGACGTAAAAAGACAATTTGAGCTGCGCCGTGGAACAATCGACGGCGGCAGAAATATCGAGGAGCGCGTCCGAGCGTTGACGCACGGCCATACAAATCTGTGCACCTTGTTCTACATTTCTCACCTGCGTGAACGCGACCATTCTTCCCCTGTCCCTATTCAGAGAAAGAATCGCGGCTATAGAGCAAGAACACACGGCCCATTGAAACGCGTTCCACCATTGTCGGCCAACGTGGATCCCGGGGAAGAGAAAATGCCAGGAGACCCGGCTGTACATTCTGCTGCGGTCAAGTCAGTCATTCATTCATTTGCACCCTCCAGTTTTCCAGCCGTTCCCCGTCGCCTCTTTCCCCATCTATCTCTCCCGCAAGCACGCGACTATGCCGCTCATTGTCCTCGCCGTTCCTTCTACTATCTTAATTTTCGCCCATTACGCCGGCCGAACATTTCAATTTGTTCTTCCCGCAAACGCATCCTCCGCGAATCCGCGCGCACCAAATTCGCAAAGCCGCACCCGCAAAGGACGGAGTCCCATCCTAGCCGTTTCCAATCTTGGATCTAATTCGTGGATCGAACCCCTGATGCAAACTCGATTTACACCGCCGCGCTGCTTTATTAAAAGTGTACCGTATAGTTTCCGGATCTTCTGCATTTGTGGTAAAAATTGGTAGGAGTGGTTTTACTTCACAATTACTAAATGATTAAATAAATTTAAATAAATATAAATAAATATATTTAATAGAGCAGATATTATAATATGAATAATATTAAGGTTTTTATCGATCGAAATTTTATATGTGAAGAATTATCGGCGGAATTATAATATGAACCGCAAAAAGTTCGAATTTTAATCTTGTTATTTTTATAAGGTAACGGGTACCGTCTACCTGTAAAGCTCGGTAGGTTTAGTGTTAATTTTCTGCCGTCATTTCGGAAGACCATTTCAGCTTGTCCTCGCCGCAATTGCCTCCTCGGATTCGCGGGCGAATGCCGAGTGCTGTTGCACACGCAAAGGACAAGCAACTCGAATTTCCAATCTTGAATCTAATTCGTGGATCGGGCACGACACAAACGGCACGGAACGCCGTTCTGACTTTATAGGGAAGCCTCAGCGCGTAAATGAACCGCTGATTCTTCTTTCAAGTCCCGACGCATCCCGCGGATCCAGAAAATTTATTCTGACTTCGCCACTGTTCTACACTCTTTGAAAGAAGCACTATTACGTATTCCGGAGATGGATTGAAACGAGAATTGAAGGCGGAACGACGGATATCGGCATTGTTTCGCCGTTGGAAGTTGCGCTAAAAAACCGTTGCCATGGTTTCGGAACGAACCAGCCGCGAGAAAGGACCGTGGCGAACGAATGCACGATACGAAGCTGCGGAACTTAATGTGAGTAATGGGTCGAGGGCGCGCGGGAAAAAACGCGTTATTTTAAATTTGTAGAACGCATCTATATGTTATGTCATAACGTAACGTGTTCGGATTACCTGCAAGAATTCTGCCCGGGACAGATGTAATTCGGGAATAACGCGTCGTCGTAATGTTCTGATCCCCTTGAAAAACAAACAGATTTATTCCTTTTAAAATGTTTTACTTCAATCTCCGTGTTTTAAATATTAATTATATAATTCCGTAAATTACAAAACATTGGAATCAGCCATTTTGACGGGTTGCTTAAATCTGGCGCCGAAGTGCAACCTTTCCCTGTTAATTTAAACCCCGTAAACTTGACAAATTTCTGAAGGAACTCGTCGAAATTGCGATTCGTAGATTCTCGAAAAATTTTTTTATTTCGATTTCGTGATCCCTAGCAATTCAAAGAGGTACTGTCGAAACGCGCAACCTTCCAGCTTTGATTCAAGGCCGCAAACGTTTGAAAATTCCACCGCCAAGCCATTGAAATGGCGATTTGAAATGTCCATTTTCGAAAAATTTTTGCGACCGAGATTTTCAATAGCTCCGTTGCGATTTCGCGGTTTCCGGAAATTCCATGGAAATCTATCGTAATGTGCAATCTTCCTGCTTTCATTTCGCACATTCGAAAATTCCTACGGGAACAACCTATTAAAAAATTCACTCGGTCATACGTCTCCGATAAATTGCATGCAAAATATTTCTTGTACCATCGCGATTCGAGGAAATATTTAAATAGCTACCTTTCGGGCGTACCACCCGGTATAGTCGGGAAGCAATTAGTTTTTACTATTTTTCCAGTGGAAATTCCATTTCGATATTCCGCGTGGTTCAAAGGGTGTAGGACAATATTGGTAAATTCTTCGATCTGGACCAGTGTGCGGCGAGGAACGCGCGTCGGGTCCACGTGTTAATCCTACAGGACAAAAGCGTCGTTATGAAATTGAAAAGCCACTCGAGCCGATCGAAAGAACCGAATCACCGGCGCATTTCGCTGCCATTAATTTGAACGGCCGGGATTCCGTCGCGGTGGTAAATTTACCGAGCCATCAGAGTGCAAAATACATTTCCCAGGCGAGTCGTATATCATTTAGCGTTTCGGTGGCGCAACCTTCCTTTCCCACGTGCACGATTTGCATCCGACCGACCGGCTGCGTTCGTACACCTTTTTCGCATTCTTCGGCTCGTTTTCGAGCTGCACGAGTGGGACCCGATGCTCAGGTGGTGGACACGATTAGTCCACACACTTGACAGCTTAGTATCGATCCACGAGTATTTCATATTCGAACTAATTTCAAGGGGCAGTCTCGTGTGAACGCTGCAAAATTAATTAATTTTTATGAATTTTTATGAGTTCTTTTCAAAGTGCTATCTTATAATTGTTTTTGTTATTATCATTTTTCATTCTAATTACTTGTTTCTCGGTTTTATTCTCGCCCGGAATAAACAAACGTTTAAGAATCGCACATTATAGTGCTGTAATTAGAAATCTCAGGGTGGTCTAAAACAAACAATTCAAGTAATTCTTGGTTGCGTTTATCGTTATCGTCCCTACCAAAGTTTATCAGAAAAATTTTCAAAATGGCGAATGCTTAAATTGGATACTTCATAGAAATTTTAATGACACCGATCGCTAGGGTAGACACGAATCTGAAAGCGAACGAGGACGAGTTGCTCGAGTGGAAACGTAGCCTAAGGTCGCGAACGGACTCGCACTGGATCGAATCCAGTGATCGAGTTAGCCAACCAGCAGCGGCTGCAATGCAGATTCCGAGATCCTTATCGATCATTTCCTCTTTCGTTGGGCGGAGAGCGAGGTGTTGCTGCTCTCCATAAATTCCGCGTTAATGGCCGAGCGTTTCTGTTTCTGGAGCCGTTCACGGGGACGCAAGATGTTACCCTCCTACGACGGACAAAAGCTCGCTCATTAGAGTTCGAAAATTGTCAAAGTGTTGGCTAACACGATTCTTCCTTAACGCGCGTTCCACCTAATTCCGCAGCTAAATGGGGCAGCAATCATAGGAGTCCTCCTCCTCCTCCTTTGTCCCAGGGTTAAAACACTTTTGGCCCACGAAGGAAATTAATTCCTCGGAACGAAGAAACGAAAGACGCAGTTTGTCTCCGTTTAAAATTTATGACCCGGTCCGAGAGCAATCCGCAACTCCCTTAATAAGGTAACGGCGCGCTAGCGTCGCGAAAGGGATTGTCGCAGTTGCGAAACACGCGCAGAGCCGTTTCTTATTCGTCGGACTCGTCTCTGCGGAATCTGTGGACCTCGAGCAGTGTAACTTTTTAAAAAATTTAGAACCTTATTCAAACGCACACGATTCTCCTAAAATTAGTTTCCCCAATTCTTTAAGGTTTCTAAGAATTCCGCTCGGATTTGTTTATCTATTTTTCATTTATAAAAATAGCTACACTTTAACATTGTGAGAAAATTCAAAGAATTGAACGCTCTCGATAGATTATTTTCAACCAGCTAAAATTATTAACGAGATATTCCTAAGCGGTCCCTGTGTTAACGTGAAAAATTTATATTTCGCGTGAAAGCATGTGGTCAGTGATTACTGGACTGCGGATATCAAAATTTTTTTCAAATAGAAGATTGAAATAGAAAACAGAAAAGATTAGCAAAATTTCAGAATACTGTAATTAAGAGATGAAATCAATTTTTATTTTACAGAACATTTTTATTCTGGATAAAGAACCGCAGTCTAGTGATTACGATGACGTAATATTCCGATAAATTCTCGGGAAAATATTCAGAAATTGTTCGATTTTATTTAAAAGCGTCCGGGCGCGTAACAATTCAATTAATTTCAATGTTGACCGAAGATCAGTCAACCCCGACGAACATCCATTCTACATCTGGCATGTTTAAAACCTTTTGCACCTGTTTCGAGTCCCCCAAATCCCGTTGGACCGGTTCCAATCCACTTCGACCACTCTGAACTAGCTGCAATCCGCGTGGCTCCTCTCCAATTCACGCGAAATTAATAAAACACTGATAAGCGTGCGCTTTTGCGACGGAAATCCGAGAGATTTTTCAAACGGGAAGAAAGCTCGAACGGTCCTGGTGAACGGGCGAAGGAAAGAAACGTCCCGTCGAAAAGGGGAGATGCATCGAAAATTCTTACTTATTTAAACGACTGTAAAATTCTCTCGACCTCGCTTCCTTCCGTCGTCGTTCAATGTCCGCGAAACGATGGGAGAGCTCTTTCTATTAGCCGGTTAGCTCGCGATTCAATTCGAAACTGTTTTTGCTACTTCAATAAAACCAATAACCAACAACCCCTCGACAATAATTGATAACCTGAAGTATCTCGGAGTGGTGTCCTCCAGTTTGCTTGTTTACGTCGGCTCACTTCGAGCTCCTCGGATTTTTTATTCCGTAACTTAATCGTTTCGGAGAAGACTCCTCTCTCTCTCTCTCTCTCTCTCGCTCTCTCGCGCTCTAGGAACAGTTAATTGAGAAAGAACAGATCTATAAATACGACGACGCTGTTGATCGGTCAAGATTTCGCGACGCTCGGAATGAATGTTACTTAACCTTTACTCTGCGTCAGGGGTTTGCGAGAACTCGAAATATCGGGGCGGAAACACGAAATTTTTTCGAGATTGGAACAGGTACCCGAAAATTTCGAGATTCCCGAAAAAGTTGGGATTCTCGAAACAATCGGGACTTCCGAAAGTTCCGAGAACCCACTAAACATTTATTTTCGTTTTAAAATTTTCTGGAAACCCGATTTTCTCGGGAATCTCGAAATTTTCCGGAAAGCTGATTCTTTCGGGAACCCGACCCAACTCGTCCCGACCATCGAGTTCTCGATATTTCGGGTTCTCGCACACTCTGCGTACATGAGATTCTAATGTTGTACTGGGGTGCAATCACGCCCTCTGAACATTTCCAGTGTAAAGAAAAATTGTTGCGTGAGGTATGAAAAGATTAAAAAATATAAAATTCTCTACAAATAAAAAAAAAAATAAATTCAAAAAAATAAATTCAAAATGAGAACCAATCCCGAGATAAAAATTCATAGCCACAAAACGCCGATAAGCTGCTCAAAGTTGAAAGAACTGTATTTTATAAACACATTCGAGATCAGCGAAACCGATGACTCCCCTAATTTCATATACTTCGCGTGTATCGTTCCGAGGAAAATCTGGAACAATGTGACGAAACGTCTGCATGACTTCTTTAAATAGCTTCGTCATTCGTGGGACAACCTTCGGCGTGACATTTATTTTATATGGGACCAATTCGACGTCACAGAGGTTCTAAAAGGAGATTTCGTTGGCGAAAATAGTGTCAAATTGGCGAAGGTGTAGCCGCTACAGACTTTATAATTTGCAGTTGATACGAAATCGGAAAAGTGTCTTCGGTGAACAGTATTTTAAATCTTGAAAGAGATTAAAACGTCAGTAGGCAGACGCTGGCGGTTTTCGTCACGATCGACGCGGCACGGCGTCGACGGAACGGGTCTATTTAAGACAATCCACACGTGGCGCGCGAAGTTCATCGTGTCTGGCGTTAATTGGCATAATTCAGCGTCGCGCCGCTATACGTCGATGAATTATGCCGCGTCGGGGCCGACGACAACCACGATGACATTCGGAGATGGTAATACTCGAACTTCTGTTTCCGATATATGTATAGCGGCGGCTTGGCTCGATTGTCTGCGACGCTTTCCTCGTGATAGTCTGCAAGTCGCCGCCAGACTGGATGGCACATTTACGCTTTCCTCTATGTGGCGCAGATTCACGCACGGACGAGCATCGATGCAGCATCGTCTGCAATATCCGTGGCGCGTTCGTTGATGCGTCTATGCACGCGAGCACGGGAGACGACGCGACGCGACGCGACACGACGCCCCGATACACTGACGATTTTTCTGCAACTCGCGCTTTTATTGAAAACTCGTGGCATTCGATTGGCGGAACAATTTTAACTCGCCTTTTTCACTCGCAAGCTCTGTTTTTAACATTTATCGTCTGCTGATCGAACAATCGCGTAGAGACGATCTTCTAAAAATGTTTTTTTGCATTTACTCGTCGATCACCAACGCCACGTGCGTAGCTGGCTTTTGTTGCTTAGTTTTATTCATGCGAGTGTTGTTTATTATGGATGCGCGCGATGCGATACTTTCGCGTGAAATATTCTTGCGTTATTCGTTGAACCCTCCTGCGTTGAAAACGTCCGCATCCCCAAAAATGTAGAAGAGAAAAGACAATATATATCTTTTGTATGATCATGTCAAATTTTCTTTCATCTAAAAAGAAAGGCGTAACATTCGTGTTTGTTAGACTTTGCTTAAAATCTTCATCACGAGTCTGACTCGTTAAAATACGGCAAGGGGTTAATATTTACTAGCAGTCATTTTGAGGGAAGAATTGTTTTAGCGACGATGCTATGTTAGAGTCGACGAACGCCCTCGAAGAGGCTTAAAGACGGAAAATCTTTCACCGCAATCACCTTTCGGTAGGGAACGCACAAAGCATTACCCGAAACGATTTCAGCTTTAGTTTTAAAGACCATACGACGTTACTTTGAACCGAGGTTAAACCGAGCAGACGTTACTTTAATATTTCAGAAATCGGAAAACGCGAAGGACGTAAGCCGACGGATGTAAAATTTATGTAAAGAAATCAAAGGCGTTTCTACGTTTAACTTTTCAACAAACGTAAGCCCATCGAACGGAACACGCTGAAAGCTTCGAAAGCCAGATTGAGGGCGCGCGAATTAATAGGAAAGATTTAATTAACACCGATGATAGAATCGTCAGCTCGAATCGCAGAATATTTTGATTTCAGATTTATTCTGATCTGTGAATAAATATTGATGTTCCGATAAAAATTGGATTTAAAACGATTTCGAATAAGGGAATAATTGCGTTTGAAATCGCGAACGGATATAAAATTGATTCGTGTTTCATCGTGACCGGGATTCTCCCTAGGTAATCCCACAGGTGTTACGCCACTTTGATTACAACAGCCTAACCGAGTTGCGTCTTGCATTAAAATAACGTCGTCCGTGAACTTAATAACACCGGATAGAACAGAGATTGTCTCGAGAGGCATGCGTTACAGTGAAATACGACAGTGTAATAGGTGGCACGTGGGATACGCCGTTGTGTCGTACTACTAAGTGCCGTAACAACCAACACGCGACAAAGAGAAATTCTAATGAGATCTTGTACCGTCGTTGCACCGAACGCAATAACATTGTACGGAAGATAGCGAAGAGAAAATTTCTGGTACACGGTCTAGGAGGAGGATCCACTTTAATACGACGAGATCCCACGATCGCTCTTCGTTTACAAACGCAGTTATTTCGAGCCGTAAACGATCCACGATTGGCCCACAGAAACTTTTATTATTATCACGAATAAAAAATTCAACATTCAGGAAAAACGTTCTGCAGACTTCAGAATAAGAATAAAAGCAAAGAGAAGAATCAAGTATAACTTAGATTCTCATAGAAAAAACATTTTAAAAAATTGGTTTTTATTACGAACAATCTAAAAATATGAAAAAGTTTGGAGTTGTGTTTATTAATTAACTTAATTCCATAAAATTCAAAATTTGATATGCTTTAAACACTTAAATATAATATTTATTCATTTATTAATAATTTATTTTTAAATTAACTTTCATTCTTTAAATTAAATAATTATTTAGTATCTTTTCTAATTTCTTGTGGTTTCTCATTTTTTACAGCCAGAGTTTGTAAGTAAAAAATTAGAAAAAATTCTCGAATATGTGATTCGATAATTATGTCAGATTTTTTAATTTTCAAATACGATTGAACGGGAAAATGGGGTAATAAGTGGGTTTTCCTTTGCTCCCCGTAGCAACCCTCGTAGACAGGGCTGAAACTTGGTAAAAAGGGTTCTTTCTCGGCAAGCTATCGAACGAGCCGAGCTTCTTCGATTAACCTCGTAATTTCTTCATCATGTAGTAGTAGCAATCTGAAAAAATCATATCCTGCCGTAGCTTCTCTTTCGCAAATTGCATGCACACTCGAATAACTCGTCTCGGAATATCCGGAGAAGATCACGTGTAAGGTTCCTCTCGGAATTGGCATTTCCCGAGATCCGTGTCACGCGAAATACACCTTCGAGGCCGCGGTCGTTTGATTCATGAACCTTATCATACTTCCGTACATCCGCAGTCAATATTCGTGCCGACCTACTACGTATCTTTGAGACGGATCCCCGCATGAATTTAAGTCGCCGATGTCTCGAGTTTGTTGATTAGGAGCAAATATTCCCTACGCTTGGCGAGCGATCGGTGTGCTCGGTTGCGCAATAGTAATCTATAACTGTGAAAGTAGTGGCGCGGTGTCGTCTGTCTGCCTGGAAATTCCAAAGAAACGTTCCGACACATATACACGGCTCTGTCGAATATGGGCACGTTAACCCCCCGAGGGAAAGACAACTTCGGGGACGACGTGTTTGCTTTCGCTCGGAGTTTGGGTCTTCTGGTTCGCGTCGCTGGAAAACTGGGCCAATAACCGTCGATTGCTAACTTTTAAAATAGAACTCCATAGAGACGCCGTCCATTGTCAGAAAGAGCAGGCAGATGTCGGAGAACGAATGGATAGCTCTCGTTGATGTATCAAATCCAGTGGTCCGTGATACTTGTGTTGCGCGGGTTTACTTTAGCGAAGAATTCTTATCGACAAACAACACCGATGGAGACGGAAATTGACACGCGCGCGCGCGCGCTATGCACTTTATCATTGAATCATTCATCGGTCGAATAATATTCGACATTTATTCCGGCACCGAGTAGAAGATGACGGCGCGGAATCTGATCGTGTCCGACAGTGTTAAAGTTAGTCTTCCGTTCTTTAGATACTTCGTATTACATATACATTCAGACTCAGGGACTATGGTTGTAGGTATTTCAAAAAGAGTGGTTCCATTTTTAAAAAATGACATAAAAAGAAAAACATTTTTGGCATCGTGTGACGTATCTTTAAAAGCAGAAAAGATACGTTAAATGTCTCACACGATGCAAAAATATTTTACTTTTTATGTCACTTTTTCACTCACCCGTAAAGGTGAGGTACAATTTAATCCCTGTGATAACAAATGTTGTCCCCTTTTACTTTTATACCACGTTTTCTAATGACAATACTAAATATAATATAATAAAATAAAAACAAGTAACAAAGTTTCAGATGAATTATTCTACAAATGGCAGAAGACCATCACTCTTTACATGAAAAATGTGTGAAATCGACACGGGGGACGGGGATGAGGGTTAACAAAAATTTGGTGCATCCTGTCGAGAACGTGTCGCTGTGTTCGGTGGAAAATTTATTGCCGTGGTAATTGAAAACTTAGCATCAACACACCGCACGCGGATGCGCGGGATTACGGTTTCGCGTGGGCAATTTAAAATTAAATGTCGCGAGTTTATGGACTCGTAAACGAGACGACGCGACGCGGTCCCCCGTCGTCGGATTTCTACACCTCGAGGCCGATTCGCTGACATCGAGGGTAGAGGGAGAGAGAGAGAGGATGACAGAGGAGGACGAGGATCAGGGGTATGGCAGAGGGAAGACCAGCCGTACCTCCCGCGGTACGCAAATGCCGAAATTCACTTCGCAGAGGGGTGGGGGAGGGGCATAATACTCGGAATTTCGGAATTAGCACTGCCACCGCTGCTACCGCACAATGGAATACATTAAACGGTATGCGCGTTCCGAAAGCTAATAAAGTCTGTTACCGCTTATTACACCTCCAGATACGCATTTAGATCGATACACGCGCGTATTCTGCGCCGCACGCCCGCTCCCGGATCCTTCGATATCGTCCCGAGCGTTTTATAGGCGCCCTTTAATTGGCCGCGCGTAATTCACGCCAGACAGTACAGTTGATCCGGCGAAGAGCGAAACCGTGTAAAACGCGATTTTACGCGATATACGACTTCGGGAGATCCTCGTACCGCCATGCCATGCACTCCGCTCGATTTCCGTGGTTACTTCTCTGTCATTCGTTTGATAAGAATTACTCCAGGATGCTGGAAGATTATTCTAACTGTTCACGATATGCTATAGAATCTTGATTTCTATCTGGGAAATTATCTATATCTGTAATTTATGTAATTTAAACATATTATATTTTTAAGCAACGCGATAATCTATGTAATTTAATCCTATTATATTTTTGTACAACGCACATTACTTGTATACATAATCTGGTCTCTCAAGACAGATTTTACGTACCAGAGAACATACTCAAGTTACACAAGCTGATTTTGAAGAATCTTATGTGATACATAGCTCTTCGAAAAATATTGGAGACGTTTTTTTTTTATCGGCAAACGTCCACATTGAAGAGGAATACAGCTTTCAAAGTTGAGGGTCAGAATCTGTTCAAACAAATAACTGTTAAAATTTTCTTGCGTTAGTGAATTTCCCATTGAAAGCCACACAAGTTACAAAAAAAAAATTAGATTTTTTCGACCTCCGGTTTCCGAGATATCTAAAAAAATGTGGACTTTGAGGGCTGTTTTCACCCCTTCAACGGGGATGTTTGTGGATAAAAAAGAACACGTGTCAAATATTTTTTGAGAACTATGCCTCGCATAAGTTTGCCTCGTTTAGCTGTATCAACAATGCAAGTTTACGAGGAACATCCAACCTCGATCTTAATAATACGCTCCAGTAAAAACACCAGAATCAGCTAACAAGAGAACTTCGGTAACTCCAGTTTTCCAACTGCAGAACTTTACAAGAGATCTTAAAAAAAGAAAATATGAATAAAAGTATCTTCGGGATGAAAAGTGTTTGAGGTTGGCGCTTCCCGCTGTTAACAATCGTTGGAATCAACCTCGAATGGCTTTTTATGCTCTAAAAAGCTGCCACATGAAATTGCTGACAATTTCAAAGTTGGGGAAGTAGTAATACATAAAATAAAACTTGTACTTTTCACTAATAAATACCCATTGGATATTAATTCGATTTATCGGAAAGACGTAAGACGTTAAACCGAAATGATGGAAAGTTTCGGCTAGCCAACAGCTCTTTCTGTTTGCAGGCAGATGTTCGATTGAATGAAAACCGTCCATGATGATCATGTCCAGATAAAGTGGACATTTATTTCTTTTCTAAATAATTTTAGTGAGCTCAAAGTAATCCTACAGTTAATTTTTGTTTTTCATAAAATTCGCAGTCCACGCATAATCGTCCAATGGTAAAATATTCACAGATCCGGCAACATTCTGAGAATCGAGGATCGTGTTTCGTCTCAGCGGAGTGTCCCAATACTTCTGGCCGAGGGTGTACGCCTGTCCCGGACCGGCGGACGAAAAAGAACGGACGGTGAGTGCGGGGGTGGCCGAGCTCAGGCCTCGGGGAGGAAGTGGC
Source organism: Lasioglossum leucozonium (assembly GCA_028454225.1). Lineage (NCBI taxonomy): Eukaryota > Metazoa > Arthropoda > Insecta > Hymenoptera > Halictidae > Lasioglossum > Lasioglossum leucozonium. Next base: position 1,813,183 of record CM052217.1, on the reverse strand, counting down.
GCGAGGGATGAGAATCGGCCGGGAAGACGCGGGTTCGGTTCTCGTGAGAGCAAATCTTTGTCGTAGGAAATCGAGCGTCATGCTCGACCGAAGGCTTTCGAGGGCCGAGCACGTACCCGTGCTGATTCCGGTCGATCGTGTCAAACACTAAGCGCGGTTTCTGTTGGACGCGATTCAAGGTTACCGCTTCTGGCCGCCGGAGGTTCTTCTACCCTTCGCGCGCCGCCATCGCGACGCATAATAATAAACTCTGCAAATATTGCATCCGAGGAAATATGGATTCGATCGGGGTCCCTATATTAAGCGAGACCTCGTCCGTCCTTATTTAATGGCCCCTTTCACGCCGGTCGCGAAGATTGAATTTAAACTATTCCTTCCCTTTCGCGCGTCACAGAGGCTGGGTCGATAAGAATGTCCGAAATGATTCGTCGTTCGACCAAGAACGGGTCGGAGAAAGTGTTTTTCCTTTTTTTTTATTGAAAGCTCAAATGGAACTCCCCATGGGGGTTATAAAGCTATTAGGATTGACATACGGTCTGATATACAGCGGATCCAAGAAGTAGTTCAACACTATATACCCGTTTCATGAAAAATTGCCAATATTTAAACAGTAATTTCGTGAAAAATGACCACACGATCATAAAATTTGACTCATTTTAAAGCTGGAAGCTTCTAGTTTCGAAATCCATCGTTTATTTTATTCCAAGATCTTTTTTAATGACGTAGCGAGCGAGAAACTGAAGACGCGTTTCTTATTGAAAATGTTATACATTCAAACGTCTGTGAAGACTTTGAAAAATTTTTCTTGTGACTGAAACTAACGCAGATTTCAAGATTGAAGCTTCCTCTTTCCAACGACACCTTAAAAATTGATGTACGATTTTTTTTCACTGTTTTATGCAACAAAAATGGGGAACAAGTTCGGTCGCGTATAGCACCCTTGGTGTAACTTATACTGGTGTAAAGTTGACGACACAGATCTCATTCGAAGCTCGATGAAACTGCTAAAAAAAATCGTACATCAATTTTTAATTGAAGGAAGCTTCAACCTTGAAATCTACGTTGGTTTCAGTCACGAGAAAAATTTTTCAAATTCTTCACAGACGTTTGAATGTGTAACATTGTTGTAACTGTGGGGGATTTTTAAAACTGAATTCCGCACTGAACTGGTTAAAAAATCGTATAAATCGACCTAGAATCCTGACGCTTCAGGATAGTCCGCGGGTTTCTCGAGGAAAATTCGTAAGTATAGTAATCGTTAGCGCCGAGATCTCGACGACGCGAGACAACGCGCGGCGAAACGATCGGGCCGGGTCGGTCCGGGCCGTGATTAAAAAGTCTTTTAGAACGGTTTACACAGCTAGTCAACTTCTACGTACATATAGTCGCTTGCGGCGTAGCGCCGCCGCCGCGGAATGTTTGCGCTTCCGAGCCTATTTCTCTTTTTCCGGGGCGAGTCTTTAGCTTTGTGAGACGGAGTTCCGGCGCGGTGAAGGAGGAAAGATTAAGCGGTCGGTATGCGGGCAAACAAATCGTGTGTGTCAGGAGCGAGCGCGTACGCCGACCGATGTGCCGCATCCGGCAACCTGGAATTAACGCACCGAGTGCTTTAACAAATCCCGACAAGGAGGGCTGCGGTAACAATAAGCCGCGGGGTAAGTGCTTACAAACACCGGAGGGAGTCCAGCGGCCGAGCTTCCCACCCCTCCGCCCTTATCTCTCTCACTCTCTCGCTCGTTTCCGACATCCCCTTCTTCGCATTCACCGAGTACCACTTGGAACTGCCTTTTTTAGAAAGTCGCTGTCGTTTGTCCACCGGATGATTATCGCTAGCCAAAGTATCCACGTTCTAACAAGAAACACCACCTGTCGATCAACGATTTCGATAATACTTACATTTATGTATGGGGTGAGTCACTTAACGTTTGCACCTCGAATATATATTTTTTTTATATATGTCTCAGAAATATCATACCCTTTCTCAGAAATCTCAAGGTCACCTTCGTTTTTTAAACTGGAGCCTTCTAAATACTCTGTGACCTTGAGTGACCCTGAGTAATTATAGTCACCGAATCCTATAGAATAAAATTCTATAGAGTTTACATTTAAAATAATTAATTCTGTTTAATTAATATAAAATTAACTATTTCTATGAAATTTATATTTAATAAATTCCCCTACAAATTTATTAAAAATAAAATTCGTAGGTGTTTAAAAAGATCCCGTTTAAAAAAGTGAAGACGATCTTCAGATTTAAAAAAAAATAAATAACAAAATTAAATATTTTTATGGCGTTCACCTTGTCCTTCAGACATTTAATGTGTCTTTGACAACAACAAAGATATTTATGGTGAAAACGTTATGTGACTCACCCTGTGCTTCCTGCAAATAATAAATATTAGAAAAAATAAATAAGTAGTGTTTGTAAGCAACGGAATGGCGTTTTTGTGTTTGCACGATTTTGTCAAAAACGAAGGTGATCTCCAATTTAGCTGCGTTAAAAGCTATTCTGTCGAGACTCTCTAACTTCCCCTCTCTCTCTCTCTCTCTCTCTCCCTCATCTCCGAATATTCCCGCGGTGGTTACTACTTATCTGTCGAGGCCGCACCCGCGGACTAACACGTCGCTCCTTTTGTTTTAAGCCGACATATTGTCTGCTGCGACCGCGCACAACCGGGCGAAGGAGTACGTCCCAGCCGATATCGGTGTCCCGTGGCTGAACACCATGATCAAGAACTCCCATGTATCCTTCAGCGACACAATGCCGGCGCCTCGATTGCCTGCTCTCGCTGTTTACCGTGCGCGATAATAGCGTGCGGAGCGTGCCACGCGTACGCATGCAGAATACGGACCATTTAAGTGTTCCTGCTACCGGGACCTGTTCGATGCATGAACACGAAGTCGAGAAGGGTATCGGTCGCCGCTGTGTACCCGCTAGATGGACGCCGATGGTTATTGAAAACGCGGCCCCTTAACTCCTGAAAATTGTCTTTCTTACGTTCCCCTTTAACCCTCAAGCCTTCGATGTATACAAACCTCGAAAACCTTTGCGAAAAAAGGTTGAGGTAACTCGGAATAAAGTCGAGTACACGCGCACCAGACAAATTTTCAAACTCATTTTTCTCGAAAACAAAGCCTTGTATCAAAATATTTTATTCTATATTTTCGACTCAGTTTTTCATGTAGAATCACCCCCTGGTCGGTTGTACCACCGGTTACGGGACACCCTGTATAGAATCGTGTCAAATCATTTCTTAAATCTGGAAATGTTCATTTGACCGGGAATGTCGAGCCGGAAGCTGTTTCCTTTCTATTTCGTCCACGTTGTGTAAATTGCACACACCGGCTGAGGCGTGTTTCTTTTCGCTGCTGGTCCGGCGGCGACGGCGGCGTTCCCCGATAATTACTCCCGCGACGGTGATCCCCGTCGAGGAGTTGCTCGCATCAGGCTCGATCCTCGTCCTCCGCGAGGTACGCGCCGGCGAAGAATTAATTTGGCGCGCATTAGCGGGCGTAAAAAGGCGAGAGCCTCGTGGACCAAGGCCGGCCGTGGCGAATCGCGCCAGAGGAGACAGGAATATGCACTCCGGACTGACGCTGTGCAGGCGCCGCCGCGCTCGCGAACTGCCGCATTATGAATCCCCCCGTATGCATTAAAGGGTAACCTAATTTCGCGGAATTATCGCGATGCGTCCGCTCTTCCGCGAGCCACCGCCGCGGCGCGGCGATACACGCGATATTTCGCCGGCCAGAAACTGGAATGCTCGTGTCCCAGAAGCAACGCGTCGATACCAGAGAGTTTTTACAAGAGCCCCGCTCCTGCCCGCCCCTTTCTATTTGCGGGACATCTGTTCCACCGGAAATAGCGGTGATAGTCGCTGCTCGAGCAATCGATTGTTTGAGTCGGTTGTTCTCGAAGAGAGTCGTCGTCCTTCTTTCATCAAGGATTTAAATATAAATAATAATTTATGTATGTAATATTAAATATTCCTACCAGAGAATTTTTTTCCAGACATTAAAATTTTCGTAATACAAAAAAGATAAAATACTAAGTCGTTATATTCGAATATTTCGAAGACACTTTCAACGGCGCCGGTTGGTGTCTGTCTGGTGGCAGTCTGAGACCATAACCGCTGCAGCAACCGGTGCCGTTGAAAGTTAGATAAGATAAGGAATAGATAAAGGAATATATCAGCTGGAACCATGGTAATTTCGCTGGAATTCTCAATAAAACATCAAATGCCACTGTAATAATCGAAGCTGTACGCAACAATCAAGAAATCAATTGTAATCGACGAAGTAATCACGCAGTAACAATGAAAAACTGAGTCGATAACGATCAAAACCAGGGTAATTTTTAGTGGACCTATGAAAATTTCGACCACTGTGCGTTACAAATAAAGGAAAATTGTTGCCCAAATTGATCTCAACATTTTAGATTTGGTAAGTGAATAATATCGACTTAAGAGGAAGCACAACATACAATACTTCTATTGAAAGTACAGCATTTCTTTCGCATCTGTAACTGCATCGTAGATAAAATGCACGTCATAATGAAGAATGGACGATCGAAAAAAGTGGTGCATTCTTTTCAAGAGGTAATTTCACCCTCTAAAATTGTACCCTGCTACGAATAAAAAATGGGTTTGCGTTATAGATGACTTGCTCTGCGCCGCACAAAAATTTTCATAATTTCTGGAATCTTCAGTTTCCCTAGCGTGGCTCGTTAATAAATAATTTATGAAATGCGGAGATTTGCATAACGACCCGTAAAATGAGGAACGAAACACTGAACCGAACCGAACTGTTGAAGTATCTTGGGATACTTCCACGTTCTGTATACGATTAATTCTTTTACCTGTATCAGGTGAAACAAAAAATTCTCAATAAAACTCGATTTTTCCTAATTTTTTACTGTGCCAATAGCGAAAGCGACGTTCATCCCTAATGAGAACGAATAGATGTTCAATGAGAACCAATAAATAATTGGATTACGTAAATAAAACACTTGAAGGAATTCGTAGAGGAATTGAACATAAAACTCTTTATTCAAAACGCATATACTGTTGCCTAGTTCGGCCAACGACAGACCACAGACCCCCACCGGCTACGACCGGCTACGAGCGACCGACAGACCGCGAAGACGACCGACTTCGACCGACTACCTGCGGCCGCACACACAACATACGCACACTCGGGCTCAAACGCCGGATTCGTTCTCGCGGAAAAGACGTAAACAAGGCGTCTTCGCCGAACTCGGCCCATGGCCTGCCTACAGTTTTTTCTCGTACGTTGCAAACTTCGAAGACGCGCAATTTCGCAACAGAGTTACGTCGTTTCTTTATTTCTTATTACCAAAAGCAGGAATCATTAAGGTGTTGCTGGAAGTAAATTAATGAAAAAAAAAAGTTTAATTTCACCAATAATTTCAAACTTGCATGTCGCCGCAACCCCTTGAAGGGCGACATCCCAGAATACTGGGTTGACCTATCGACCACGGCGAGAACATTCTTCTTCGATGGGCAATTAGGAAGAGTAGCCCGATGGATTCGAGCGGAACGCGGTAACGATACTCGGAGGCAGGCAGGGCGGGTGTCATTAATCCCCGTGCGGCGGCTCGTCCGTCTTAATTAGCAGAACGGGCATCGCGCACGGGGATTCGAGCGACACGCGAGCCGACCGAGTTTTCCGCGTGCTCGCGCGTTACACACACCGTGCAGTACCACCCTAGAATTTTCACGTTCTCATCCGCGAGAACGAAATAAAAAGTGTTCATTCCTCCGTCCATATTTTCTTTTTTCTTTTTACACACCGCTCCTTGCGTCGAGCACGCGCGAACAACTATTACTCCCGGCGTTCTTTCGGCTAACGACTGGCCTCGTTATTGCGGAGCTTGTCGAGCCGGTCTCAGGGCGAGCTTATTTCGCCGCGTAGAAAATTTCTGGGGATGAAATTAGCCGGTGAGCGCTGTTGCTCAGCAGATTACTATGTCCGCGCTGGTCCCGATAGTATGCGGTCTACCGCGGCTGCGAATGCTGCGAGAAAAAGTGAAACGATGTCATCGAATACCCGTTTACTCGCTTATTTACATTGGTAATTATTTACATTAGTGGCTTCCTCTCCGATTTTGATGACCTTGAAATATGTTGTCAAGCTAATTTTGAAATTACATTGTGTTTTTATACGTCTTTTGTTTCGATTCCTAATGTAACTAGTATTATGGCATCTAAAAATTAAATTTTCGCGATCAAGTAGCATATTTTCGTTGCACTTGATACAATTGTAGACAAATTTTGAAACCAGATTTGAAATCAGCGTGAAAAAATCTACGGGAAATGATGTATAGCATATATTAAAAAAAAATTTTTCGTCGCGTCGTATTGAAAAACCACAATATTTTTGAAATTGTACAAGTTTAACGAATTTTATCAAGGTTAAAAAACGTTCGTACCATAATCTCCCCATTTTCCCATATTCTACAAAGTTTCAGCTACAATTTAAAAAAAATGCCATCGCCCTATTTCATCTCTATCGAAAGTTCTTTGATTTTGTCGCCAATTTCGTCCGAATTGCCCAGTGTGTGCCGCCGTGAAAACCTGCTCGCCGAACTGGGTCGGGTCAGCGAATTAGGCAGTTTGTATCGTTGGAGCGTAGTCGCAGCGTGAAAACGCGGCTCGCGCCGCCTCGATTTTCGGCTCGCCAATTAGGCCGCGTTTTCAATTGGCCACGCACACGTTTGTTAAACAACCGTTCAATTAGAGCCGCGGAACTCGATCGGCTCGCGACATTGTCAAAGACGGAGATTATTAAACGTATAAAGCGTTCACCGGCCTCGAATCGGCGTCCTTCGACGAGGACACGAGAACACTCGCGAACTGTTAATTGGAACGGCTCCCGGCCGTTTGTGTTTTTCGCCATTCATTAGGCGACGCATCGCACCTGCCCGGATAACCGCGTTCGTTAAAATTCAACGATTTTTTCGGAGCAGCGATACCGTGTCTGACTGTTCGCTCGCTAACTACGCCGCAGCTTTTATCACGGGGTTAAGTATGATGGATTTCTCTTGTGTCAATTCGATACGTTTCTCGGTTATTGGCACGTTCGTTTTGCTGCTTGCATTCTCATTCGGGATATTTAATTAAACACTGACACGTTGTTGCAAGATACTTTTTTATATATCAGTGAGAAATTATTCGCTTCCTCTTATTTCGGTTTAAAGGAAATTATTAACATATTTAGTAGAATCTATTTAATGAAAATTGGCATCGGCGCTAGGTTCGATAAAAAAATATGTACAATGAAAAAGCCTATTTGCAGAATTTACAAATTAACGTTTCGATCTACTATCTTTACAGATGCATTTACATGATTCTGAAGATGATCTTAACTTAGATCGAAACGTTAATTTGTAAATTCTGCAAATATGCTTTTTCATTGTATTTTTTGACCGAAACTAACGCCGATATGAATTTTCTTTAAATTAAATATTATATAATATTAAATTAAATTTTTTATTCTTTTCATAACTCACGCAGACAAAGTGTTTTCTTTATATTTTGAAAACGTGCAGGGTGATTGCACCCCAGTACAGGGCGAACATTAGAATCGTATGTACGCAGAGTGATGGTTAAATTATTAATTCGAATACTGTTCTACCGTGATTACTGGACCGCGGATTTTATGGAATTAACAAAAATGTTTAAACGCAATTTAAAATACTAAAGCGAATGGAAGAATTTAAGAATGTCGATATACTATGTTCAACATGTGAGAATTATTAAAATAAATTTGTATTCGGCTTCGGTAGCCTGCAATTGATGCTTAAACATTTTATTTCGCATAAAGATCCGCAGTCTAGCGATTACCGCCGTAATCTCATTTCAATTTCAGTTTTTGCCCCAGTTAGCCCTCGCAGGAAGGCCTGAGCCGCGCGCCGCAGAGTAATTTTTGTAGGTTTAATTAGACGGCAGTCGGAAGCCGATACAGAATAGCGGATCAACTTCCAAGAAGCGGTGCATTCGCACGCGAGCCGGCATACGCAGACGTGGCGTGACAATCGTCGAGGCAAAGGGAGATCGTCGACGATCGACGGAGAAGTCACGCGGACAGAAGCTCGCCGCTCTCCCCTCCCCCACCCTCCGTCGTTCGTTGGAGAACTTCAATCAGAAATACCGAAGTCCTAACGGGCTTTATGGATGATAAAAACTGAACAGCCGGGAAATAAAGTCACGCGACTGTCTGATCGCGGCCGTTCAGCCGATCCCCTGCTCTAGCGTGGGTGGAAACCTCGGGCTGAACCGAGGGGGATGATGCGGACGAGAAAACAGCTTAGAACTCTCGCACGTTTCTCGCTGTTCCGCTTGCTCGAGGCGCACAAATTTGCAAAATGTTCAAACTTCCGCGGGCTCGCCTTCTTCCCCCCGTCGCATAGTGGTCTAAAACGCGAAATTTAGTGACATTTTTTCCAAAAACCAACTGTCACATATAGATATCTGTTGAATGTTTATTGCTTTCTAAATATCCATCAACCTAGAAAATGAAAAAATTAATAAAATTTAGTAAAAATCATTACTGTAACACACAGTTAAAGTTGGAACACAAATGTTTCGTTAAATTTGTATTTATTTACAGTTAAAATTGACTATTTTTTAAACGAATTTTTGTGCAAATTTCATGCCGGTATCTCTTACGGTTCAAGAGTTATAACGAAATGTCACTAAATTTCGCATTTTAGACCACTGTGCGTCGCTTTTCTTTTTCTCCGTAAGCTTCTCGCTCCGCCTAAGCTCCACCTTGATTCAAGGTCCTTGAACGTCGGATATGGCCCCGACATAGCCGTTTCGATGTTTGTTATGCGGAGGAATTGCTTTCGCGTGCGAATTTTCTTGAACGATTAAAATGCGTTTCGTTTAAACGCAACAACGATCTCGAAATCTCGCGAAAAACAACAGCGCAAGAAAATTCTATCGTCGAAAGCTCCACTTTCAAAGGAGATTAATGGTCCAGTTGTTTCCTCGCTCGTTTCGTTTCGTCGTGTAAATTGAAAGGAAATTCGACGAAGACGACCATATTCAACGACCGCAAACTTGACAAAAATGGAAGCTGCGGGTCGAGCATTAACGCGCGGCAATCCTTGGCCGAATTTACCTTTATCAGCGAATTTCCAACGACGCTGCGGAAACGTTGCGTTCTTGCTGGCCGGCATTAAAGTTTCATCGGTTGATTGAACCCGCCCCAGTCGCGGACGCGGTTTGACCGGCGCGACGTGATGAATGAGCGACGTATCCGCGCATTGATTTATCGATTGGTTATATTATTAACTACTTCGGGCCTTCTGATAACCGGAAAAAGGAAGATTAGCGTCGCGGCGGCTAGTCGCGACTTGCTGCATGATTTTTTCGGATAATTGATAGCGACGCTGCCGGGATTTTCTCTGTTGTTCGAATCGCTTAGCGAACGATCGCGATGAATTATTTTCACGTGCCACTACTCTTGATTACCATTTTATCAAATAATTGTTAATTAACACGTTGTAGCGTTACGAGTAGACATCTTCATGCAAAATAAACATTTTCTGCCCCATTAGCAACGAACTACAGCGAAATAGACATTTATTTTCTTTCTTAATATGTTTAATAAATTGCAATTAATATAACAGTATTTTTAAAGTATTTCGAATGTTTTCATTGTTTTAAATTACACCTGTCCACTTTTGCGAAACACTTTATTGACATTGTTTATTGAGTTTATTGTTGGTCCCAAAATCAGAGTGTCAATTATACGACGATAAAAAAAGAATTCAATTCGCCGCTATCATCGAATGCTCCAATTTCGTCCAACTTCATCAATCAATTGGTCAGAGATGGTTTGAAATAGACCGCGAGAGGTTTGAAGAGTGTTCGCATACTCGCGGGATCGCTGTGCTTTTTCGTGTTGCGCCCGCCGTCGCAACGAGGGTGGCGTTTGTTACGGCAAGCCCGGTGCACAAGTATCCGGGTCTCGAGCGTGCAAAGCCCTTCGCAGCGTTATCAGCCGGTTTTCAATCAACGTTTCAATCGGCCGGTGCCGGACGATTTGAAGGATTCGCTTCTTCAATCATAGTAGGTACACGCGCGCCCCTCGTCTTCGCCACTTTTTGACAAGCGGCCTGTCACGGACCCCGTCGATTTCTATCGGTTTGTCCGCGTCACGGTGGAACTAATAACGAAGGTACACGCGTAATTATCGCGAACGTCTGGTAAAAGGGTTCGCCGTTCTCTGGATCGATAACAATCGGAGGCAGGCCGACGCGAGGCTGGGACGTAAGGACGCCGTTTAATTTCCGAGGGCGAGCATGCACGCCGAGGACGAGAATTAATATAGATGGATATGAGTTATCTGGGAAACGGACCGGGGGCCCGGGCATGCCGGTGACGTGTATGACTCTCGTGATGGGGATCACAAAGTCCTGACAGGACATTCGGCTGTGCAGGACGATAGATATCAACCGGTTTTAACGTAACTGTCGAGTGGACGCTTTCAGATCTCTGAAACTGACACTGATGGCTTATCTGTCCTCGTCGAACCGCTGCTGATACGCATCCTCCGCGGACAAACCGGTCGAACGGTTTACAGGGCAAAGAAGAAACGGCTCCGCGGAACGGTGTCTAATTTATTATCAATTAGTCCGGTTGTCATGTGCGGTACACCGTGCTTTTCAATCCGACTGATCCCACGCGAACTTCGTTCCAGCGTACTGAACAACTAGACGCTGCACGCAATTCCCCGCAGCGCCGGTCAGCGAAAATCCGCGGACAACCGTTTCAAAACATTTGTGAAATTGCGCGTCTTCGAATTTTGAAACGTACGAGAAAAAACTGTAAGCAGGCCATGGGCCCTGCCTGCCTCCGAGTATCGTTACCGCGTTCCGCGTAAGACAGTCGACGTCGCCGGCACAGTTCACATGTAGAGTAAATATGGGCCAAATTATATCGTGTTTGGTCTTGTTCTAATCAGAAAAATGCCAGAAACAAGCCAGTGAAAGTCCCATTAAAAAATAATAAAAAATAAAGCATTTTTAATTGGCATTACATTGTGAGAACGCGGGCTTTTAAACTGTGCCGGCGACGGCGACACGCTTCGGTAATGCTTGCCGTATTTCTTCTGTCCTTCTGTATGTTCGACTCTCTATTGAAGTTTCGCTCGGCGCGGTCGGCGCGGTGTAGATAAAACGCAATCATACATAAATCAAAAAGCGTGTCCCTCTGCGTTCGTTGTCCATTCTGCGCCCCGGCCTTTGGACAACGAACGAGCGATTACTGTAGTACGATTTCAGCTATTACAGAATTATAGTATTACTAGAACAAGATATTCGAGGCGATCAAGTTATTTTTAGTCATAGAAGATAATCAATTTCAAATATCGGATAAAAGGAATGAGAACTTCGGAATCCTTCCTTCTCCGAACAATGACTTTAATTTCAGTCCCGTCTATTGTTTTCCGTCCTTGCACTTTCAGTCCTGGAAGCGCGACACTTCCAAAGAGGATTCGTTACTACGCGAGTTCGCGTACTTAATAAAGGCGGCGAGATTGCGATGCGGCCGATGGTATGCGATGTTTCTCGAAAGAAACTTTCTCAAGGCACTGGGTTAGATACATTAGACATGTCGCGGAAGTTGAACGTATCCCCCATATTCGCTAATTGTTTACGAGTACAAGATCCCCGAAGTTTCGGACAAGTTTGAAATTGATATTTCGCAAAGAAACTTGAGACACTCAAATATCTATGTAGGGTAAACTCGTAATTAGTAACGTTAGAATGCAAACTCGGCTGACGCTGCAACGAACGCTTCTTACTTTCCGCGTTAGTGTGAATGTGCGTGAGATCGTGTATCCGCTGTCTCGAAACAGCTCTTGTATATTTTAATCAGTTGTTATTTGTTCATCGATACGAATTGACGTGTACACTAATTATTAAAATAGTTTTATAACTCGGCTCCGCCAGTCTCAGACGTTTGTTTTTAATGCGCCGATGCTTTCGTTAGGCTACAGGTATTTTTAAGGAAAAGTACAACTTTGTTACGCCGAGAATGCTAAATTGCGAATAAAATTGCCAAGTTACGAATAATCCTAACAAGTTTCAAAGTTTATAATTTACAACAACAAATTTATAATTTTTGTTGGGACGCAACGCAATGTGAGACCCACAAAAAAGGTCTCTGCTACGTATCTGACACCAAAAACCCAAGACTTCGACCACCCGACGTGAACAGATAAAGTACTTGAACAGTCGAAGTCTCTTGAGCTCGAAACGACAGGACTCGTCCGATTTTTTTTGTGCGCCTTAACAATACTAATTGAAGACAGCGTCTGGATCATTTTCACATCTCACCCCCAATTTTCTCCCACTTTGCTTTACAGCTTTTAAAAAGGATGTTTGCGTTTCGACGAGTCTTCAGTCTTCAGCCAACTTTCACCTACATTTTTGTACATACAGTTGTTTTATCTTTAATATAAATTGTTGTTGTTCACACGTTATTCAATCAAAACACCTCGAACAATATACCGAATTTCCCATCTATGCACGCACATATACAATGTTCGTTCAATTGTGAATGCACGAACAACTAGAAAAACATGAGAAAGTTTGTTAACAGCGATAAAGCAGAAGCCCCGATAGAATTTAGTACACCTGTGTGTTAATTTCGATCTACGAATCTATTATTATGGACCTTGCATAGACATCGCGCGTTAATAACTTGCGTTGATAATAACTTTTCCAAACAACGGTTAAACGTTCGCTAATTTTGGACGGTACAATGCGTCTGAATCGAGGAAACTTCGGGTAAGTTTAAACACGAGTTCATGAATTGTGTATGATGCTATCTACTATGAAGTTTTGTCTGATTCTCTGAATTGATGTATACCGCGGGACGAAGAAGAATTTCCAACGATCCAGCCGATTCTTCGAGTCTGATATCAAGCATTATTTATCCCTGAGAACAAGAAAATGCATCAAAGTACTGAGAAAAATGAAAAGTATATACTAACCATAAAATTATATTGACGATTTGAAGTGCGTAAATTTTTCTTATCTTTTTATCGTTCTAAAGATCGACAAATATTTTTAAAAATCGGTAATTAATTAATTAATTTCTTTCAGTACGGACCATACCTACATACATACTAATTAATAAACCACTCCGAAAGACTGGATTCGTCAATTTTATTCTTATACAAAAATTTTTTTATTATTATTTTTAATTTTAAAAATAAATTACTACTATTTTTCTAAATAAATTTTAGCGATCGTTTTTAGTTTAAACCAATCAAACGTGTGCTTCAAGTACCAATAAATATGTATGCAAAATACCAATGTAAAAGGTTTAATAGTTATTCTAAAAAGAAAAATGTTTAAATTCGTAGAAAAATGGTCTAACACAAGAATATCCCCTGAACCTTTAAATACTTTAAAAGATCAATAATAATTAAATAGAAAATTAATATAAAAGGACAATAATACTTTAACAATTTTACTTTAATATTTAATAATTGTAAATTATTATATTTGCATCTGTTATTAACGTAAGGGTGAAGGGGAGAACGAAAATGACGAATTAACTCGTCATCCCCAGTAGAAGGGTTAAAAATGTCACGGTGTCGCTGGCGCAGGGCGACAATCGAGCAGCGTTCCAGGCCGGTTCTATAATTCCAATCGGCAAATAGAAACAAGCAAATATGTCGGTTCGCCGATTTCCTGTTTGCTCGCCGATAATTCCGGGGAAGCTAACTGTAAGATTAACCGCGACCTAAACTTGACTCGGAGTAATCTGCTCCCCAACTTCCAATAAACTTCCTCACTGTTAGTATTCATATATGCAGCCGGCGTGAGTGCACAGACCTCAGATTGCCTCGCATCTTCTCTGATCCGGTACGAGTACACGGATCGCAATATCGTCAGGGTCAATCTGCGGACCTCCGTCAAACGGAAAGCAAATCAAATTCCCTGGCAAAGCATGCGCGCGCCAATTAGAGTATTTCAACCGGGAATCCTTGACTTTGATCAATGTACCGGGCACCTGAGTAATCTTGCCTGTAACCGATGAATGCGTCCCATTATAATTATTACCAATCGACGCCGTTCACGAAAGTTGCGCCGACGTCGCTGAGGACTTCCGGTAGCCACGTCGAGTTCGCCAGAGCATCAATGGCATCCGCGCGGACCCATTTCGTTTTCTACAGTTCTTGTTCAGCACTCGATGCATCTTTTTGCCGAAACAATAAATATTAACTGGATAATAAAAAACCTCGACGTAAAATTAACTTCTATTCATCGAAGAAAGAAACGAAAGTGCGTGTTTTCATTGTAAACTTTGTTTTATTCGTTATTGGATTCGATGGACGAACAATTGTTTTATTCATTATCGAATTCAGCGAACGAAGAAAGAAATGAAAGAAGATTTCTTTCGAATTGTGCATTTTTAAAGATTAACTTCGATTGAACAGTTGATTTTGTAAAATCTTGCTTTGGTTTCTGATCGAAGTGGTCGTTTAACGAAGAAGCGTCACAAGTAAAACAATTTCGCTAATGGAATGCGGGACGTGTGTAATTACATATTGACACGGGTGAAATATTAATAATAGGATTTAGTGCAGTTAAAGCTGTAACGCATATTAATACAACAAATTGACTTGTTCCATTTGCCGACAGTTATTTACGCATTCGATGTAACAGTTTCATTCGTTTCAGTAATTTATTTAAAACGACCGATGTTTCGTAATTATCAAAGGTTGTAACCGATGCCGACAAGCGCATTATTCTGGTCAGCGTATCATGTTGCGGCGGTCACTAGCCGCATTGAGTTATGTTGATCAGATAACAGAGGGGAACGTAATACCATTTACTCGAGTCGAACGCGTTTCTGATTAAACGCATTCCGCCATTCGATGTTTTAGCGGATCTATGAAGATTTTTATATCAACTTCTAATTATTGAAGACTCGCCAATAAAATTGTATTAACAAACTCACTCCGTTGTTTTAACGTATCGCCAACACTCACCATCTGAAACAGAAACACAGATCGTTAGTTTAAAGGAAATACAGTTTCGATTTTTATTTGATTGCGCATCTATTCTGATATTCGAACGAGTGATATCCTGTTTGAAATTCGCTCGGAATACACTTTCGGCGAACGCAATATGTTCAATACGTGCAACAAATTGTGCATCGGACTCATCGAAATCCTATTATCTATATAGAATATAGAACGCAAATGAAATCGATACTTTCTGACCGTTGCCGAATGAAACTGTTTTATCAGTTTCGGAGTTTAAAATCATTTCATAAGTTTTATCAGTCCGACCTAACAGATACTCTAATCAATTTCTCGATAATAATATTCACCCAATTGTTATCGAATCAATTTTCGCAACGCCTGCAATCCAATTCTTGGCCCAAAATGAACAAACAATCACGGGGTTGTCGATTTTTATAGATTTATCGTCTGTCCCGTGCTGTTCGGTATCTACACGGTGTCCAAAAAATGTTCGAGGTCATTTGAAGCGACATTTTCAGTCGCAAAAATGTCTGCCTCGGCTTTTTTATAAAGCAATTAACGAAAAACAAGCACCTCGGGAGCCCCTCTGAAGAAAATTTTTGCTGTTGGATCGTGGGTTAAAAAATCACTACTAATCCAATGACAAAACTTCTTTATTTTTTATTATTTTTTTATGGAACTTTCACCATTTACATTCGTGGCATTTTTCTAATGAAAATTATACCAAATATGATATAATTCCGATGGTCTAGATAATTATCGTTTAGATATTTTAGACAATTATGGATGTACCACTCAGTCTCCACTCCTCTCGCATTCTTTCCTCCTCTCACTCTCTCTCTCTTTCTCTCACATACTACTCTCTTGCTCCTTAGCTTCCAATCATTCTTTCTAGATTCTTTCACACGTACACGTATTCACACACACATTTGGGACACCCTGTACAGTTAAATAAGTATTTTAAAGGGTGAATTTTCAAAACCTGTACTACACCTTTACAAAAGGATCAAGTACGCAGTTCTGGAACCTTCTCGAGCCCGTTCCCCCCCCAGATCGATAAATCTCTGAAAGCGGAGGAGAGCCTGGCTCTCCCGAAATTAGCAAAACAATATCGCGTCCGTAGCTTTTAACAGGTTGGTGATCGCGTGCGCAAACGGCAGCGGTGGAGAACCATCATTCCCGTAAACTTCGCGTAAACAGAAGCAAACGGAGGGGTTCGGGGGAGGGGTAATGCCTCGCGGAGAGGGGCCGGCCCTTAGCGTGAAAATTCTCCTCGGCCGAGTACACCGCTTTCACCGGTCGTTAAAGTCTCGTCGGGTCTTCATCCTCCGCGGTTTAATTTCGGCTACAAGGCGAAACTTTCCGGGGCCGCACCGGCTAGATCGAGCGAAAAGCATTGGCCAGAGACGCGCCCCCGACGTCGTCCTCCGTCGACGGACGGGCCGCGAGGCGGCGCGGGGGGCGGCTAACGACGACGTCGGGGGACGATGTTTACGCTCTTCCACCCCAAAAACCTGAAAGGGTTCTCCTGTAGATTAGAGAGGCCGCGGTACATGTATTTTGGCCCCGGAAAGGGTAGATTGGCTTTCTGTCTCTATTAGAGCGCATCTCGGCTCCTCCTACGGCCACCCCCTGTCATCCCCTCGTCTGTTCAACGCCGCTGGTCCTACTCGGCCTTCCTTGGCGCCGCGATATTAACTACGAACCAGACCGTTATGCCTTTAGTCCCACATGCCGTCTACAAGTTGTCGATACCATCACACGCGAGACTCATCCGACTTCGTTGATGAAGCTTCGGGCTCTGCGAAATTCTCGGGGCAGATCTTAGCAAGTTTTATTTGAAATGTATGTAAAAAATAGCCATTTGATATAATTTATTTAGCACTGTTACTTGAGAATTAAATTATTTCAAATAGCTATTTTATTTAAATGTTACTTTTTATTTAATTAAAATGACATCGCTTCATTTGACAAAATAGCAATACTGAATAATTTCGCGATTAATTTAATTGAAATTTGATAAAAAATTCAACGGACAAGGTCATCAAAAAATAGTTACCGAGCTATAAGCTCGTATATCCACTGTTTCGTTTTTCAAATTATTATGTTTCGCTATTCTGACAGTTTGGATGTCACCGTCAATATTGTGTCTTTATACACTGCAAACTTTTTTTTTCAACGTTCTTCGTACCTCGCCGTGTTACCGGTTACTTCAGTATACCGAAAAGTATACTGAAGTTTCAGTATACTGAAAACAATAAAACACTATTCTTAGATTTTTCTAATTCTTCACTGTGGTATATTTCGCCTAGCCAATTTCTTCATATATGCATAAAAATCCACTGTCTAATTATAAATATTTATGCACTAAGTCAACTACCTCTGTCCTGGCGTGAGAACTCGCGAACACCGACAAAGCGAAGAAATCAAACGATCAATCGCTTCGCGCTGAACGCGTAGATTCGACGGTCGAAAATTCGAAGCTAGTAGCAATACGGTGTCCGGAAGGCTAGGGGAGCGAAGAGCGTGATCGGTGGGGGGTGGCAAAAACCGGCGAAAAAATTTGTTTTTTTTCGGTCGGGGAACGCTCTTATCGTTATTACGTCGTTTGACGGTCACAATGCAGTCGGGGAGTATTGGCCGACGCGACGCGACGCGGCGAGAGAGGAAAAGAGCGACACAGAGCGGAGCCTCGGGAAGGAAGAGGGAAGGAGATGAAAGCCGTGGAAGAGGGGCGGCAACGGGAGGAAGGGTGGAGGAGAAGGGGAAGGAGAAAGAGGAGAAAAGGCACGATTGCGTTCGGCTTGAATGCGGAGCATAACGGGGAGTAAGTGCACAAGAGAACGGGTCCTTTTCGCAGTTTATTCTTCCTGAAGTCAAACGGGGAGCGACAAGGGCTGCCGGGGGCTGAGGCGGGGGTGGCCGGGGGTGGTCTCGCGAGTACTATCGTCAATAGAGGACCTCGTCGTTATTCGTCGGCCGGTGTGCTCTCTCGAAGGGCGAGGCGTGGCATAAAGGCAACGATGAATAATTATCGCGAGTGCTTCAAGCAAAACAAACAACTAACCGCGCTCGACTTGACGGCTAAGTGGCGTATTTAACAAACAACCGGCCGAACGGGTACAGTCGCGCCGATGCACAAGGTCCGGCGAGAACCGGGCCGCTCCTTCCGCCTCGCGTGCGCCGACCTGATGAAGGACACTCCGCGGGGATCGAAATAAAGGAGCACTTCGAATTTGTTAGCGGTGCATTGTTCGCGATTAGCCCCGGAACAAACGCGACGCCGAGATGCTTCACCGCTGCGCCGACACGGCCACGAGGCCACATTGTCTCGAACGCTAATCGAGTGGGCCAGGTAAAGGTGTTTAGCGTCGTACACAGCAAAAAGTCTCCCCCGTTCGCTCTTCGAGTAAAAGCTGTCGCTTGAAATCGGGTCTACAGGGTGTTCGCGTTTTTTTCGTAAATTGGAAACATTAGAAAAAAACCGAACAGGAGGAAGTTATAGTACATTTTACTAGAAATATGATAGCGTATCTACATTTTTTTTATTCGTAATATTTTTCTTAAAATAGAGGTGATCTTTATTTTTTAATAAAAGCGGGAATCAAGACGATTTCAACCATGTAGTATAGTATGGTCTTCAGGGTCATACAAGGGCAGAAATAAAAGAAATAAATTTAACATTTTGTAATATTGTATTTACTTATGTTGTATTGATAAGACTACATCTCGTGTTCAATGTGACTTTTGTTTTCGTAAGCCAAGCTCATTCTGTTAGTTTCAGTACAATTGTGCGAAGCAACCAGGAACCTTGAAGACTTTATTGAATCAGACTGATTTATCTAACGAAATACACGCGTAAATTTTCTTGCATTTCCCAGATGCCTGCGAGCAGAGCAACAATTTATTTGCAAATGTGGATTAATAATTCCGTTAAATAGGATGATTAAGTATAAACCTTGTCGGGCAAGAACTGACAATAATTCTCCTTTCTGAACAATTCCTTTTCGGTTCTCGGCCATTTTCCTCTCGATCCCTATTACAGAATCGCGGACGACTGTCAGATGAACGACAGCGGTGTAAAAGAAGTCGATGGTCGGAAGGCGAGCTCGTAACTCGAAAATCCATCGAACCTATCGACTCAATCTGACCTCCTTTTGGAAATACACTTCGCAGCATTACAAATGTAAATGACTAAGAATAAAACGAACGACTCTCCGAACTATCGGCTCATGCAAATATCGAGAAGTTACATAAAATATCGTACTTCAATATAACTCCGTCGTTTTCTCGGTGCCGGTAAAAATTTGAAGTACCATCTCCATTGAATATAAATCACGCGTTGCCCCCGGTATCCGTTTTCGTATTCTATCCACGGATATTCCAATTTCTATCTGAGATGTACGCTTGTACAATCACCTTCTCTTCGTTCTGTGTAATATCTGCGTGTTATCTGTCAAATGTATTCGAGCATCGAGTTCGTTTGTAATTGGTGCAAGCTGCACGTAAGAAAATTATACCGTGTAACGATTTCAAATTTTGAATCCTTTGAATCATTTTCACAAATTGCATACCGCCGGAGCTTCTTCTCCAGGCTTTCGTGTATTTATGACAGACAATATTTTAGAACACAGTGAAATGTAAAACTCGATTGAATTTAGTATACATTGCTAGGTTACTTTTCGTCCATTGAAGTTATTTGAATGTAAAGCGAGACTTCTTCGCGTAGAAAATTATGAACCGGCTATAAATATCCTCACGCTGCTCGATACATTCTCGAAATTTAACGTTTCTACCATATATCTATTAGCCGCGCAACAATTTTCAGAGCACGAGTGCTCTTCCTGGGAGTCTTCCAACGTTCCCAGCAAAGATTCGGTGTGTTCTCCTGAAATGTATTATTCATAATTTGATACGATATACGTGAAATTTATACTGTGACATTATACGGCGAATACTCCCGCGTGATGCCAAATGCACCGAACATTAAGCAGAATTTGTTGCCGAAGATAAGGGGAACGTAATACTTCAGCGCACTCACATACGCCCCCTCCACTGTAAATAAAACACCTTAGAAAGCCGGAAAGTGGCCTGCAGAATTTTCGTCATTCGGAGAATTCAGAGGAAGTCAATTCGCGAAAAAGGGACACATCTAAAGTGTAGATAGAAAAATTAGTCTCCATTGAAAGAAAGGAAGAAACGTATCAAGTTTCAGGCCAAAATTCCAAGTCGAAGGAGTTACTAAGAAAATTAGTTAGTGCATCTCGACAAAATCGGGAATCCCAAAATTTTCGAGAATCTCAACAAAATCGGGAATCCCGAAATTTTCGAGAACTCGTCTTGTCTCGTCTCGGCCATCGAGATCCATATATTTTCGAGTTCTCGCACATCCCTAGTGTCTTGCAATACACGCAGACAATATTCATACAAAAATTCGCAGTATCTTTGTTAGAAATATTTTTCGAACCTTGGCAAATAATCTGGAAACTCTAGACACCACCGGTCAAACACAGCTAAGAGGTGAACGGTGTTGAGACGTTGGAGATCGAGCCAATAAAAATCGGAAACCGAGGATCGTGGGTTTACAGGGGACAGGGCGAAGAAAAAGAAGACGCGTGGCATCGGGGAGCTACACGGTCGGGTTATGGCTATAAAAGTTTACGATCCGCCTACATCGCATCTCCATTAGCGTGGTCGGGGCACCTTGCGCTGGTAACGCGATCCGTGGTGTTTCCCCGCGACCCGTTTCCACCTGTCTCGGTGATATCGCGGTTCGCGGGGGGGCCGAGACGAGGGAGAAAGGGTGAAGAGCGGCGAGGCGTGGAGCGAGAGGGGGCGAAGGGAGGCGCTATTTTTACCCCTAAATGTAAGGGTATACCGTGGTTCCGCATTACGCGGCGGAACACCGGTAGCCGGAGCACGGAATAATACCTGGGGCCGAGAACTTTCACCCTTTCCACGGGGCTTTAAAACGCTACCCCGTCGCGTCGGTTCCCCATGGGAGGACGAAGAAAGGAGGATCGGGACAGGGTGGCGCGGACAGCCAGAAGATGGGGAGCGAAGGAACCGGTGAGCAGATAGAACGGGGGTTCGTTTCCTAAAGGCGAGGTCCGGACCAAACGGCGGGCTACCCCTTTGACGTCGTTTAGGTAAAATACGACGGTCCTGGGAGGCTCCTGGGCCCTGTCAACGGGCTCTTCCAGGCTCCTCCGAGGGAATCTTCGTGCCGCGTGCCGGCGAACAGGGTTTCACTCTTGCGCCACGCTTCCGAGAGTAGAACTTTCCTCCGAGCGTAAATCGTCACGCTCCTCTTATTCTTATACTTAGTCCCCGATACCGCTCCCGGTTCTTGAGAGCGAAAGTCGCTGGGGTTTGTTCTCTAGTGAACAGCTGTTTGACAGCTAGTCCCGAGGGTTGTTAGAATGCAGCTTCGGTGGGTTCTTCTCTTAGATACGCTGGCGTGTGCGAAATTTTGGGGGATCCCTGAATTTTCGAAGCATTGCAGCTTTACGAAAAAGAACGTGTCACGCGGCAGAATCGAGGAGATGGAAAACTAAACGAGAAGAGAGATAGCTAAACCTAATATTATGGCGTGTGTATATACGATAGTCTTTTTGAATGCTTGTAATCTACGTGTCTAAGGGCCTTTCCTTATGTACTAACTATAAATATTATGTTATAATTAATATTATGTACTAAAGTTCTCGTTGTATACTATAATATGTAATAATGTGTAATGTTCAATATGTTATAATAAATCTCATCCGAGATTTCCAAAAAAAAAAAAAAAAAACAACGACGATTAGTCTTACGACTAATGAACGAGACGAGCTGGAGCGAATTAAGAAGTACTCGTAGCTATAGACAATGGTAGACTCACTTTTATTGGAGTGGTTACTGTATTTGTACCTGTTGTTACCGGCGCATTGGTATCGAGTGGGAATATCGATTATATCTCGAATATGGGGTATCGATAGCATGGCTATCGATTATGTTTCAAATGTAGCATGGTTACATATTTCAGGTGTCGCAGGGTTACACGTAGATCATTCGTTCTGGTCTCGTTTCAAAGCTTGAACCTGCTATTTTCGAAATTCGGTGTTCGTTCCCATCAACAAAGTTTTTATTATTTTTTCAGTGTTTCTGCAAATCGAAGTCACTATGAGAGAATTGACTAATAGTACTGAAGATCCTGGTTGAGTTTCGATGAATCTCTGTCTCGCTTTGCCCGACGTTGGTGCATTACTCAGTCTACTGATTCGGAACGCTTTTCTTCGGTTCTATTTTTTTTTCGTTGCTCGGAATGCTTTGAATTGCATGACGAACGTCAGATCGGCTTTCAGCATTTCTCCAATAACTACGTGACAGAACCTCTATATGGTTCCTTTATTTTAGGCGGACGCAAAATAGCAACGTCACAAAGCCGACTGTCGATCTGAATATTTCCACTATCCATCATGAAAAGGTCAAGCCTGTGTTCCCGATATTCTGGGTTTGAAATGCGCTTAGCCAGATAGCAGAATCTATGTATAATTGGAAATGTAATATAATAATTATGATGGTCGATTGTAAATTTGTTCATTAATCGATTGATAGAAATAGATATAACGACGACGATTATCGGTGACAGACACTGGGAACCATTTGCTGAACTGTTTTGACGGAAATAGACAGCGAAAATTAGGTTGATAGGGTCAACATCCGACGGTTTCTTAACAATGTTACATTTTTTTGATACTTAATATATTTGTGGCGGTTGCCTCCTACACCCGCCAACAGTGGGACAAAACGGTCAACATTTCCCGCTGGTACTTGATCAATCACCGATTCCTATGTGGATCCAAGTATTTCAACACTAAATACCCGATTCTTGAAAAATTGACAGTATTTAAACAGTAATAATTTTGTAAAAAATGACCACACGATCATAAAATTTCACTCATTTTAAAGCTGAAAGCCTCTATTTTCGAAATCCATCGTTCATTTTATTCCAACATCTTTTTTCATGACGTAGCGAGCGAGAAATTGAAGACGCGTTTCTTCTTGAAAATGTTACACATTCAAACGTCTGTGAAGACTTTGAAAAATTTTTCTCGTCACTGAAACCAAAATAGATTTCAAGATTGAAGCTTCCTCTTTACAACGACACCTTAAAAATTGATGTACGATTTTTTTAGCCGTTTCATCGAGTTTCGAATGAGAGCTGTGCCGTCAACTTTACACTAGTATAAGTTCCACCAAGAGGGCTATACACGACGGAACTTGTTCCTCATTTTTGTTGCATAAAACAGTGAAAAAAAAATCGTACATCAATTTTTAAGGTGTCGTTGGAAAGAGGAAGCTTCAATCTTGAAATCTGCGTTAGTTTCAGTCACAAGACAAATTTTTCAAACTCTTCACAGACGTTTGAATGTGTAACATTTTCAATAAGAAACAAGATCTTGGAATCTTGGTCAAATTGTATAATCATGTGGTTACCATCATGCGGTTCAGTTTCTCGTTCGCTACGTCATGAAAAAAGATCTTGGAAATTGGTCAAATTTTATGATAAAAATTTGAAACCCTGCGAGCTTTGAAGCTGCGAGCCAAGAGTTTCGCCGACCGGTGCGGCGCGGCGACATCGCGGAATCTCTGCTAAAGCTTTCAACGGTCCGCGTCTTTGTATTTGCCGGAGTGGACGAGAGTGGCGGGCGCCGAGATTGTCGGCGGAAGAGTACGGCCAGGTCTCGTAAGAGAGGTCTGGGGTTCGAGAGGAGCAAAGTTAGCGACACGTCCAAACTTATCTCCCCTCTGTTTAATTTAACGTAGCTTCGAGTTAGCCGTTAACGTGGTGCCGCGCCGGCGAAACTCGGCCGACAAGCGTAGTTTCTGCGATCACGGACCTTGGTCCTCCGCCGCGCCGAGACGCGTCCCCAGGAACTCCTGTCCTTCTCTGCTTCTTCAGCAATTTCTTCAGCGGCGGGGCCGCCATTTGTCACCGACACAGGCCGAGCCCGATGCTCCACATTACGGTAATGAGATACAGCGAGGCAATATTCGATATATTAGATTGTTCTAACGTTTGTTGTATTCCGGATAATCAATGTATATTTTATTAGGTACAATTTCGGAACGAAGTACAATCTACAGACGGAATGAGAAGCGAATGAGAATCGGGAAATGAATGCTAGCAACGAACCGAATTCAGCAGAAGATACAGTGAGTGTAAAAAGTATTCTAAAAGTATTATAAAAGCACGTGACGGCTCTTATAATATTTGTACCTTCCTTTTACAATAAATATTAGGTATATTCCGTGACTACCACGGTTACACCACTGCGTCCACGTCCCAACAGAGACCGAGCAAACATCTGGTAAGTTTGTTAGGCTGACGACCTTGACAACATATTCCAAGGTTATTGAAATTAGCGATAAGGCGACACAGCTAAACAATTACCCGGCATCCACCGAAACAGCGGGAGAAGTCGTTCCGCGTCATTTGCCGGCTAATTTGTAGCGGGAAAAGTTGAAGGGACCCCTGCCGAGGGAAGTTCGGGTAAAGTCGGGTCGCGTATTTCGTCCTGTAAAGCGGGAGGGCGGGTACAGGGGCGGGCCAACCCGCTCCGTTCCCGCGGGGAATGAAATTTTAATGAGTCATAATGAGAACGCCGGAATATTAAGTAACGAGGCGGGGAGCACCGCCGGCAAGGAATCGACTGCAACGACTGACGCGCGCGCCGTGTTTACGGCGCGATTGCATTCATTTTGGTCCTCCGGCAGCGCGCAACGGCGAACCTCCGATGCACAGGCGCAAACCGCGGGACCGAGACAGGATGCGCTCGCAAACCTAGGGCACTGCCGCGGAGGAAACACGCGAAAGGCGTGGGAAAAAATCAAGTATCCCGAGGTCGAGGAGTTTCGATTGCGCTCGAAATTTCGCGACGGACATTCTTCTCCCGTACCGCGAGCCACGCTAACAGGACGATGCAACATGCAAATTTCGTCGGTGCTCGCGTGCACACGTTCCATCGCCGAGGGAATTTACGAGCGAGAAACTGGCGGGAACGTTTGGTTCGGGGAGCACGCTGTTGCGATTATTTATTGTCTTTCTCTTGTTCTTCTGGTTTTTAATGGGCGCGCACGTTGGTCGCGATGCTCCTCTCTTGATATGTTGCCGCGTCGACTACATGGATCACGCATTTTTCAGGCAGCCGTTTATTTAACGCTGAACCTACCGAGCTTCGCAAGTAGCCGGTAGATTTTGCCTTATAAAAATAACAATTTATAATATTTATTTCATTAATTATCGCAAAAGCATCTTTGTAATTTCAGTCATCGTGAAATAGAAAATCTGGAACCAGTCATTTGACCGGTGGTGCGATTCGATTGGGTCGTGTTATTGTTTGTTTAACCCTTTAGCTGCTGGAGTATATTCACAAATGTGTCTATGCCTGATACATTCATTTCTTATCTACATATACAGGGTGTCACAAAAATTCTCTGGCTCGTCCAATGGCAACGCGGCGGTCACTGGGACCTGCGCTCTGATTGGTCCGCGTTTTTCGTTAATAACTCCCAATCGAAGCCGCGGCGGGCATTTTTGCAAAGGAAAATGCTGCTTCCCGACTGGGGGGGGGGGGGGGTAGTGCGCAAATGCATTTTTCCAAACCTCTCCCTAAAAGAAAAAAAGAGTAAAGATTTAATTAAATTTAATTTCTACAAATTTCATTCTTGACGACCGATTTCTCACGCATGTGACGAATAACGTTTCGAAAAATTGAACTGTTTCAATGTAAACTAGTAGGCAAGTGGCTCTAATAATTTGATCATCCGCAGTATGTATTCGACTCCGCGGAGTTTCGCGGAGGAGCGATATGTACCTATCGCGAACGTATCCAGCAACGAAGACCATCGTGCGATATGATTCCTCTGTAAGCGAAATCCTATTCAAAACCGTCTACCGAGCACGGCAAAAAAAAAAGGTACCAAAATGAAAGGTAGATATCGTACGCGCGTTTGTCGAGGCGATCGGTGCTCGATATTGAATCGAAACGAGAATTGGTCGGCAACGGTGTGCCAGCCGTTTTTCCGCTCTCTCTCTTTTTTCTCTGGTTCACCAGTTCTGGTTTGCGCGTTTGTAAAATCACTGGCTAAATAATGTACAGACGCGGTGTACCGATGTTCGTTCAAGTGAAACCGGTTGCAGTAGGCTGAGATACGTGTGTTTTCGTACTTCATGCGGAAACCGGCGGGAACACACACGTCGGCACGTGTGTACCTTCAAAAACCAATTTTATAGTTTTTTCCAGCGTAGAAACACCGTTGCATTTATTTCATCGACCCTTGTCGCGTACAATGTAGCGCGTTTGTTCACGCGAGCCCGGTTTCCGACGGAAACGCGTGTCTTACTACGCGAGCGAATCCCGTAATCCACACGTTTGTACATTCCTGCAACAAATCGCTGAAAGCGAGTCTTTCTGTCAACAGAGTCTTTGATAATTGCGGGAGATATTCGCGTTGTCGATTACAATAACACAGAAGAATTTATCAGATAAAATAAATGTTAAACAACACGTGTGTTATGTACTAGCAATTGTTTAATACAAGAAGTCTGCTATATAAAATTGAGGAAACAATAGCGTCGCGATAGCATAGCACACGAAATGCGCGCGACGAATGTTGCTAGCTTTCTGCCAGCTCAAGTAAAGGGGGCCTTATATAACCCTGCAACAACGTCCCAAAAACCGTTAAAATAAGGGGAGGAACTTTCCATCCTTGAAGATGCAAGGAGAGAGTTTCCCCCCCAAGACGCTACATATGGGGACGTCGTTGAGGAACCGCAACGGGTCGGGTCGAGGTTCTGGCAAATGTCAACTCAATGACCAAAGCCTTGGACTCGACCCCGAAATTTTCGCGTCCGAAAATTCCTTCTTTCCCACGCACAGCATCCGCTGCACAGGCTTCTCGTAAATAATATCGCAATCCGGTAATTGCTGTGACTCGGAGTTGTCGTTAGAATTTGAATGTTGATTCGTTCTGAGCGACGGCAATTGCGGCACGCAATTCCAAGGGCAATATGGCGGACGGCATCGGCTGAGAAATTACTTCTAAATAACCGTAGCACGAGGAAGACCGGCCGCTTTTAAAAAACATCGTCTCGGGACCTGTACCCGACAGAAACTCATGCCGTTGCGTCGCAAAGGGCGAGAAAGTCGACGGGGGGACAGAACGATTCGGCTCGGCGAACGGTGGGAGCAGCGTGGCGGCGAGGGTAGGAGCAGGTTCTTAAGAAAACTCGCAATATTTACCCAACGGAAATCAGGCACGACGTAAAAATACAAATCGTCCTAATCATTATTTACTTTACTTTACCGAGCGCACCCCGCGGCCCTCTCCGCCCCGCGAGCCAACTCCCCTAACCGATGAAAAGGCGTTTTCGATCTTCGCTGCGCTCGAAAACGACGATTCAAGGCGAAATCCCACGATCCGGAACCGAGTGTCTGATTAAAGAAGATTCCCGCATCGATCCCGAGCCGCTGCGAACCGTCGCGTCGACTTCATCAGCCGCGACGATTGAAGGCGAAGGGCCTCGGCACAGAGACTTGTATTTCCGCTTACAAATGCGACTCCTTCGTGCAAACATAAATCCGAGAAACACGTTTAAAGTGTGCAGAGTGATCTGGAGTTGATCGACGTCGGAAACAGAACGGAGAACACGGGAGAAACAGCTCCCTCTTGTCATTTAGATTTTCCTCTTCAATTATACCAGGTGCACCGGTTAATGATTCTTAATTTCTGGATGGCACTGGAAGCAAAGGCATGTCCACGGACTAAAATCTTGTGTTATTTTGTTGCTATGACAATGCCTTTCAAAACATTATTGATGTTCAAACGATATAGAGTTAGCGTCATAGTTTATTTTCTGTTAAACAATACGGCAAAGCTAGTTTAAAGGCAAAGAATACTTTTGTTACTATGTTAGGGACAGTGCCGCACCATGGTTCTCAAATAGAGGGCTGTCACGAGAATTTATTGTAATATTCAATCGTTGCCGATCAGATCACTATCATCTAGCTGCATTCTAGCACGCGTATGTATAGTAAATGAATCCAAATGCGAATGCGGCAATAACTTAAGATCTTTCTTGCTCAAGATCTTAATCATATTGTTTGAAAATTTACCTTGTTGAAATCACAAAGAGCTGATCTTATAAAAAGACTGAGCAAACTTAATTTACTCCCACCCTTAAATATCAGATCGGTAAATATTTTCATTAGGGGCTTCCTCATCGATTTTGATGGCCTTGAAAAAAGTTATCGTCTTTTGAACAGTGTTCAAATATTAAAGAGAATCACCGTATTCATTTTCAATGATCTGTACTATTCGTTTCCTGCTTGTAAAGGTCACGTGACAATCATTCACGTCGCTTCAGCGATCATTCTACTTTTATTTACACGTAAATTGCCACCGAAGCGGGGCTGGTCGGGAGAATTAATTATTCCGGTCGATATTTGCTGGTCATTACGCTCGCAGAGAGAGAGAAAGAGAGAGAAAAGAATCGTTCTCGATATCGACAGTTAATAAATTCAACTGTCATAGGATATACTTGTCTTCGTCAGAGGGAATTTGGTCCGATAAGCGCGATCGTCGGCCATGCGGTGAAAGAAATTCAATTAGGTCCACGGCGAGCGTATCCCGATGCGTTTCTTCTCTTTGCCGGGAATCTACTGGCCTGACTCAAGCTTCCCCGCTTAATCAGAGATAATCGGGAAATGGGAAAAATCTCGCCGGGTAACAGACGTCGAGCGCCAGACGCGATTCTGACGTGGATGAAAAGAATAAAAAGCAGAGACCGTCCGGAGACGTCGGAGACGAAGACGCGTTTCTTCGTTCTTGAAAGTTATTCTCAGACATACAGAATTAGATGTAAGGATAATTCATTTAAAAAGATCTATGTACAACAGCGTGGCAATAGTTTGGAATGACCACTTTTATATTTTTCATTTTACAATTGTAAAAAATATGAAGTTACTTACATGGAAATTCCTTTGTCCAAGCACATGTTGGGTTAAAAAAATGCACAAAATCTACATAAATAGAGCCTTGTCATATTTGTTAGCTAAAACATTTTTAACGCTTTCAGTGCACGGTAGGTTTAATGTTAAATACTACTTTGAAGCGATTTATTTGTTATTATTGGACAGCGGTTTTTATGCATTCATGACAAAAATTGAGTAAGTGTAATTTAGAGAATTTAAACACACTGTTAAACATATTAAGAGAAAAAATAAATTTCCATTTCACTCCAGGTTGTCCCAATTTAATAGAGAATTTTTATTTTGCATAAATAAATGTAACACTTGTGAGTTAACTTGCCAAATCAGTATGCTTTAAACCGCCACCAAGAGCGGGACGAAAGAAAAATTTAAACCGAAGTTAGAATAAGAAGAAATTCGTTTGTGCATCTAATAAATAAACGCGAAAGATAAATTCGATTTTGTTTTTGCACCGTCAGAGTAGTCTATCCCCTTAACAGCCCCCGCTGAAGTACAATGGTCCACATCGAAGTAAGAACAATCACGTATCGACGCTTCCGCAGCTTCGTGGAAGGTAGTGCTCGAGGTCGGAAGTAAAGCGTTAGGAGAATGATGTGCTCTCGGTGAGACCGGAGTGGGAGTGGGAAGGGGATGAAAAATAAGCCCAGAGGGTTCGAGTACAAAATGGCTCATTGGCCACGCGTTCGCCTAACTACGTTACTCGTGGCGAAGCCATTTCTTCTCGGTCGAGCCCCCCCGAACGCCGGGGTGCGGAATTGCGGGCGGATATCAGCAGCGCCAGTCTGGTAGAACCGAGCAGAAAAAGGAATTTCGGAAAAAAGAATAGGAGATCGACGACGCGACGGCCGGGCAGAAGAAATATCCGAGCGCCCCTTAGCCGCGGGCCTGCGAAATTGAATACTGCCCCCGCGAAATTGAAACAGGAAATTCGACGCGATTCGTTGCCGCTTTGTTGCCGTGGCTGGCTCCGAATTTTATTTTCGTCCCCTCGGCCGGGCCACTGATTTCGTTGGCCGCGGTACACACCATGTATTGTTACAGAAACGATGCGAAGAAAGTGAGCTGGCTGAGCGTGTACAAAGAAGATGGTTTTCTCAGAGACTGTAAGCGAAACGAACGCGACTGACCAGGAATGAACCATTAAATAGTTTTAGACCTTTATGAACATTGATGAATGTTTCACATCACGACAGTCTTCATTGAAAAGAGCAACTTTTGTCTGGAAACTGTTTTCCTGTCTTTTACAGTATCTAATTGGAAAATTGCGTTGACAACATAGCAAGGAAAGACGCTGTACAGAAGAAGCATCCTGTCTGAGGGAAAGAACCAGCGCCGCTAGCAATGACGTATCAGCCCGATTTCAAGGATAAGCACCGCGGTCACGTTTAAATTCACCACACACACGCGCGCGCGTACACGCCGTGTATCGCAAATCGGTCGGAAATGATCACGACATTTCGCCAGACGTTGCCCCGGAGCTACAGAACAAAGTGGGCTATCGCGAACGGTAAACTCTGTGGTTTCCGAAGAGACTAAAATATTTTTCTTGTGAATGTACTTCCGTGTAGGAATAAAAGAATTGTCAACGGTCGATGAAGAAGTATGGGTCGAACCTTGAAGAACCAAGTTCGACAGGGTTAGTGGGGGAGTATTTAGCAGTAAACCTACCTAAAATTTATCAAATCGATTTCCATGTAACTTCGTAATTTCAAGAATTGTAAAATATAAAACCGGTCATTTGACCGGCAGTGGGTTTAGGTTAAAAAATGTGTAAACTATAAAATTCTTTTCCGGCAAATTCTCCAGTCTTTCGCAGAAAGAAAATTCATGCGACAAATATTTATTTTTACCGTTCTTCTACTCTATGGCACATTCGTATTTTCACCGCGTAAAGAGCGTGCAAAAAGCATTGATAATTTACGTATCCAAATGAGGATCGCTTAGGTAGGAGAACGCCGCAAGACAGTCACAAAGAGCGAGGATTACAATAAAATCGCATATTAAAGGCAGCAAAGGAGTAACGCGGACGCTAAAACTCGGTTAAAATGGAAACTCTGCAAAGAGAATCCTCGTTTCTTTAATCTGGCGGCTCAAAATTGCATGATTTAATTACCGCGTGACCGTTTACGCGCATCGAAATTGTTCGTCGCCTCAACGTCGCGAATTACCTCGGCGATCACCGTCATTTAGCAAACACTCCAACTATAAATTCTGTTGCAGCCTCGCGAGGCCGAAACATGATCGATTAGAGCGGTCGATCAAAGTGCTTTATGACCACTGTGACCCGACGTTCTCGATTCAAGTTCTAATTGCACCTGTAAATCACAACAGAGGCGACACGGGAGAATAAGACAAGATTTTCTAGTGGCACATTTCCATTGCAATGCCAGAGACAACTGAATTTTACACGCAATCACGAAAAACCTTGTGGTAGACACAATGCAACAGAGGTGCGAGGTGCTGTTTCAAATCCAGAGACTTTTCATGTTAAATAAATAAGTAATCAACTAAAAATATACCCCACCGTCTTTGTACATATCCTGGCTATGTCGGAGCGGTATTATTTTTTCGAGACGAACGCTAAATCTCTCGATATTTAAGAAAATCTGTCAGCGGCTGCCATCTTGTGACGTCACGCGAACGCAGATTGTACTTTTAGGAAACGCAATCGACAACTTTCGACCTCGTCATTGCGACAACGAAGCGTCAGTATCTCTGGATTTTGACCCTCGCATTTGCGTATACGGATGTGCAAGCAATGTGTGTAAATTTCGATTAAGGTGAACAGTTTTTGCACAAAGCTGCAGCATTCTGCTGGAGGAGATCGTTTCGATAAATTGCGACATTAAAGTTGCGAGATGTTCGACAGCGCGTAATCCGGCATGCGGATTTCGGTATTTGAGGACGCGGCGAATTCCTGTCGACGTCTGTAGGTTCTCATAGAGCCCGGTCAGATCGAAATTCCTGAAGTATGTAGAACGAACCGTCGGGGATTTGCCGTCTGTAGCGTGCAACGGCCACAAAGAGAAGCCCTGGTACACAATGCGCGAATAGCCGCGGGTATAATCAAACGGGAGAGGGCCCACTCGAGCGGCGATCTTCCTTTATCGAGTATTAACTAGGAATCCGTGGAACGGACGGTCGTCTTTGTCTATTCCGTTGGAATAATACCGCGGCCCGTTCAATTGCGCCGGCCGCGGCGTAACAATAAAAAGGATGTATCGTCCGGGGTAATCGTAACGAACGAGGGCAATTAACTCACTCGGGGGGGCGGGGCCTGCTGAGACAGCGGATGATTCGAGACCGCCTGGAAACGCGGCCGACCACCATCGACGCTCGAGGAAACTGCAACGCAGTTATCGGGAACAGGATTATTCGGGAGTTCTGATTACGTAGCCTCCGAGTCTTCCGCCCCGTTCCCGGTCTAAATGTAATTAGCTGTCGACCACGAAAATTATCTCGGCCTCGGGAATCGCGACGTGCAAGCACCCGTCGCCGTGCAAACGTATGGTTGTTAACCGAGGCCCTCCGGATCGTCTCATCGACGCCGCCGCGTCACGAAATAATTAGCACGGCAATGTTTCGGTACATGCAGATGTGCATGATATTGTCAAATTTATCCCCGTTACACAGTGCGTCGGAATGCCCGTTTTTTGGTATAAAAAAATGTTTCAAACAAAAGTTATAAGGTGTTCGGTCATAAATAAGACCGAACGTGAGAGTAGGGACAGCCACTCGACGGCGACGGTCCTAGGACTGTTTGAGTGTCACCGGACACCGCTTCAGATTAGGTTTAAGAATCTTGGACAGGACAATCTGGCGACGAACTAATTTACGATTCATTTGCACGCAACTATGACAGACGAAAACACAATAAGACTGCAACAGACTCCCACTCCGACCGCTAAAACAAACATTTAAAAGACCAATCAGAATTCACGCAACGTTTCCTATACTGACCAATCAGGACAAGACCAGAACCGACGTAATACGTGACAGAACCAGGACGATCAGTTCAAAATACAAAATCACGAAAACCACATCTTTATAACGCTTTGTACCGTTTTTACTAACTATTGTTAAATATATGTTTTTAAGTTTTTCCATTAAGTGTCGAACTTATTCATTTCTTCAAATAGGCGTAACGACCCAGTTACGTCATAGCCCCCGATATCGTCGCGAACGCGCGAACCGGATTTACGACCCGCGAAATTCAAAAAGGAGAATTGCGATATTCGGGACGCTTCATAAGGTATAGGAAAGAATATTCGATGGTTGTATTTGTTTGATATTGTTGTAACCTTGAGAAGCTGTGCAAAGGTCACTTTAAAATTTCGTACGAAAATGTATAGTGACGTGTCAGATTATGAGGAAATGAAAATGTTTTCTTTCTCTTAGTGTTCAGTTATTTTTTTTCTAGCGAGTGTTCATGAATAAATGGTGTTTTTAAAATAAATTTATGTAAACAGAGACACATCTAAAAAATATTGATATTTTTATTTTTGCCCTCTTAGTCGACGTACTGCGCGTCACCGCAAAAAATATCCTTTCGAATTCGGAATCTCCGAGAAGCGTAACGATGGTAAAACTTTATTTTCGTTTCAATTACATATACATTTTTCTGTTTACCGTTAAATCTACCAAGCGCTAAAAGCGATTTTTTAGCTTATGAAAGTGACAAGACTCTATTTCTTTAAAGTTTGTGCAATTTTGATTTCAATATGTGCTTGTAAAATATAAATCTAATAAATATAAAGGTCGTTTGACCGGCAGTGGTTTAATGTTAAAATGATTAAAGTGAACTGTTTTCATTTCACTGAAACTGGTAAATAAACTGTAACAAACATGTAAATAAAGTTTGGCAGCTGTTTAACAATAGCTTATCGCACGAGCTGCGAGCGAGATACGGGAACGCGTAGCGATTCTTGAGCTTTACGCAACGAAGCCACACGAAACGAGCGTCCGACAACGCGTACCTCATATTTTATCGGAATGGGAGTATAATTAGTTGGAATAACCGAAGATATAGCGGTACCATTACGCGAGCAGCGCAATAAATGTAAATCAGGCGGCCGCGGAACCGGCAATAATTCCCGGTCCAAAAACAGTGGCGCGTCAACCGGCTCTCTATTATCATCCTGCTGGCTCAGGGAAAGGATATAAAGCTCCAAGTGCCCGGAAATAATCGCTAGACGTGTCTGTGGTTAAACGCAACACTCCTGTCAGGCACTTGGGACAATTGAACTTGCGGCACACACAGAGACATAGAACCGTTCCTGCGTATCTATGATAAGTCTTCAGGCTCTGCTGCATTTATAAGTAAGGGAGGCACGCTATCGCGAATTCTATTTTGTCTACGAAATTTACTGTGTATATTCTTCGACTCCGACCTATCGCCCACTGAATTCCCAAACGAATTCCTGGCTCATTTTGCGATGAAATCTGCAATGAAAGATACAGAACTTAATTAACTGCAGCACGGAAATGCTTCATTATATTTTAGAGATAAGTGGATTGCGAATCTTTATGTAAAATAAACATTTTTGAAGTCAATTCTGAGAAGTAGCGATTTAATAATTTCAACGAATCTAAAACAGTGGATATTTGTCAGTGTCAGTTTACTTATTCATTTTCGTCACAAATCCATCAAAGTCTGGAATTTAGATATACTTATACCTAGACTCTATGTATAAGTGATGAAGTAGATTCTGATTATCATGATTGTGAATCATTTATGATGCAGTCTCTTGACTATGAAATAGTCGATCGAGAAATAGAACCAGAGGAATAGATGAAAATAGAATTTCAATGTAATAATATCTCTATCGTGGAACGTTCTGTAAAGTTTCAAACAGAATTATCTTTTTCCAGAGAAAAAAGCACGCATAATAAATGAATTGTTATAATGACGAGCATGAAACCTGTTCGCACACCATTTGCCGATAAGATTGCATCTGAACAAGGAAAACGAGTTTTTTTCCCCGTCATAGTTGCTCGTCGTGCAATTTCAATTTAAACGCTCGTTTGTGCGCCCGATACGAGGAAAAACGTCTCATTCTGTCTAATTCAATTAAGGCGGTAATTTCGCGAGCTCATCAAGAACGACGTCTAATACCATAAAGAGACCGACTGCAGTCTCTTGGAAATGTTCGAGGCAAGACGCGCGTCTTCGGTGTGTTCCGATGTTTCCGTCAAGCCGGAGCTCTCTAAAGGCGGA
Source organism: Lasioglossum leucozonium (assembly GCA_028454225.1). NCBI lineage: Eukaryota > Metazoa > Arthropoda > Insecta > Hymenoptera > Halictidae > Lasioglossum > Lasioglossum leucozonium. The sequence goes on along the minus strand of CM052217.1, from coordinate 1,777,894 downwards.
AAAGTTTTATATTAAACTATGGCCTAATTAAGTTTCGCTGAACGATGCACATTCTCATCCAAACGGAAATCTCCTTACGCTCGTTCCACAATTGTGTGCCCCGACGAGAATTGTTGCACGCTAAATTGAAGTATATTACTGTTTAACGACTCGAACCAATTCCGATCTTTGCTACCCTTAAATAGCGACAATCTCGGTCACGCTGGAATACATAATTCGTATACAGGGTGAATCACGAATCGTTTAGTAGAGATTACTCTGTTATTAGCAGTACGATCGAAAATGTTTTTATCAGCTTTTGCATGGTTTCAAGAGAGCTTCAACAACTCTTTTTTCATGTTTTTTCAAGATCACCTTGAATTTTTTGCAAATGAACATATAATTTTTAAATAAAAAAAGTTATCTTCCGATATTTTCGTCTTGAAATACTCAAACAGCTAGGCGTAAAAAAGTTCTATGTTTATTAGAAAAAAAATTCAAGGCGACCTTGAAAAAGCATAAAAAAGAGAGTTGACAAATAATTTTTTATAATCACGTTAAAGCTCTCTTGAAACCATGCAGAAGCTGATAAAAACATTTTCGATCGGATTGCTAATAACAGAGTAATCTCTACTGATCCCGATTTGTGATTCACCCTGTATATTAGAATGGATATGGAATGCCATTTAATTTTCTGGCATGTTTGATCGAACACATATTTTTAGAGAGAAAGACTTTAGCTGTAATTTCATATTTTTAATTTGCCTCATTATAAAGCAATGGGCCATGTATGTCAATTTGTATCTGTCAAGTGTCACTCCTTAGCTGACGTTTTACAGTGCTTTTAAAGGTTCGTGAGATGTTTAAAATAACATGTAGTTCATTAGACAGGTTAATACGTTGCAATGACAAATAACGTCATGTCATTTAAGAATTTACTTTCGTAGGGGCGATTGGATCCAGCAAATTTTGCTGAGATCTCATGCAAGAAGGTATGACCAGGTCAGCAGTACGAATACGTGATAATAATAGGCGTGACGTTGGTTCACAAATGAAATTGTCGTTGCCATGGAAGGATCCATTAAAACAGTCTGCAGCCACGGCTCACAGGCTTGTAAAAATGACGAAACGATCGCACGAAACTTACAGTTTTTTCACAGTCCTGTAGCGCACCCCAGACCAATCGGCGTCTCGCGAAAGAGGGCTGCGGTTTGTTAAAAAGAACCGGGAGCGTGGAGGATGATAGCGAAGCCAATTCGCCGTTGCGATTTCTCGGCCGTTATCTTGCCCCGACCCGGGGTTTTCGGGTGAAAGGCGAGGGTCGCGGGCGTGATCCGGTTGATTTCCTCCGCAGACGCGTACCGGGCGATCGGCACCGCAAAAGAGGGAGGAATCATTTGCGTGGGCGGTCGAGCAGGACCGGTTCGCCGGTGACATTCGTTTCTTTTGTCGTCTGGCCGCATTACGGGGCCGGGATGACACCGGGGAAAGACGGAGGACGCGTCGCGGCGGATCGCAGCGCGGTGCCCGGCGTCCTCGGCGCCAGGTTCGAGATCCTCGCCGGAGGTTTCGCCGCTTTATACCAGGCACAATGCAATGGGCATCGTTATGGCCGAGCACCACCATAAAGACTAGCGTCACTCGCGGCACAAAGCGCGCTATTTTCCCACCCCCACTGCATATCCAACCGTGGCCACGTTTTTTTTTTCGCCGCGCAACCGTGCACCCTCGCGCGCACTCTATTCGACGGTAATGGCTCCTCTCGCGTACTTACTGCACCTCCTTCTCCTCCAGCTCATCGAGAGAACGGCCTCCGAGCGTCCCCCTTGCCAAGTTACTTCTCTCCTGCTGTATCATGCAACACCCGTTTTTGGCAACCCGAGCGGGAACAGAGTAGACAAGTCTGTCGGCTACTTTCGCAGCGACCGTTGGAGCACGAGGATGTCCGAAGTCACAAAGAATCGCGCATCTTAGATGTCTCTCAAACTGCACTTACCGGCCGATATTCCCTTCGTCCGAAATTGTAAGGACACCCGGTTTATCGGAACCCTCGATTTCGAATTCTCCCGAGCTCGCTGCCACTTTGTTCCCACCTGCACCCTCCCTTCGACTGTCACGGGTAGCGACACTTCAGCGCGTTCATTCCCAGGGCCGTTCGCGCCGTTATTTTTATTCGGACGCATGAATTTTTCCGAGCGATACGTCTCGCGACCGGAAGAGGCTTCCGGTGTTCCGTCTGTTGATAGAGTTTGAATATTTGAACGGGAACGGTATTACAGATGGAGGGTCCGATGAATTCGTTATGAGAGGAGAGACGCAGGTGCATCGGGAAACACCGAGATTCTGAGACAGCAAGATATGTGAGTGACGTGGATGCATTTGCGTTATGCAGAGTCGTAGCGCCGGTCTTCTGTTGCTCTGGAAACGCTGCTTAACTATTTGTGGGTCACTGGCACGTACGCTGATGCGGAGATATTATAACGTAATCTTGAACCGACGTGATCAATGTCGGTATAAATAGCCCGAACAGGAATACTTCTGCGGAGCGAAGCTTGGAATTGATCAAATTAACAAATCGAGTTCCGTAAATCTAAGAGGTAATCAGGCCGGGTGGATGGCTCGTTTCACGAATTGCAGCCCGAAGACAAGTGGAAGATCACCGGCAAACGACGGATTGGTCTGTTAGCGACTACGGATCCATTAATCGCGCTCTCGTTCTGGCCAGCCTCGGCGGAACCATCGCCAAGTCGACAGCGCCGGCGAGAAAGAACCGAAGAAGATGGGAAATGTGGCAATCGCCGACGTATAAACTCACTGGCTCGGTGCTTTTATGAGTCTAATATAAAGAAACGACCTCGGTCAACTATCTGCCAACAGCTAGACGATGTTTCATGAACTCCTGTCACGACAGCATAACATAATCCCTTTTTCCCGCGCTCCCTTCGGTTCTCTCGTTAACTTTCTTCGGCTTCTCGTACTTTATTTTCCCGTACGCGATTCAGTTCTGCCATCCCCTCTCGTCTTTTTATAAATTTTTTCAATGCCACCGTCGGTTACACTTTTGCCGCGACATTGTTACACTAAACTTCCGCTGAAAGTCATGTTTGATTTATGTTTATTGTCGTCGGCTGGCGGAAGCCAACTCTCTCTCTCTCTCTCGCTGCAATTCTCTCCCTTTGATTACGGCGAACGCGTAAAACACAGAACGACGTTTATTTATCGGCTGTGTAAGCTCGTAAATTCAATTTCCGCATTGTTTTTAGAGCATTCATGGTCGCGAAACAAAACGCACAGAACAGGTTTTTCGATGAATTGCACACTCTTTCAGCTAACCTGCCCCATTTATCTACCAGGATTGCTATTCTTCGGCGAACAGAATAGAAAAAGATAAACAGAGGTGCAGCAGTTTAATATGTGCAGGGTGGAGTCACCTAACGTTTGAAACATCTTTCGTTGTTTTCACAGATTCGTCAAATGCCTGAAGGACGAGGTGTACGGTCCTGTGAGGCCCACACGATGCCATAAAAATATTCATTTTTGTATTTTTTTCATTTTTTAAAATCGTCCCTCTTTTTAAACCCTACGATGATAGTCTCTAAGAAATTCAGCGACTATAATAACTCAAGGTCATTCAAGGTCACAGTCAGATTATCTAAAAGGTGGTGGTCTCCAAAAACAAATATTTTTATTCTTCAGACATTTCACGTAACTTTAAAAACAATAAAAATATTTGAGGCGCAAATGTTGGGTGACTCACCCTGTGTTGATAGCTGTAAAAATATTTACTATTTTCTGCCTCTAGCAATTGCTATTTCAATCAAAATCTGACACACAGTCCGTCTCAAGAAAAAAGAAATCTAGCCGCTTGGTCCACGGTTAAAAAATGTACCGCGTTTTAAAGGATGTATCAAGAGCTTTTGACTTGCTCTATATTTATAACGATCGTAAATCACGGTGCAACGCAAACCATAAATTTGAAGCCGTTACACAGGCGGTTCGCAGGGGCCAGTATCCTCCGGACGACGGTCAAATCGCCGAGGCTACAGCGCGAGAGGGCGTGAATTAGAAAAACACCGGGGATTGATCGAAAAAGAAACGCGGAATTTCGGTGCGGCAACGTCCGCGTTCCAATCACGGGCCAGACAGGGAGTGCAGTCACTGATATACACGCATGAAATACGATATTCAGGTAGTTTCGGAGCGAGCCCATTCGGCTGCACACGGGATCCACCGTAAGCCGTGTGTCGCGGCCGAGATTTCGCGTAACAGCGCGGAAATATAACACCTTCATCGCCGGTGACGCGGTAATACTTGCAGTGTAACGTTTACCCATATTTCAGGCTCGAGCGCATTCAATGCAGTTACAGGCCGGAACACCGCGTGAACGCGGGTTTATTCGACGATGTAAATCTTCGGGAATCCTCGAAGAATATGGTGAGGGGAGGGGGGCTTCTGCTCGATTCATTTCGAGGGTTACGGAGACGTAGTGCGCCACCGACTCCGCCGCATTTTTCTTCGTTCCTTCGTGCAACGGGGCCGTTCGTGAAATTGTGTCATACTTTCGCGACCGTCGAAAATCAATTCCTCCTTTGTGAATTATCGACCTGCTACCTTATCTTTCACAGATTAGGCGAAACGAAATTTATTTAATTCGTAGACGTGGAAATGTGGCTGTAGCACATTTAATGGAGGTTAGTAAAATAAACGTTTTCGTGGTTTGTTGGCGGATCTTTATGCAAAATAAGAATTTTTTATTTGAATTGCAACGATCTTGAGTGGAAGAGAAATTTATTTTTCCTTTTAATATATTTAATAGGCTGAAAATAACAGTATATTTAAATTCTTCTAATTTGTTTACAGTTCTAAATTACACCCACTCATTATTGTTACAAATGCAGATTGTGCTTTGACAATTTTTCAAATAAATCTAATATTTCTGTCCAAGACCAAGTGCCTCTATGAGGTGCATACACAGTTGTCTATGCGTTAGGCATGTATTGTCTCCAAATTGTAATGTCATCTTATGGGCGTTTCGTGACGTTTCTCGATTTAATTCCGCGATTCCACATCCGTTTCACGTGAAAATCGCCTATTCTGTCGACTTCCGTGAACGAAAGCCGCTCAGAACCGACGCCATTCAATCAGCAGTTGCTCAAACAGTGAGTCCCCTATCAAAAAAAAAACTAGGTTAATCTACTCAGCCGGCTTGGCCGCTGTTTAACGTGAATCTACCCTGTCTTCGAGAGAGGATCCCGTCTAGAACAAAACAAACGCACAAATATTTGCGAGGCCGCGATAAAAGCTTTCGAGCACGGGCGATTCATGGCGTGATCGTTTACCCGGAAGCCGGAGCTGGCGGACAGAAAAAGACGCGAGGAAGAGCGCACGGCAACGGCCATGGGGTAAGAAACGCGAAGTCTCTTCCTCTGGAGATCTGCGAAACGAGGAGAAGAAACCGGAAATATTTCCGAGCGGGGCGCGGACCAAGTTTTCAGCGACGCACTAATGGCGTCGTTTTATCACGATCATCGAGCCGCGATTCTGCATGCGACAAGCCATCGTTACCCCTCGCAACCCCCGACGCCTGCCACCCCCGCCAGCTTTTCACCCCCGTCCCTTTTCACGGACAATCACCGGTTCCCCTTCTTCCGTGGCACCGAGGATCCCCCTGCCCTCCACGCTGCCACTTGACACTAGACAGTCTCTTCTGTCTAGTGGGGTGGCTGCATCCGCAACGTTCAAAAACCTCTGGCTGCACCACCGAGCCCCTACACACGCACACCGACGCGACCTGACGCGTCCTACCGTACACGCATGATCGTGGACGTGTGTCGCGTGCGTGCATACGCTCATCCCGGATGCGACAGCCGCACCAGACAACGCTTCAGACACCTTTGACCCTGGGCTCTTTCGCTTTGTTCGTTTCACGGAGGATTTCAGTTGCGAAAGAGACCCGGCGACACCCTCGCCAGAGATTAACCCTCGCCAGACGGTCCTCGCACGGTCTTCGCACGTAGCTGGGAAACGCTGTTTCCTATTTGCTACAGTGATCCGATCAAGGGAGGATAGGGTAATCACGGTCATCGGGAAATTGTGGTCAATATTGTTTTTACTAAATTGACGTGTATTAAGTTTTTCATTTTTCTTCTTCGCGTCTTACTGTACCGTTGCACGTGTGCACGGTTCCCACTCAAGGAAAACATTCTTCCTTTGGTTCTCAATGCGATAGATAATAGTAATAGTAATCAAAATTTTGATTATTGTTATAATAAAAATTTATGTATGTATGTAATGATATTTGGTCCCCTCAGGGTTTCAAATCCATTTTACCACTTCTGGTAAATTATTACGGTGGGTTCCGAACCACCAATAATAAAAATTTATTATTAAAATTTAATAATACAAATTTATTATTATTGGTATAAACATTTTTTTATAGGAGAATTTATATCTTCTGTGCAGAGATAAGAGATTAGTAAATACGAACTTTTTATCGGATAAAGTGGAAGCTGATTTTTGAAGTTAACTAATTCGATTGGTTAAAACAAACAAAATATATTTTTCCGGCACAGATGTTCGATACACTAGTGGTTAAGGGGGCCTTAACATTTATGTTAATTTTGCTCGTTGATACAAAATTTCGCAAATCAATTGTCAGAAACGTATCAAAGGGTCAATAATATAAATTCACTGTGAATGCTTACACGTAATGGTATTACGTTACAGTTATCAAAAATTTTTAGGAACGTTGACGATCTGCCATTGGTAGCGTGAACATTGATAATCGTGCTGAACAATTTTCCATCGCGAATTCCAATGATCCGCGAATCATCAGCATAATCTCGCGTGAACATCGAGGTTCTCCAGATCTGGCGAAATAAAAAGTGTTTGGTACCCCGAGGACGATTTAATGGCCGCAAAGCTTCCGGAGGAATATCGGGACGCGGGATATCCGAGCATGTATGCATAGCTCATACGGGAATGTTCGAGCTCTTACCTTCGATTTTTCTTCAGAAGCGTAGACAAACGTCGCTCGTGAATATCGAGATCGGCCAGAGGAATTCCCTATTCCCGGCGTACTTCAGCTAAGGCGAGAGGAGCTGGATATATACGATTCGAAACGTAAAAGCGTCGTCCTCCAGGCAGCTAAACCCCCACCCCCGTAGACCACCCTTCAACCACCCTGCCATTAATAGTATGCATTTATTCGGAGACGCGGAATTAGACCAGGGATTGCGGTCGCAAGCAGAAGTGGGCGCTCGCCGTTTGAAAATCGCTGGGCAAGACGCTTTTGAATTATTCAATCTTCCATCGATGGAAAAGCGTCGGCTTCTACTTTGCTCTCTTCCTCCTACCCTTCCCCTCTCACCCCCTCGTGACGACACTTATCCCCGCGCCGTTCCTTTACCACCCGCAACCTAATATTAGCCAACTAACCTTTTTGCACTGGAGTCGCTTTTATACACCGCGAGAACACCGGCTCTTCTCGTTCGATTCTCGCACAGTGGTGACGATGGCCAATCTAGCCGGTCAAAATTCGATGCTAATAAACGCAAGTGTAACTAGAACTACTCCTAAGTGGCGCTATTATAACTAGACAGCGAATTTTATGCATTCATGGGAAAAAATGATTTTTCTGCTATATTATTTTCAACCTATTAAACATATCAACAGAGGTTAACATATAAACATATTAACAGAGGTTAACATATAAACATATTAATTATTTCACTCCAGTTTGATGTAATTGACGTACGAACATTTTATTTTGCACAAAGATCCGCTGTTTAATTATAAAAACTTATAATATGTACAACAACAATAATTTTTTTTAATATTTCCACGGAGTTCCAAGGGTTAATTTTGTGGAACTCAATGGTGTTCTTGAATTAGCGGTGCCTCGCTCACATTTCATTAACTACTTCTCGTGTTGTTTTTTATATGCAAAAGGAAATACGCAGCTAATGTGTTAACAATATAATTGATATTTATGTAATCAGTTGAAGCAAGAATTGATATCGAGGAAGAATGAAGCAATCCATAAAAGCGAAATTTATATCGGCCACAGAGACCATGCTAATGAGCAGCTGATACGATGTTCCTTTCGAATATAAATTAATTCATTTAATAAATTTGATAAGTACATTCGCTCGGAGAATAAGCATTATTCTTGTCGCATAATGGAGAAATGAATATTTCAATATGAATATTCTTCGTATAATTGAAATTCCCGTATTCTATAGTTAATAATCAAACTGTGGTTGTTCATGCTATAAATCCCGTGTGGTCGAATGGTATCTCTGATCTCTTTGCGTGGGTGATATATGTAGAATTTGGTTATTCATTGCCACCGGTTCCCATGTTACGTTTACAAAGAAAGGGTAAAAGTATTGTTATAAAAAATTTCTGAAAATCTATTGAATTTGATCTTTCTCCATTCCTTGGGCCTCACCTAGCGCATATAAATTTTCGTTTCCTTAACTTCATTAATATTGTGTAATACAGTGACGTCTTCATTTTATTAAAAATGAGCGTATATTTTAGTGATATTTATATCTGTTGTTCTTTTCTCAACAGTGTTAGAAATAAATATTCAATTTTTTATCGATCGTAAAATGTTAAAATCTGTATTAATGTTTTCGGCGTTCGGGTTCGATCAATTGTTACTATTTAATAGCATGTTTGCTATGTTGTGTTACAAATGCTTAACATTCTGAGTACGAAAATCGTCGACCTAGAAAATTCTATAAAACAGAAGTAATTTACTTGGGAGAAATAAAATTTGCGTATTTTTTGCGTTAACCATCTCGTATTTCGTAGATCCTAACCGCTAAACAGCGTATTAATTTTTAAATCCAGTCAATTAATTCCGTCTCTCGTTTCTAGAAAACGCACGAAGCGTTGATCGGCGATTGCAACAGGGTTAAATTTTCAAACTAGCAAACCCAGCTGCATCCGCTTGAACAATTGCGTCTGGCGGTTCTTTGTGATAATTTCGGTACGTTTGACCCAAAAAGAGGAGCCGAAGAACATTTGGCCGTGTCTTGTAGAATTTAATGGGAAATGGCTGTAACACGAGTGGTTCCGGCGCAGAAACAGCGATCACGGAGACTGCAACGGCGCTGCGCCGCCGACTGCAGCCCGGAATATGCATCTACGTGGTCAAAAGCCGGTCAGATTCAATTACGAGCCAGTTTAATAATTCCTCGCCAGGCAAGTCACGTACAGCGCCCAGGCCAGGAGTTGTCTCTGCTCGGTTCAGCGAAGTTAGGAACATGTTTTTGAGCATCCCGGTCGCATCGTTGCCGGTTCGCGAATCGAAGCGCCCGTGCAGCGCAGCTTCCCCGTGGAAAGACACGGAGCTGTATTCTTGAATGCCTAAACGAGAATTCCGACTGCCTCGCGATCTTCTCTGGAGGAAGGTGACACGCTCTCGGGGAGAAGCAGCCACCGCGCCGGGAGGAGCTGCTCGGCTTTTCCAAAAGTTCGGTGTAACTTAAATTATAGTTTGAACGACGAGTCTCGCGGCATTAGCCCCGTCCCGCTTCGCTTTTAATAATTGAACAGCCCTTTGAGCCCGGCGAATTAACTTCCTCCCGTTGGATAGCTGCGAATTAATCACCCGCGTATCCCGAACGTTTCGGATTCGCGAAAACGGCCAAAGAATATTCGCTCTGTTCCAAATTCGTTCAACGTTTCGTACGCTGCTCGGTATTTAGCGGGAGCGGTTAGCTCTTTCGGTCCGGCGAGTTTCGAAATTGCGTCCAAACTTTGCGTGGCATCTAGACAATTGCGAAACGCTCCGCTATTGCGCAGGTGTTGATGCGGAAAGGCTTGAAAAGATCGGGTGCTAATGCATGCTGCTGCTCCCGGGAATTTGACGGGCAGGGAAGCTTCTCGCTTGATAGATCGTTCCTGAAGCAATCGTGGAATTCTAATTAGTGCTTGGAGAAGACTAGCGAAACTGATTTAGAATAATCAAATGGTCGAGAGATAACTAAATCTGATAGACTTGTGAAGCAACTTTGCTAGAATTTCTTCATAGAAGTACCACCTATCCTGCGTTCGACGTGTATACTCTGTGGAGGATTTTTAAAAATAAATTCCGCCCTTAACTGGTTAAGCTTCCAATAAAAAAAAATTTCAAAATATACAAACCACTTATTGAATTTTTCTTCCAAGTTAATCGGTGCTGTTAAGGAGATTCTTTCTAATATGCGTCCTTTGAAGATGCGTTAGAGCATCATCCGATAAAGTCTCCGTTAAGTGGACTTCCGCCATGAGACGGAAGAAACCTGCGTCCGTAGAGATCCCATAAAAATACTCTCACGGGCCAGCTAAGCCGAAAAGGTACGGGTTCCCATCGATTCCCGCGAGCAGACTAGACGCGTCGCGTCGCCTCGCGGCTGTATACGCGGCGGCGTGTAAATTACAGAACGGCAGACTATACACGAGATTACGCTTGTCTGCCGAGAAGGACGTACCAATAACATTTTTCACGGCGACTGCCGCGATAAGTGCTTCAACCTGGCAAGCCCGTCGCTTCCGATACTTATCCTCGCGCGTCCGCGTATGAATCACGACCATTGTGCCCGGGAGAACTTGATGAAAAGTCACCGGCGATAATATTGGTACGTCGCGAATGTTTTCCTTTTTCCTCCCCCGTTCTTTTTTCCCCGTTTCGCGAGCCTTCCGCGTCTCGCCGAGCCGTTTCTCGCATTTCCATCGTATTTCCGCGCGCCCCAGACCACTCACCCTCCGCCCCTATCAGCCCTTCACTCTCTCCTATCCGGCTCTATAATAATGAAGTTGTCAGTTTTTGCGGTGCGTTCCGCTGGCACATCCGCGTCCCACGTCTATACACTACCGTGCAAAAGTACATACACGGTCAGTTGCGCGGCTGCCGATACTCCGCCAGACACTCTAAAGCTGAATTGTTTTTTTATGTTTCTAACGTCGAGGATGAAATAGGAGATTTTATTCAACTGTTGCGCGAGATATCTTAAGACACGTTGGACAGCGATTATACGTACTATTAGATAGGAATCGTCTGACGCGTCTGATCATGGTCGACCTATTCTACTTCCTGCGTGTACTAGACCACGCGAATCGGACGAATCTTTAACCGCGATTTTTTCGAAAACCATGCGTCATACGAAAAAATGTTATTCTTTTTTTTCGATTAATATTGACTTGTAAAATCACCCCCTGTCCGCTAGTAAAAAGCTGTGTAATCGCATTGATTGTTTTAGCGAGTTTTTACACACTTTTAAAAAAATATTACGCAGGATTATCTAATAGTACCATACCTTATGTACCATAAGTTTTTGTGCAGGTCCCTTCTTTGTTATTGTATGTAAACATTTACGTAAAAGGCTTCGGTCCATTTATAATAAAATAATAATAATAATAATAAATTCCGGTGAGATTAGCGCATCGGTCTGTTCGCAAGAAATTCCAAAAAGTCGATAAAAAAAATAAGATGTTTATAGGGACGCCACCCCTTGAGTCGGACGCGTGTTCGCGCGCACGCGAGCCGACGGAATATCATGGGGTCCCATCTATGCGTGAAAAATGACGGTGATATATCAGGCGGGTTCGTCATTAATCATCGGCAGTGAGCACCGTCGCGCTGCGAAGTCCGTCGAGCGGAACCGTCCACGTCCGCCAGGGAGAAATCATCATCCGACACGCCCTTCGCCGAAAAACGAGGCGCTCCGCGAATCCCCAGACGAAACCGTGCAGAAATGGAATTCTCCGCGGGTCTCGTCGCGGATTGACAAAGCCCGACGCGGCTAATCGAGTTCCCGGCTGCATCGGCCGGAAAGTTTTTCACGACGGGTAGGGTCGCAAACCGTGACGTCTGATGATAGCTGCGAGACAGAGGGAAAGTTACTTTTTCACCAAAAAAATGTGCTTTTACTCGCGTAAAGCTATTTTTGAGAATTTTCTCTCGTTCCGGTCGAGAGCCTCAGTTCCAATTGCTCGGCGGATTACCTAAGGCGATTTTACCGAGACTTTTAATTACACAGGATTTTGCGCACCCATTGCGTTCACCAAAGCTTATTTGTTTTTGTTGTAATTATTGGAGGCAGCTGTACAAATTGTTTTCTTCTTGCTGTTGAGGAAGTCGATCATTTTTGTAAAATCTTGTAGTGCAACTCTTTAGAAAGGCTATGTCAAGACTGTATTTCAGTATTTTTATTAATTAACAACAGTTTTTAATAATAATGTGATAATCTTCTTAAATTTTTAGATGTTAGGTCACGCCCTGTATATTCACGGTATGATTATTAGCTGATTTTATAGACAAATGACGCTTCAATTACAGTGGTGGATGTCCAGGATATAAATAAATATTAGATCGAACCGTAAATAATTCCCCTATCAGTTAACAAATTATACATTGCCGATGAATTAATTTAATCCAATATGATTTATCACCCAATCAAATATTTAATTATTTGCTATACACCCGACACGATATTCAAAAGCCAAGTTCACGCACAAAAATAAAATACATTCGGTAAATAATGCAGTCGATGACACAAATTTTATTTACCAAACGCGGCACTTTATGTTTCGAACGTTCAGAATCGATCGAGTAATCGTGCGAGTAATTTTGGATTTTTTTACCCTGAAAGAAGTAGGACACGGTGGCAGAAAGCTGGTTAAAAGAGTATTCGGTAATTTTAACATTGAAATGTTACTTTCGTTCACCTAATTACTTTGAATTTATGGAGCTTTGAAGGTTACTGGATCGGCAGGCAAGGCGGTATCGCGAGGAATGTCGTAGCGCATGAAATGCGACAGGAACACGCGCGCAGTCCGCCGACGAGAATATTGCACCGCCGCGGCAGCTCTATTAATTTTTATATCGGGCCGATATAATTTCATTTCGAGTTTGATCGGCGCGCGAGAAAATTTGGCATCGCGATCGTTCTGGAAACGCATTCTCTCGGCGGCGGCGGCGATTTATTAGCGTCCAGCCGGCGCGGAAGACATTAATATAATTCCACTTAATGAATAAACGATATTTCGGTCCGCCGCGTTGCGGCCACGGTAAAAGGCCAATATTTACGCCGCGGCTCGTCGGTTGTAATAAACAATCCTGTTAAATGTTTACGTTCCCGACGGTCGAAAGCTCGGTTATGCTCGTCAGAGAGTCTTGTTGCCGCGACGTATACATCCATATAATGCAGTTGTCGCGCATTGTCAACGAGCCGGGATTTCATTGGCGGAGCATCGTGACAAGCCGCGAGAACGGAATTGTCGAACAACAATCGCTCCCTATCGTACGTTTGATTAACTCGAATGCATCGAAATTAATGCGCGACGCTTAACTATTAACGAGGTCCTCTCATTCTGTCGAGTATTAATACAAATTACGCTGAAACAATTTTACCCCATCGACAAATTGTCACCGGGCGCGCGCTTGCTCGAACACGATGGATGATCAGCTTGACAGCACAATTTGTCTGGGAGCTCGTTAAAATTTCACAAATGCCCAACGTTTCTTGAAAATGGTCAAGCACGGACGCGCGCAGCGCAGTTCGACGGTCGAACGAAGCCATGCGAGCCGCCTATTTCTTCCTTCAACTCGAAAAGGAAGCGCGAGATGCTTTTAGTATTCGCTGCGAATCTTCACAAGACCTCTTGGTGAATTTAAGCCTCGGTCACAACAAGACGTATAAAACAAATATTTAAAATATATTGTATACAAGGTGAAGCACTAACTATTGTCACCTACAATAACTCTGAAAGTATGATAGTACACGTACACATTTGGAAGACATTTGATCAGCCATACGAGCCCGTTTTGGTAAACATTTACATTAGGGGCTTCCTCACCAATTTTGATGACCTTGAAATATGTTGTCATCATTCTGAACAACTTTTTCCTATACATGTTATCGCCGCTCAGCTTTAGTTTCCGAGATATTCGCAAAACAGTTTCAACATCTCGAAAAGTGATCGGAGTAGGTCTGGATTAGATTTCTTAGCAGGGATGGGGTTTGGAGGAGGGGTGGCAGCCCAATCGACACATGTTTTCGAGGAAATGCATAGTTCGTTCATAATAAATTCTTGTCGAGGTGCTTTCAGCATTGTATGATATGAACAATGATAACTTCCAAGGTGGGAAAGTATGCTGAAAATGATCCAATTCTAGATATTCCATGCCAAATGTAAAAAATTCTACAAATTTTTCTACTTCATTGAATATTAATTTTTAACATATGGTAAACAATAACTTCTAGCTTCTATATTAATTAACATAAAAGAGAACACTCCATCTTAAAAAAAAAGGATCAGAAATATTAAGTGGTGTTATCAAGACGAGAAGAGAAGCAATTTTTGTTGGTGAAAAGTGCTATCTCTAAATGTCTGACTTTAAGCATTCGTCCTAATTACAATTCTTAGTAAACTGCATTATAGACATTTAAGAAGCAATACGAATTTATTAGAAATCGATATGACAAAGTTGACTTTTTTGGAAAAAATTTTCTATCCGGACCACTGTGCAGCTATGAAACGAAGGGTAATCAGGCATTTTCCAATATTTCTAGTTTGCGGGGTTTTCCACAAAGTACAGTAACAAGCCAAACGTTGTACGTTGACATTATCTAATTCACAAGGCAACGAAAATCGATCGTTGATCGGCGTCAGATCGTTTCGTCTCACTGCGCGTCGAGTCCGGTGTCGTTCATTGGTGAAAATCAGTGGAACCGTATGGATGCAATTAGCTGGGCTCCGAAGCGAGACGGAAAAGCGAGTATCGCGTATCGACGTTTCGCGTTCCATCGTTCGCGGGCGACGGTAATGATACAATGCTCGCGTGTTGCGTCAATACGCGCGAGTACGCGTCAAAGTGCGTGCAAACTAAGCGATCGCGCGCGCACGCACATTGTCGATCGTTTGTATACACGGCAGCGGCGAGAGGGCGGGGTAGGGAGGGTATGAATGAGGCGTGCAGAGTGAAAATCGGGGAGAAAGAGTAAAGGTTCATTCACAGCAGAGTGTACCTGCGCTGACGAGCAAACTTTGTTACAGCGGGTGAACGAAGCTTGACTCGATTTTCGTTAAAAGAGTCTTTTATTTAAACGATTCATCCTGCACTTTTGTGCATGTTTGGCTACCTGGAACGCGCGAGGCTCTGGAACGATCGTTAAAAATTTTTCATCCGTTGCGTTGCTCCATTCAAATACCTTCTTTATACCGCGTAATAATTTCTCCCTTGCGCGTGGCACAGGGATGATCATAACTCGAATGTTATTGTTAATTATTCCCCTCAGGGTTATAATTCTATTAACAATGCCCCACCTTTTTCCACCTTCCACTCGGCTTATTCATGGTATTTGGACCTACAGTTTATTAAGGTGGGTTCCAAACGACCCCGGTGCGCCACAGTTTTCTATATCACTTGGGAAAAATCTCAGAGAACCGCGACACTTGAGCCACTGCGCGCCCTGCTCATAACTCGAATGTGAATCGAGCTTAACGCCGAGGCGCGAAATCACAGGGAAACGAGGGTGCACGGGGAACAAACAAAGAAGCGTCGAAACAAATATACACCGAAAAGAAGACAATGCACGGACGGTGGCAAAAAGAGAAAAGTAGGGAAGAGCGTTGAAAAGCGTCGATGTCATTATAACCGAGCAGACGACGGGATCTCCGATCGATTAATTTGATATCCTCGCTGCGAAACATCCTGCAGATCACTTTCCAGAAGATCCAATAAAAAAAGAAATTAAACCTAAGCGCCCACCTCGTTTGGAAGATCCTCGATCGTGATGATGTTCCCGCCCCACCGGATTGGACTGGCCCGTGAACGAGGCTTAAGTGCCATCGAGAGTAACGATGCCCACTTAAAAATCGTGATTTGCACAATTCGGAACCCCCTCCGATTCTGAAGAGACGCGCGCGATCTCTTCCTTCCTACTGTCACC
Source organism: Lasioglossum leucozonium (assembly GCA_028454225.1). NCBI lineage: Eukaryota > Metazoa > Arthropoda > Insecta > Hymenoptera > Halictidae > Lasioglossum > Lasioglossum leucozonium. Next base: position 1,761,968 of record CM052217.1, on the reverse strand, counting down.
ATTTTCGTACTTAAAAGCGCGACACACGTGGCAACGGCGCACGTGCCACCTGGGATGGTACCCGCTGAGCTTTTCACCGTTTTAATGAGTAATCTTATGCTGGCAGCGATTGATACGGCTCGATGAGCCGGAGGTATAGGCGAAGATGATAATTAAAATGCCGGAGTGATCTGGCGCGAATTAAAATGGGGAGGGGGAGAGCACGAAGATTAATTGAAAGTGGTCCATTCCTCTATTACAGACGCAGTTATAATTTTTCATTCGTATGCATTTTATATATTGTGGTCCACTTTAAGTAAACTCGCGTAAATATCTCTCCAGGTTATTGCGATGCAAAAATTATTTCTTATGTGATGCACATGGTACCAATGGATTAGTATCTGGCAAGAACATTTTTCCTCCAAGGTAAATTTTTTCGGAGTTATCGTCGGTGTTTTTCGATACATAAGTGTCTTCGTTTTTTTTTATTGCATCGTGTAGCTGAGCGAAAAATACATCCAGATATGTATGATAACGTGACCTTCAAATAACCTTGATCTTTGATAATTAAAATGCACACTTCCGAAAATCTTTGACGAAGCAGTGAATATACATACATATTTTGATACTAGTAGAAATTACTAATGGAAGAAATTAGCAGAAATTACTGACGGAACAAAAAACAGTATTATACGCTTCACTCGTGTGCGAAATTTCAAAATGTCTCTACTATCCGGGTCGCCTAATCTCGTTTGTAAGATACCTAGTTGAACACAGGTGTAACACGATAAGCGATACACAGAGAGCCGAGAGCTCAACAAATACATCGGCTGACGGATTACTCGAGGGCAAGCCGCAAATTCCGCGAAGATGTAACGAAGCTCTCGAGGGGCGTGCGTGTAACGTTAACCAGTAACCTGCAACCATTAACGTGTAACGACGAGCTAGGTTCGTCGAGACGTCAGTCATCCGCGTATCATCGCGATGCGCGCAGCGAAAGAGCCCGCAGTGCCCGTGTCGAGTCAGTAGTCACGAGGTAAACGTAATAATTACGATCGATACGACCGATTCCTACGGCAGCGCGGATTTCACGTGACACGATAGGACACAATCCTGGTTGACGGCGGAAGACAATCGTTTTGCGGAAAATCGAACGGCCACGAAACGGCGCGACGGGACGGGACCGAACGCCCCATCTGGTCGTGGAGGATCCTGACGAACCGGGGCTGGATAAAAGAAGAAGGAAACATCGATAGAGACAGCTCGTGCTGGGGGAGAGTCGGCGAAACACGCGACATGCGAGGAAGTATCGATTGAGCAACCGGGTTGGATCCCTGTTGCACGTACACTACCTGCAGAAAGTTCCCAAGCTGTCCTGGACTCCGAGGATTTCCCTCTATCGCGAAACTGGGAACCCGGTTAATCCCATCAGCTACGATTTATTTTACGGAAGCAGTGATTAAAACTTCTTTGTCGTTCATAATTAACACTGGAACTAATGCATATTCCTTTACAATAATAACGGGATCGAATTTATTCAAATTTCATTCGATTTTTATGGTAATATGTAATTGAATAAAGAAATAATACTTAAAGAATTACCTGGTAATTCTAGTATTAGAAGAGGTAGAAAATTTATACAGGGTGGTACAGAAAGATTCAATATTTACAGAGCTTGTAGCAAAAATCAACCTTTTAAAATTATTACTGCTCCATATCATAACTGGTTCCCTTCGCAACCCATTAACACTTCAATGATGCGACTGAGGATTTGTGCTACTCATGATCATGATCTGGAAGCTTAATTAATTATCATAATTAGACATTTCTGACGTCTTAAGAAATTTTCATCGGAAAATGATGGAACATCAAATTTTTTACAATTCTATCATAACGTGCATACGCAAAAGTGTCTTGAAAAAATGCTTTAAAATTCTTTATAAAAGAAGCTTCAAAATAATCGCATCTTAAAAAAATAATTACATATCACAGCAACTTCGAGAATGATATTGTCAACAATTCTACAGTGTAATCGCAAAGATTGGGACCCGAAAACTCCAAAAATCTTCGAGCGGTCGCCATAATAACAAACCGAGCTCAGCAACGTTGTTAAAGGCGCCATAAAGTTTCTTACGAAAAGAAGTTACCTCAGCGCCCTAGAATCGTACCGCGTCAGTACATAATTTCCCGTTCGCTGCGGATCGATCGAATATTCGGCAATCCACCTGTCCTCCGTGGCGAATCGTCTCCGAACTTTCTGCGTGTAGTGTAGGTCAACCGAGTCGGCGTATTATTCTCCACTTACCCTCTCCCCGGGGGTTTGGGTTGGTAAAGAATATGGGAACACGACGTGAAATCGCTCGCGTGCCGCATGAATCATCATTCATTTCGTGTTACGCGAGCTGACGCACGCGTCGGTGTTCCGCGCCTGCAGGTAGCTGCCTTGCGTATCGGTGTGTGCACCCTCCGATAACCCCCTGCTCACCCCGGGACAAAGTCGTGCCGGTGGACGCAGGACTTTTATCTGTGGAATCGGTTTACATGACCGGCATCTGATAAGCCCGCTACCAAACACAGTGAGATACCCCCTATTTACCCCGTTTTTGCTACTGCGAAACGCTCCACGTTCCCGGTTGCTTCGGTTCTCTCGTCCATCTGCTCGTCCACCCACCATTCACCCTCGTCAAGGGTACGTCGGGCCGTAACAACGCGGAGATGCTACCGTTCGTCCACCAGAAGATGCCACCGAGAAACTTCTGGACAGAGTTGCCAGAAGAAGTCTTCCGTATCTACCGTCAGATTCCCCTCTAGCGACTCCCCGCACGAGGAAATAGGCAAAATCACGCTGCTATCACGTCGCGTGAGCTCACGCGCTATCACGTTACATACAGAGAAAATATTACTCTTGTTTTCGCTTGTTTTCACGCGACGCGATAGCAATGTGTTTGCGCCTACACAATGAATCACAGTAATATTCGGGACAAATTTTTTCACGGTGTTCCGGAACACCGAGAAACTTCTGGACAGAGTTGCCAGAAGAAGTCTTCCGTATCTACCGTCAGATTCCCCTCTAGCGACTCCCCGCACGAGGAAATAGGCAAAATCACGCTGCTATCACGTCGCGTGAGCTCACGCGCTATCACGTTACATACAGAGAAAATATTACTCTTGTTTTCGCTTGTTTTCACGCGACGCGATAGCAATGTGTTTGCGCCTACACAATGAATCACAGTAATATTCGGGACAAATTTTTTCACGGTGTTCCATGCGATTTGAATTTTCTCGAGAAGTCAGCACAATTAGTTCGCTACATGAACAGAATTTCAACTAGTAACGATACGAACTTTTTGAATTTTCAATATTATTCAAAAACGGTTACAATTTCAATATTATTCAAAAAAAGTGTTACGATATTATTGCGAGTGACTGTATCCCTCCACTAGCTTATGCCCCTACAGCGCGTTAGAAATATTTCGCAATAGCCCGAATCGCTTGACGAAGAAAACAAATAAACCTGTCGAGTGTGACCGGGAAGAGTTGAGTGGGGTCTCTGAGATCCCCATTGCTCCTCTGTCATTTCGCGAGCTATTTTCTCATGGAAACAGCGCACGACGATCGTTATTCCCCGGCTAGTTGTCTTCGGAATGGCTTCGTCGCTCACCGATGGAATTCCCGAGAATCGTTCTCGATATTATCAGAAAATGGAGTTGAACATTGTTTCTTCTTCGACCTACATTGCGAAGAAAGTATACGGCGACACGGCGCTCCGAAGATGCGACGCTGTGTGATTGCGGGGGAGTGGGCTACACCTGTGTCCCCACCTGAGAGTAGAGTCTAAGATGCGACTGTTTTACACCTGTGTCCCGTTCGGAGTAGATATTGCGTCCACTGTGTATTGTCTAAGCACCGTGGAGTATAATGAAGCAGGAAAAAGTTTTTCTAATATTGAACCAAAAAATTTTCTCCCGCAATAAATTTATAAATTATTTTTATAGGATTCGATCGAAAAATCGAGATACCAAATAACGCAAAAACGAATTAATTGCAGTCTTGCCGCTTCCTCGAGGTAGCGAAAATCCGTCACTGTCGTTGCTTGGTAGTCCCAGTGCCAAGAAAAGCTCGAGGAGTCGGGGACACGAAGGTCGTTAAGCTGTATCCACACCGAAGCAATAACGAGCTTAGCTGACGTCGCGTGTGTCTCGAAAAAGTCGCTGGTTTTGCCGACTGAAAGAGGACAAAGGCAACCCGAGGTAAGAAAAAGCCGCTTGACGTTTGTTCGGTGTGGACACAGCTTAAGACTTGGTCGGGCGAATTTTACGGGAGCGTCACGGAGGTACAACGTTAGCCCGGTTTTACCGATAATCTTTCGGTATCTTCGTGAACATGTCGTCGCATAATGTCGTCGGCGTGTATAGACGACACCGTGGTAATTAATTACGAGAGCGTTGGCCGACGCCGTAAGCCAATTAACGCGTGAGCCGTCCTCGAGGCTCATCCTCGTCGGCCGTCAGGCGTCGCGTCGTTCCCGTTCCGATGCCTGGAAAAACGTCTACAAGATAGAAAACGCCTAATGAATGGAGCCCGCGCGACGAACGACCGACTCGACAATGGCGTTCGTCTAAATTGAGAGCGAGAGGGCCGTTGTGTATTGATCAACGCCGGTAAGCATCCAGCCAGAAAGCAAAACAGGGGATCAATGGCTCCGGCGCGGCTCGAATGAACGCTTTTAGCTCCCTCCAGCGGGCCAGGTGCTCGTGATTTACCAATCTGTTTCACCTGAAAGCCGACTGCGAAAAAATATCGGTATAATTGGCATAAGTGGACACCGTGTTCGCTGCGGAACTCCAACGCCAACCTGGCCGAGCCAGGTATTTGATCATTTGTCCCGCGAAAAGCGAAATTGGACTGCTTCTGCTGGCTGCGCTAATGAAAAGCGAATGAATGTTTGAATCGTTCTACAGGTTGACCCGTCGCAAACGGTTCTGATTTACTGGGCCACGCGCGATGGAACCATCGCCGGACTTGTTCGGTTCGTTGTCGGCACCGAGCTCGAGGTGTGTCGGCAGTAGGGAGTTGACGGATTTTTGAAAAAATTTATGCGTTCATCGGGTCGTTCTCGTGATCACATATTATTCTGTTCTGGAAGCGATTTATGGGAAAAATATTTATTTATTTAACACGATGAGCCCGGCGTCAGTCCCTGGGGCTGACAGTAACAAAGTTAGAAAATAAATGTAATTGTCCCTGGCCGGACCCGTACTTTGGACAATTATCGATAAAACTCTGTTCCGCTTGAGCGCTTACCGTCAACGTGTTAATATTGCCTTAAACCGAATTTAAACCGGTTTATATAGCAAGTGGAAAAAATGTTTTCGGTCGTCCGTTTCTCATAATAAATATATTAACCCTCACCAGTCCCTCGTGTCAATTGTAGATAAATTTGCCCGAGACTTCCTGACTTTTATTTTTTTTAATGCGAAACACAAACGAAAACTCTAAGTTGTAAATGTTAACTCATCAATTTCAATAAAAAAAATGGAAAAATAACTGTTTACCTTGTTATATTATCGATCTTTTACCACTGTCAATTTGACACCGAGGGACAGATTCAGTTCGTGAAATGAGAGACGGATTAAAGTGTAATCGTTATATTTAATCTTAAGCCTGATAAATTTGCATTAAAGTCTACGCAAAAACAAATAAATTTTTGCGTACACAGTGTACGCAAAGAAAGAGTACCTACGTCTAATTATAATTTCGACTCCCATTTTTCTGTGTTATACAAAATTCGAGAAATATTCAGAAAGCCCTTTACAAGGTGAACGTCGTCCTCGTCGATACGATTACAGCGCCTCGGTGTATCGCCGGTACGTTCTCGAAGAACGGTCCTCGGTTCGCGCGTAATTATCCCAGTTATTATTTCGAGGCGTAATTAAGCGTCGCCGGCACATCAAAAGAATGTCCTTTTGATCTGTTATCCGATAGTGACATCAAACGATCCGTCCACCGTTTGATCCGTCGCTCCGTTAATAGCCATAAAAACCAGCCTCTTCTCTATTCAGATGTCAGCTCGCTCGAATCGGAATAATCTCTCTTATATCTTCGAGGGAAGATGTAAAAATAATTTCATAACTTTGTGTTTTACTATTCCCCAACAATCAACTTCTTCCACGATCGCTATTGATATTATTAAAAACGCGCGAACGAAGGCACAATTTTTCAAGTCAACACCCTGAGGATACGTGAAAGTAATAAATCATGCTTCGTGTTTGTCTCGTTGCAAGAGAGCACTTCATTTTTCCGAACTGAATCGTTTGCATAATTCTCAGCTCAAGGTCATTTCAAGGTTGTAGTGCGATACATCGTTGGATACGTTGTGCCCTAACCTTTTGAACGATAAACTAACAAATTAAACATAAAAATAAAACATACATACATCTCTGTTTGCAATATGTCAAAATATATGACCTTGAGATGACATTTTTGGGGTGTTTTTGCTCCAGGAGTTAAAAATCGTTTACTGATCACTAGACAGCGGATGTTTATGCATTTACGGAAAAAATTAGTAGGTATAATTTAAAACAGTAAAAATATTGGAAAAATGTAAAGACACTGTTATATTATTTTCAACCTATTAAATATATTGAGAAAGGAAATAAATGGTCTATTTCACTCCAATTTGTTGTAATTGAAATAAAAAAATTTTGCATAAAGATCCGCTGTCTACTGATCACAATAAAGGTCTGTATTAGCGAATGGTCTTTTTCTCGAACCTCTACATCGTTAAAAGTACGACAGATATTTGGGATGTTTAAGCTACACGAGAGATCGTGCCGAAAGAAACACGACACGTCGGCGGCAGACAGAAGTTGGGTTCGCGAAAGGCAGTCTCTTTCGCAGCACGTCCGCGAAAGTTTTCTCGCGAATACCCAAAAATGTCCCTGCTCTCTCTTCCTCTATCACGATTGGTCGGCTAAGTTGAGGCGCAAGGGCGGAACAGTCTGCGCCGCGCCGGTTAAATAATAATTGGCCGGCTGTCAGTCGGCTCACGTGCTAAACTTTATTGGAATTGGATCCGTAATCTCGGCACATTTCCCCAGATGCAGAGACCGGGTTGTAGGTGCCTCGGTCCCTCCAGGCTGGTTCCCTCTCTCGTCCTGACGGAGTCTTCTTCGCGCAGGATACCAGATGGGGATGGACCCTAATCCGACGGCCTACCTAGCCGTGATACCTTCGACGTTCGTTTCGACGGAACGGTTACTGTACAAACACGGCCGATACGAGTCGCTCGATTTCGGCTCAACGTCACGTTACCTGTCGCATTAGCCTGACTATCGAACGAGAATTGCGCGAGCACCGATTGTCCGGGATCGCTTTCCTCCGCCCTCCGCGACGTCTTCCGGCGAGCTGAGAGCTACAGAGGCGTACCGTGTTACACGCACGACCATAAGTAACCATGCACTCAGATAGTTGCGAACTTTAGACGAGATATGAATGTAATATTTGTGAACGCGTAAAAACTTCTCTTGAAATCTTCCATATCGTATTCCTACTCCCTCGTCTATGCTTCGGTAGAGAAATAGTCTAGGTGTTCAGATACTTATGGACGGGAATGTACGTGTGTCGAGTCAACCGGAAAGTTCTGGTCGCCGTCGACGACGCGGTGCCCATTGCGAGCACTTATAAGCGAGTTCTGATCGTCGAATATAATCCGAAATTGTTTGTCGAGTCACGTTTAACGTTCGAATATTGAAGGCTGAAGTGGGGATCGATCCTAGAATGTTCTTCTGAATGGCAAAGTGGCCGATTCATGCGGGACTTGATGGATATCGCGCGGTGAGAAGGTAAACTCGAAATCTGAAATATCAGCTTCGATCTAGTTTATCATATACCCGGAAAGCATTCTAAGATCGACTGGAAATAACCCCTTGAAATCCAGTAATTTTTCCCGGAGTGTCGGTCCGGATTTATCTACTTTAGGACGCGATCCCCATTTTAAAGGGAATTCTTTTCGTCAAAAATTAATCCTTCGCGCTCAGAGCTATTTTATCTAAAAAATTAAACGTTTGTTTCTTTTTGTGAAAATGATGTAACGTTTAATAAGAAAACTCAACCAATATTATCTTGAAATTCGCTCGGAGAAACGTAGTGGAAGTTCCTTCGGATCGCCTTTAACCCCTTGCCCTACAATATTGTGTCAGAATCGTGATGATGATTGTGAACAGAATAAAATAATAAAATTAATTGAATGATTTCGGCGCTGGGTTCGGTCAAAGTGAATAATAACTTCAATCTTTTTAATCTAATTAAAAGTTAATAATAACTTCGATCGTACCTAGCGCCGAGATCATTCAATTTATGTTATTCTAATACGATCGATAACTTTTTTAGGAAATTACGAACTGCAAACAAGTTCTAATCACTGAAACCGTAATATGAATCGTAAGATGCTCACGTCCGCAGTGTGTCAGCCAGCGTTCAGAGTCCTGCAAGACGTATTCGAAAACCGTTTCTGCATTGTGGCAGAGGGGTAACGTCTCTGTGCTTGCCTCCGCGATCTTATTTAACATCAAACAGCCCGGGGTGCAGCGATAGATCCTTTATTCCCGTCAATTTTAAGCAGCCAATCGAGTAGGACGGGGCTGGGCGCGCAGCTCCTTTCTGTTACTCCGGCGCTGCGCCTCGCGGTGTGCGGGAAGCGTTCTTCTGGCAACAGAGGCGCGCTCGGAAACGGGAACGGGCTCACACGTGCGTCATGCGACTGCGTGCACGTGACACGCAAGGGACGGGATCAAGGAGGGTGGTTTTCCCTGTAAACTAAGCAGGCACGGGGGTAGAGACCGGTATTAAGTGAGGGGTCAGCCCAAGGCGCACTAGGAAGGGATTATCCGAGTCGGTATTCGGTAATTGCTGCTAGCAATTTACCCGGGCAAATCCCCATTAACCAAACCGACGAACCTGTCGGACGTGTTCCTTCACGCAACGATAGTCCGGCTCTTGCGAACGCGAATCGGTCCGACTATGTTCCGCGCAGCCACTTTCGATGCCCGAACGATGGAACTATCCGAACGAAAGAGGTGAAAGCGACAGGCGAAACGATACGGATTCAAAGCGACACACAGTCTTCCGTCATCCTTTGATTCCCTGGTTCATAAACGGCTGGGAATCTGGCCGTGGCACGCTGCGTTAAAGCGAAATCGCTCGGGAAATCGGTGGCAAGTGCACACGTGCCTGCTACGAGACATCATTTCTGGCTAACAGAGCCAGCATGCTTTTCGCGCGCACTCCTCGCGACTGCTCGGGATATTCGGTTACATCTTGATCAGATTATCGTGCGATTCGACCGATTAGCCGGTTCTCAGCTGGTTAGACTGATCGATGCATCGCGCCGCTCCTAAGCATTTGCCTACTTCCCGTTTCATTCACTTATTTGCTCACCCTCGCGTATGCTCCCTCTGTCAAGCCGACATGTTTTTGCTGATTCCGAAAGGCAGCGCACCACCGCGCCTTGATTTATTGCTTGTGCACGATACAATCTGGACGATCTGCGTCGCGACCAGTTTCTAATGGATTAATTGGATTTTTATTTGGTGGATATACCCCGGCAATGTTTAAACAGAAACTTGCGACATCAATTAGAAGGAACGGGAACCAAAATTTCTACATTTTCGTGGCCTTTGCGGGACCGGCATTTTTCCATTGAAAATTTGTATTTTTTCTTAACAGGCTGAGTCACCTAATGTTTGCACCTCTAATATCATTGCGGTTTTTAAAGATGCGTCACACGTCTTAACGTGTTTTATTATGTTATAAAAAAACTCTGTTAATAACTGCTTTTCAAAATTGTCACTTACAGTCATCAACGATTGATGCTCGCCCTCGACTTACCTGGAACAGACAAAAAGAAACGTAGAATTATCGGATAAGTCTCTCGCACGGCGAGTCAAGGGAAAAGGCAAGAGCAACGAATACAGGGAAGAAGTTAAAATGCACAAGCATTAAAGTAGAAGCTGCCCTTTCTGAAGGGATCATCGCAGGAAAAGGGTGGCCAAAGGAAACCCGCACAGGCTTCGACGGAATAGAGCAAAATGGAACATGGAAAGGGTAGGGTGAAGGGTGGGGCGAGGGAGGAACTGTCCCTTTGTACGGCCGACTGCCACCAATCGGTGGAAGAAACAAAATATATTTCGCGAGCCACGTGAGCCGTCCGTTAAACTTTCTTTCCGCAGCGGGGGTGGGCTGACGTGGTCCCTTCAAAGGGATCACGCGAGAATAAAAGTAACGCGGCGGACGACAGAAGGGCGGAACTTTGACGATGAAATTTGGATAAGTTGAACCGTCAACCGCGGGGACAGTCGGCGATATCTTTGTTTGACGTCTTCGGAAATGGGTATTTTCAAGCCGTCGTTTCTCCGTAAGAAATCGAAATTTCTTAACAAGTTAAGCGCGTTTCACGTGTATACACGTCGGACCAAATCTGTATTGCGGTGCGGTCGACGTGTATACTCGTCGTGTAAAATATAAAATTACCATTGACGATGAAAACTCATAAGTAGATGTTTATGCGTTTATGGCAAAATGAGTAGGTGTAATTTTAAACGGTGAAAAGAACTAGATGTTATATTATTTGCAACCTATTAAACATATTAAGAAAGAAAATAAATTTCTATTTCGCTCCAGTTTGTTGCAAATCAGGTAGAAAATTTTTATCAAATACCTGTTTCGAAAGCTTGTCGCGTGGATGAAACATATGGTTTTCGTACGGCGATTCGAAATTATCCTTGTGTAAGAATTATAGTACGAGTGTGCATGAGTATCATATGTTTTCACTGTCACATATGTTTTTATTGATTTATGCGTTGCGTGTTGTTAACAAATTCATTAAAACATCAACGAGCCTCCTTACAATCGTCTCAAAATAGTTCGTTCTAAATCGTTCAAAGTGATGTCGGCTTTACGATAAAATGTGGACACCGACAAGTTTGCGAAGCGGTCCCGAAATCTTAATTACGGAGACACAGTGAACTGGCAAAGTGTTTCGTAAGACCCTCGACTATCTCTGCGTAAACTCGATAGCAATAGTATGCGGTCACACAGCCGACGGTGTCTGCGCAGGGTAGCCGGTGTATCGTCGGAAAAAGAGATCACTCCGAGGACCTCCGGGTGGGGGGGCAGTGTAAACATACGGGCGGGTTTGCTCAAAGTCGTCTCGAAACCGCGAGTCTCCCGGCGGTAATTTCAACCGGGGCGACTTTCAATTTTCGCAAAGACGGTCTGCGTTATTCTCCGAGGCAAGATCAGCGCGCAGCCTTGATACGTAATAACGGGCCCGCGGTACGGAGCCGGTACCAGTGTATTTCCTGGTTGCGCAAAGCCTCCACGGAGAACCGGGTAATAAACGATGCACTATGCACAGCTTAAACGGAGCTTTATGAAATCCCAGCCATGATTAATAATTTTCCCCGCCCCTCGCTCCCCCCGTGCCCCACCCTCTGCCACGGCTCTGTACCTCGTTAGGCTCATATCTCTCATCCTTAAACCTTCGCGCTGGCTTATGCATCGGGGTCTCCTCGGTGGCTACCTTTCTCCTTTCGCCGTCCGTCTTTGTTTTCCACCTTGTTGCGCCTCTGCCTGTCCCCCTTTGTCTCTCGGCCGGGCTTCTACGGCTTGCTCGCGGAACACCTTGGATTATTAATTTCTAGCTCCGCACTCTTTTTGTCGCGACACCTTTTTCTCGACGAGACAGCCCGGCCCGGACCGACCCGGCCCGCGCGACAACCGGCAGTTTTCTCGGTTATACCGAGGAGACCGTCAAGATTTTCACGAATCAAGGTCGACTTCTTATTTACATTGTGGTAGCCTTCGTGGATATGAAATAAATAAAAATCGTATTATAAATGTTATACCATCTGTTATCATTAATCAAATGTTTTATATCGACCTATTTCACTTCCTGCGTATACTAGAGCACGCGATCCCGATGGATCTTTAAGTCGATTTTCTCGAAAACGAACACTTACATGTAGAATGACCTAATGGGTTGACCATTAGTCGCGGGACACCCTGTATATTTCGGACAGTAGATACTACATAGGTGTTTGACGAAAGACTGTCGCACGTATTGTTAGACTAATCCAGTTCGCTGTCGTCCAACGCAATAGCTTACAACAATAAAATATTATTATTATTTTTTAGCATTTTTTGAAAATGTTCAGGAACCATAAATGCATAAAGATCTGCAGTCCAGTCATGTATTAGCGAGATCGAGTCGGTAAAGAAGTTCATACAAACTTATGGACGCGCGCTCGCTGTTTGCTTCAATACGAATACTGAATAATGATCTTTTTGAGCTAGAATAAATATGATTATAGCGTATAAATAAATCGGACATTTCGACACGTAAGTGGTAATTTAACTCATCGTTACTCCGGTAACATCCGCAATCCTAATCGACATTATCTCCGACGAGGCCCGGAGATCGCGCGGATCTTCTGTTTCAGGTGACTATAATCCAGGATTGCAAATTTAATTAAATCTCGGGGATAGTCTAAAGGCGAGGTAATTACTCGAGTTTTCTCGGCCAAAGAAAATCCCCTCGTAAACGGGAATTTTTTAATGAAACGACCGGTCTGTCGGCGGGCTGTTTTTATCGGGGGGCGATTCGCGGGCCGAAAAAGCGAAGGTTTCATCGGTGTTCGATGGTTTACGGGGCAAAAAGGAACGGCGGTAATAAACCGGCTAATGAGACAATCATCTTTCAAACGGGGCACGCCTATAAATGACGGGTTCACCGGCGCCGATTACCCGGGGAGTAGGTGCGGATGAGCGCGGGCTACGCCGATAAGAAGAAGACAAATGCGCGCGAAGAATAGCTAACATCGTTACTACAGCCCTTCGCGCGTAAAATGGGATTATTCCCGCTTGCGAGCCCATTAGGGCGACGTTCCATCGACGCGACGCGACGCATTAAACGGATGATACCGGCGCGCGTCCGTCGGGCCGCGCATGCTCCGCAGTAACAAATGTAATAACAATACAACTGGCTACCGACGACCATACGGTCGCGAGCGATTCTCCTCTACGTGTCGTGTTTTCGCCAGCTTTTATCGGCCCGAACGAAGAACTCCGCCCTCGCCTCATCTTTCACTCGCTCGTTTATGCCTCGAATCGATCCCGTTAACTGTTTTAAACGCGCTGACTCTGCACCACCGATGTTTTCTATGTCAACGCTCGTAGATTGAAACCCGTCGCTCGTTGCTAGTGCCGTACACGTCACTTATGGTTCTACCACCGAATAATTAACTGCACGCCGCGGACCTCGAGGCAGCGCCTGCAGTGCTGCGTGCTCGGCGAATTTATTTTCGTGGGTAACACCGAAGGTAAGTCGTTTCGATGGTACTACTTTCGTAGTATCGATTCTGAAGACACTTTGAATCGAATGACATGCGTGCGAATGCTATGCTGTTTCAGTGTGTAACGATTGATGAAACATGCCAATTTACGATTCTGAACACGAGGCTACTCGGTTAAAATACGATAATTAAATAAATATTACCATAAAATACCAATCCTAATACATAACTTTATAACCTTCCAATAAAAAAAAAATATATAAAACATTCAAAGTTATATTCTTTTCTACTTATTAAAATTACTAAAAGACACTTTCTCCGCTGGCGGAAGCCGGCCGCGCGCGCATAAATATCCGAGACCACTGGAATCTTCCAGCCGTCTGCGAAGTTAAATCATTCGAGCCGCGCCGTCCGAGAGCATAAATCCGTTCTAATCTTCGCCCGTTCATCGAGGGCAATCGTAAAATCAATTCCGCCCAGCGCGAAGAGTGCAGATATTGACATCTAAAACTCCGGGATTCCTGGAGGTTCGCGAAACGCAATTTAATCCCACGATTTAATCTCGGCAGACAGCGCTCGAGCCACCAAAAACTCCGTCGGGGCTGAACTTTCTCTAAATCCGTCTGCGCGCGCGCGCCACCCCCTACTAATTTCCAACTCGTTCGAACACGTGCCTAACAGATGAACGAACGGCGTGTGTCGTGGAAAACAGTTGTCGGCCGTTCGTATCGGCCTGGTCATCTGCATCTGACTGTCGTCGGGAGGGAAAAAGAGAGAGAGAGAAAGAAAGAAAAAAGCGCGCGCGTACCACTCAGCGGTTCGAGCGCGCCGCCGAAGTTTAGCGCGTATTCGCACTCGCGCTCGCAATCGCACTTGCACCGGTCCCCTGTGTCTATCTGTCTCTATAACTCCATCATTCTATTTCGTTCGGGCTATGGTGAAGTTAGCGTGGGCGGCCGTTGGAGGGTGAGAGGGAGTCTGCCAATGGCAGACGACACTGGAGGCAGCGGTAGCAGTAACACAGCGGCTCTTGCTGATGGATTGTCTCTCCTCCACGCCCCCTGATTACCCTCGAATCCCTGTCTCGTTTCCCAACCCTTACTCCGCTGCGTCAACCGATCACCTAACCCCCGTGCCCATCCCGCTGTTCGAAAAAAGGAAAGAAAAAAAAGCAGGAACCGATGGAGCCGCCGAAAATCCACCGGAGGATCGACGAATCCTCGAGCGAGGATCTGCAACGGGAACACGAGGAGTATCGCGCAAGGTGCTCGTTCGATCGAGAGATACGGACGCGAATCCCCCTTTCGATCTCGTCTCGCGATTTACCTTCTCGTTTTTCGGTGGTTCCCGGTGCTGCCGCTCCCACGGCTCGGGGATAGAGAAGAGGCGGGAAACCGAATCACGAAAATTGAAACAGAATTCGCGCGACGATGAAACACAAGGAGGATTCGCGGCTCCCATGCTAAATGGAACCTCGTAACTTCCGCGGCCGGCTTTGGTTTCGAGGCGAGCGCTCGGTTCGGCGGACCGTCCGTCCGCTGGAATCGGTCACGATATTATGCGGTTACCGCGTTACTTTGGGACCGTGATAGTGGCCGCGTTCAACCGGTGAAGTTTCGAGGTCTCCATTTTATTAGCTGGCGGAGAGACCGGAGCAAGTTGATACAATTTACAGTTTTCCGTTTCCGTGATTTTTAAGCAATTACGCACCAAAAGTAAAGTATGCTAAAATATTCTTTGATCCTTTAAATGTCGTAAGCCTGGCTTTGAAATGCAGAATTAGTTATAAACTGTTTATTCGACGTTAAAACTAAACCTACCGAGCACTAAATGCGATTAAAATGTTTTAGCTTGTAGAAATTGTTGAATATTCTATTTATAAATATATACAGCGGACTATACTTTAAACTAGACTCTAAGTGATGAATACTATTTCGTACTATAAATCCTGCGAAAAGTAATTTATCATTCAAGTAAAGTCATATAATTCAATTTTTTGCTAATAAAAAGCAGAAATTCTACGAGCATGGCAAGTTGCCTGAAAAATCGCAAATGATTATAAAACAAAATGTTATAAAACTTATTCGAAATAGTAAAACATTGGCTTTCATTTGCAAACGCGAAGAGACAATTCATCCTCACCGCACATTCATTTTAACCTTCTCTCGTACCACACGTTCATACCAACTTTCTCTCAAACCGCACATTCATACCAACTGCGTCACAATAATTATTACCAACAGAAGTGACAAGGATCTATTTATATTCAGATGTTGTGCAATTTTGATTTCAATATGTGCTTGGATAAAACGATTTATCGATTCAATTTCCACGTAAGTAATTTCGAAATTTCAATAATTATGTAGGATCACAGACGTTAATAAATAATACAGCACCGTCGAACACCGAAAATAATATAATATTTAATAAGATAACTCAACGAATACAAATTCGACGCCGGAAACGTCTTTCCTTATTCAGGCTCTCTAAACGAATGAAACAAATTCTGTTTTATAAAATATGAAAACCGTAATCGATATGGAACACGGAATTAAGCATCGTTACCGTTGCTAATATAATTATCACATATATAACATAATAACATACACAATGAACGGCAAGATTGTAGGAGCATGATCTACAAGTGATAATAAGAAGAAGTTAGTTTATAATTATTGAACTAAATATTGAATGTAGCCTGAATAGGTGCGAAACAGTAGCTTTAAAGCTGAATAATACGGAGGGTCGATTATGTTTACTTTGACGAGATATTTCTTAATATTAATGTTTAATTAATGCATCTATTCAGGCTACATTCAATATTTATTTCAATAATTATAAACTAACTTCTTCTTATTTTCACTTGTAGATGATGCTCCTACAATCTTGCCGGAAAAGTAATAAACACCCTGTATAATATAATGAATGACACCACGCTTCACACCCTACAATTGTAAATGAAAAATATCTTTATGTAATCATCAATCATCGTCAATCTTTATATAAACATTCGCCTTCCGAAGGAATCTGCCTCGATATCGTAGCAGAAAGGACTAAAAAAACGCGAGCCAAAGAAGCCAACAACGCGCGCGATAGAAGAAAGAGCAACACAAATGAGTAGAACAAACCCAAAAACAGCCAGTCGATGAATTGTACCTGCACGCAGCTTGGATCCGTCGAGAATCGCGCGAACGGGTACAGAACGGAGGATCAACTTTTAATTAAAGCCTGGCTCAGGGCGGATTTAAGATATTTATTTTATATTTCGACATCGTGGTCGGCGTGCCTCGACTCCGTGAAACCTGTCGACGCAGTCTCTCTCTCGCAGCCCAATTCCAACGAGCCGACGAGACTCTCTCTCTCTAACCCGCGTGTAACACCGGTTCTCGCTCGGTCGCGTAGCTCCTGAGCGCCGTTTCGTCCTAACGTTCCGAGCGCCGTCCCTCGAATCCCTTGTCGCGCTTTATCCGCGCGGATTCAGCCCTTTACAACCTGATTCTTCAATCTCGCAGGGCTGTAAAAGCTGGAGATTTTACGAGCCGCCGAGACGCGCGCGTATTCGCGTCCTGCTGCACCTAGCCGTTCGCGTGCGTGCATACAGATGCCGTGGACCCGTGTGCATGTGCACAGGTATGTATATAGGCATGTGTCACGCGGTCGTTGGCGCTTGTTTGTACCGTCGCGGCGCGGAGTCGCACGCGCGATTTCACACACGACGCCTCTCGTTCGCGAACGAGTAGAACGCCCGAGTTCCGGAGCGGCGCACTCGGTTACCTACTACCAGTCTGGCAATATTCAACAACGCTTGGGAAAAGTTTCCACTCCAATCTTACACGGGAACGCGCGTCTGCATTTGTCGCGGATATAAAGCGCGCCGGTGAAATTTGTCACTCGTCGCGCTGACTTCCGCAATACCCCGCTCCCAGAACCGGAGGCGCATACATTTTTTCCCCTTGCCGGGGATCTCAGCTGTGCTCTCGATCGTCGACGAAACGAACGCAGAATTGCGGATTTCGCATCGAGTACACGCTATTCCGTGACTGCCTCGCGCTCGCCGGATCGTCCGATTGGCTGGAAACTTGCGAATCGAAATTTCAGCTTCCGTACGCCACCGATTTTTCGCGGAACACCATGGATTTCCGGTGATGTTTGAGATACGTCGGGGCTAGTGCATATACTTTCGATACGGTAAGTTTTTTAATTAATCTGTTCAAAGAGATATTGAATAATTTGCCTCTAATTGTCGATAATTACCTCATAATTATTGAAATTATTAGGTAAATTATAAAAATTATTACTCGCATAGCTCGGTACGTTTAGCGTTAAAAGAGATTGTTTTGGCGTCACTCAAGACCTTTCTCGCTTCTACCTGATCCGTCACCGATTCCTATATCCTCAACCGCCTTCTAGTATCCCAGCGTCTAACGCTAGATAGCCTTACCGATGAGTCCTGTAGCGGGCCTAGGACGAACTTCTTTTCCTTCTGTTTGTTACGCACTTCAGCACCGCCAAAGAGGCAATAGGACACTTCCTCAAAAATGACATCAGCTAATGCGACCGTAAACCAGACTGGTTTGGAGACGCAACAGAGCTGAATGGTATCAGGCAGATCCTATTCGAGACGTTGGTCGCGAGGTCGACTGGACGGCGCAAGAAGCTAACAAAGGCAAAGAGGAAGCGTGACATGCAGCATCCTGCCCGTTTGTTCGTCAGATTGCGAGCGAGCACGTTCCAATTTCAAAATCAACTGGAACCCGGGTGGCGACAGCAGATGGCGAGGATCGATTGAATTTCGAAAAGTCCCGATGCGGCCCGCAATAACGTCTATCTTCAGTGGAAAACGGGAGCATCAAATATTGTATCGGACGGGAGAGTTCCTTCAACAGGTAGGCCACATCCTCGTCGAGTAGCCGGCCGACCAGAAGGAGTAAGGACGATCGGGGCCGCCGCTCCTGTTTCCCGTTGCTGCTCGTGAATTCTCGCCGGTGCACACTTTCCAATCTGACTTGTCGCGACACGGTGGATGGAGAGAGAGTTGAACGGCGGAGAAGAATAAGAAGAAGAGACGGAAACGAACGGAGATGGCGGACCCGCTGGAGAGAAAAGGAGTCCTTATATAACGCGACCAGATTGAAGGAATGGAACAGCCGGGACGAACGTAATGGCGGAATGGGGAATACGATTGTCGGGCCAGCGTTCCGGAAGAAAAGTGCCTTACAAAAGTATAGGGTGGTCCGGCGGGCTGGAGAGTCAGAGGAGGGTGGACCAGTTTCTGGATCGTGAATTCTAGCGGGACGATCTAGTGCCGCCTAGAAACAGACTGTTCCGGTCGCTGCGGGGAGAAACACTATGGTCGATGACGAACGAACAGGGGGAGGTTCCATCCACCGGATCTATTCTCCCTCTGGGATACTCTTCTCCTATCGGGGGCTTCGCTGGCGAATGCGCGTGTAGACGGCTGCACCGTGTTGGTGCTTCTTTCTTCTGCGAATGATCCGACA
This sequence comes from Lasioglossum leucozonium, assembly GCA_028454225.1. NCBI lineage: Eukaryota > Metazoa > Arthropoda > Insecta > Hymenoptera > Halictidae > Lasioglossum > Lasioglossum leucozonium. The sequence continues at coordinate 1,743,136 of CM052217.1, read as the reverse complement.
AGTTGAAGGGGAGCGGCTTATGAGTATGAAGAATTGGTACACGTGTGGTCAGGTTGTTAGGATAGGTTAAGAACAAATTTCGTTTCCTGTCCTGAAAAACGAGGAGCCGTGATTCGAGGTCTGCCTCTTACGATCGCACAAGTAGAATAGGAGTAGTACAGAGTCAGACAAGTAGATTTCAAGTAGTCTATGATGCGATAAATAGAATCGGTGTACGGCCTTTGCCTTTGATCTGCAGGCTTGTTGTTAAGTTCTGAACTTATGTCAGGACGTTGGATTATTGCACTTGGTGCCGTCTAAAATACTCGAAGGACCACCACTGATGTGGACTCTGAATCTTTGTCTAAAATGCATGTACTCTACTCTCTGATCGAATCTGAACTGGTCTATTCTTAAAAACTATCTCTACACTTAGTTCTACTGACCCCCGCCTTGGGTCTATTCCCAGTGTAGGGTGGCGTGACTAGGCTGCTTGTGTTTCCCAGATGCTTAATTGCTACCTAGCCTTCGGTACCGGAACTTTATGATATGGCCTCTCGGACCTGGGAGGCTAAATTGTATACATAAGTTAGGGAAACCTTCGAAGTGTTGTTTATTATTATATTTCTCATTTTGGCTGCAGACCGGTCTGCTCAAATGTGGCAATGGCTCGATGCGAAAAAGACGTTACTGAAAAAATCTCCCAGATGGTCGACCGTACCATAAAGTCACCTCTAGGGTCCTTGCCTGAACACTTGTTAAAAAATAAGTATAATAATAGCAGTCTGTTGTCAAGAATAAAGAATAGAGTTTCCTAAGATCTGGCAGGTAGACAAGACGAGAACTGCGTTGCAAAAGCCAGATGAGAATCGGCACTGAGGAAAGATGAAGAACGGTGTCCTAGATCGTGAATGCTAGAGAGACGATCCAGCACCGACTAGAAACAGACTGTTGTGGGTAGGATGGCGGGAAGAAAAGAGTATGGTCTACGACGAGGAGTAGTTCGACGAAGAAAAGTTCTTTCTCCCGGCGATCTATTCCCCTACCAGGGAGAATAAGTGTCCTCCTTTCCTTTCTTCTCTCTGGTCGTATCGAGAGGATCGCAAACGAATGGAAATAACATGTAGATGTCTGGACGCGATCGTCCCCGTGGATTCTTTCTTCCTCGTGCAAACACGTTCCACGGAGACCGGCGGGTGTCCCTGTTCGAGAGATCCCGTCCCAGCGTACCACGCGGACGCTCTCTTCCACGAGCGACCCTCCAACGGCTCTTCCCAGACCCTTTTGTATTCCTCGCGCATATCACTTAAGGGTCAGGCACCCTCAAAATAGATCCGTTTCACGAAATAACACGCGTTGCCACGGACACCCTTCAACGGCTGCGCATACCAATGGGACGGCCTCGTTTGGCCCGATCAGAAACCATTGACCGGCGACGACGATGCCTCGATAACGCTCTCGCTTTCTCGAGATATCCGATCAGGAAATCGACGAACCGTGGAAAGGCAAAGTGGTCTCCACCGCCACCCCTTGTCCACACCCCCCTTTTAAAACCCGGCGTTTCGTTACCGCTGGCCATCGCCCGCGCCGTACAGGGTGTCCTCAAGTTACCCCTGGAAAATCTGTCTGTCCGGACGAAAGTATACGCAAAATTTCGTATAACTAGACTAAAGATCTCTGTGTGAGATCAACAGTTTGCATCGCATAGAAATTAATTAAAAAGATTGATTATAAAAGTCATCGTGGTAGAGATAGAATCAGAGTGTATGCGATGTGTGTATGCATGTACGCGTTTTCTTCTGTTCCAGAAATTTGCATAAGTCATAAATGCATAAATAATAATGCTGAGTTTTAATAAGTCGAAGAGAATGTAACAGCATTCTTAAATGCTCCTGAATTCTCTACTGTTTTACATCTCGCACGTACATTTTTCACATAAATGCATAAAGTCCGCTTGCAATGGTCGTTTAAATTAATGTGCTAATGAATTATATTCTAAATTAAATTAGTCCCAGCTTTCTCTAATTACCGAGCGTTTAACGTTCCATATCTGCTGTACACTTCTACATCGCAAACTTTTTTTTCAACTTCGCTTGAATAAAAGTCTAGATACGCAATTAAACTAACCGAAGTTTAACGCAAAATGAATATTACACAGTCTCGTTTTATTTAAAGTCTTGATTACTTCTTAAAAAATCACTACAGAGACTATTTTTAAACGTTTCATCCTTTTGTTGTTGCAGAACGCTGAGCAAGGTTCGCGCGAAAGTCTGCGGAACACCCCGTATACCACGTCTCTCGAAGCTTTTCCATTAGACGGCTATCGGCATAACGTTCGAATCGTACGAGCTACTTTTCTTACGAGGGCCCACGTCGTTTCTTCCGGTCACCGTGTGGAATTTTATGCGCCGAGCAAAGGATCGCGGCTATGCACACTCCCCTAAACGGGTTTCACGGGATCACGGAACTTTCCTACTTCGCCCGAGTTCGGATTCAATTATCAGCCGACGGAATTCCGGATAGAGTATTATGTTGTTATTTGAAGAAAAGAATATGAGGTCCGGGAGTAAAGCGGTTCGACGCCATTTTTGTTTCTTTCGCCCCTTTGAATGCATGGTGTTCAGTCGGATGTATTTTCGCATGACTTTCTACGTTCTGGAATGTGTATTTTATCTTCATTTTCTGGTACTTGAACTGTGTTTCGCTCGAACGCTAAAACTTTATTTTTACTGTGTACAAACTACGGCTTCAATTATGCGGATTTTATGCGATTCTAATCATAAAAAACGTTGCACGATTTCATTAACGAAGCAGTTTACTGACGACGAGCCACTGTGAACCAATATTTAAGCGTTTATAATATAAATTTTCATTAATTTATGATACAAATTATAAATATAAATTATATATTAGGGGGGCCGAAAAGTAATTAAAATTTCTTCGATGAGCTCAGTCACAGTTAGTTTACAACTGCCTTTACGCTAGCAAAAAGTGTTAAATAATGATGGAAATTATTTTGTTGATTATTTTATAAGATTTTTTTAATAAATAAACGGTTTCTCTTTTCGATCCCCCTAATATAAAATAACATAAAATATAAATTATATATAATATAATATAAAACATAAATTATATATAATACAATATAAAATATAAATTATAAATCATCGAAGAAAATTGTCGGTCAAGCAGTAAAGAGGAAAATTGACATTCCGGATGTCAACAGTGTCCGAAGTGTCTCGCTAAGTACCAGGAAGGACGTTTATGAGTGACATAAAACGTTACGAATGAGGGTATAGCCGGGCTCCGGCAATTTCACCGGACAGATTTAATTGCGGAATGAAGAACGACGATCCGTCGGCGGCGTGGCATCGTCGATATTCGGATCTTATAATTCACAGGAAGGCAGGGAACACGAAGCGGTCACGTCAGTAGCAGCGCGCGGTCGGCGGTCAGCCGCAGTGGATACAGTCGGGCAGTGGTCAGACCGAGGAACGAGCGACGGGGCGCTAATCCGGCGCAAAGTCCGGAGGGGAATGAAAAAAAGGCGTCCGGCCGCTCATGACAAATAAGCTCTGATTTAATTTTCACTCGACCGAGTTTCGCTGTGCTGTCGCCTCGAACTCGTTTCTGTAGATTAGCCTTAATGTCGCCGTGGGAAACGGGAGACGGAGAGAGAAGAAGAGAAGAAAAAAAACAGGGAAAAAGCGCGAAAGAGGAACGGCGTGGAGAGAAAGAATGGAAAGGGAGGAGAGAGAGAGACGGACCAACAATGGAGGAGAAGACGAAGGAGAGGGGAGACAAGCGAAATAGGGCGAAAGTAAGACGAGAAGGGGAGGCGAAAGTGGAAGAGGAAGGTGGTGGGTGGGACATAGTTATTAATTAATCCTGGCTCTCCTCTGGATGCCCGGCACGGCAGCCGCAAAATAAAGCTCCCAGCATAAAGAGCTTTACTTCCTGCGGGCATGAAACAATTATCGCCATCCGCCGTGAGCACAAAGAAGAAGCTGAAGAAGAAGGGACGCCGGGCTGCTAGCCGCGGCGGGAGAGACGGGATGCGGGGGTGGGACCAGCGTGATTATACGCGGAGTCCGGCTTCGCGACGATCAAAGGGATCCGCCGGTGTGGTCGTCGCTAATCGCAAGCTTTTACGTAATAGCCGCACTCCACCCCCGGTCCACCCTCGAGCGCTGAAACCACCGTCGATCGGTCCTGTCTAGTTTTTACAGGGGTGACGAGCGCCAGTGTCGGCAAGATAAATTTTAGACTCTTTTGTGATACACATTTCCGACCGTTGCCCCCTGAAATAATCCACTCCGTCGCTCATTAAGCGTCTTATTATTACCGCGTGCACGATTCCCGGTGTCTTACTTTCTTTCTTTCACTGCTTTCGTCTACCTCTTTATTTGTTGCGTCTAAGAATTTCGTTGGTCACGCTTTAAGGCGAACGTTAACCCTTTGGGGATAATGCCTTTGCATTGGCCTGACTTTCATGAATATTCTACAATTTATTAAACGAGGTTAGGTTTTTAGGCATCATTATTTAATTTCTAGAGTTTGAAGATAGCTGTAGGAAATATTAAAAAGTTCATCGTCTGCAGATTTTGATAACGTCTTTATCATGCAATAACGGAAAATCGGACGTCAGCACGGAAGAATTAAAAAAGTATACTGAAATAAATTTAATGTATGTTTTATTCATATTAATTTAAAGACATGTAATATTATGCTTGGGTATGTTAGAATTGTTAACAAAATTGTTCTTCGTATTGCGTATAAAAATTGCAAAACTATGTTCATCACACGAGTAATAATTTTATTATACAGTGAAATGAACCTTTATTTAAAATGCATCTGCGAAGAACGTTTCAGTACGCACAAAGAATATATGAAATAATCAATTTCAGTATAAATAGATGAAAAAGTTACATGTAAAGAATTTTGTACCATTTTTATGCTAGCGAATAATTTTTATGTTTGAGCTGTTTGTTCAGTTGTTTATTTAAATGGGCTTTTCTCGAAATTTATATCACTAAAATATAGGGACCGGAGAGGGTAAGTTACCTTCGTAAGTCTCAGCGCCATCTGAACTCGGATGGCTGTATTTTTCCGTAGTACCCCTCGATCGATTAATCATCGCTGCCAACAGATGGCGCTGTTAAAAGCGAGTTCCGAGGGCGCCAGTGTACAGGACGGGACTCCGAAAAGTAACCGACTGCAACCGATTTTACCGACCATTTTCTGTCCCTCGTCTCTGATTGATTATCTACCTCCCGCGGTGTCCGATAAGTGCAACCCTTATCTACTTAGACAAATAACTTGCAATAGCGCTGACACGCCTACGTTCTTTTATTGAATTCGCGAATTATTCGTTGCTGTTTCGTTCGTTATTGGAAAATAACTTCAGAATTAAAATTCTTTTCAAGAAAAATATTAATATTACGTAAACGTGATTGGCTGGATAAATCTAGTACTTATATTCTTCGGAACAGTCAGTGATTCAATTTTCTATATTTAGAAAAAACAAGGTTGTAACGCTGAATTTTGATTCATCTATTTGTTCGTAAACATTCATGTAGAATCGTAACAGTAGTTTCGTAAATGAAAAATAAATTGTACCGGAAACTCGTCTCGATCCATTATTCGAAACCGACTTAGTTTATGTGTATTGGGGGAATTTTTATGGTTATTGTGCAGGTAATATTGTCCAATACATTAGCTACAGCGTTCGCAATCTCCAAGATATTCATGGTCAGTTTTATGTGATTATTTTGATAGTTATCAGTCGTAAATGTCCATTTATTCGCTATAATGTCGGGTCCACCAGCAGTATTCGGTTCGAGGTCAGTTTCGAATGAGGGTCGCGGCCGGTCGTATCTTTCGAAGTCGAAATAGGACACGTGTCCACCAAACCATCCCCCGAGACAATCACTGCTGCAATCTGCGACGTGACCCCCTCCCCCTGCTTGCCGACTACACTTTAATACGGCCATTTCCATTTGTACTCTCAAGATTTGAAATATCCGTGTAACCTGTTCCACATGTTACCTCGGAGGCCACTAGAGAAGATTTGAATTTTCAGATTCCACACGGGCCTTTTGCAGAGCAATGTACACTCGGATCATATATGTATCAAACTGCTATCCAGAGATCTGGTTCATAGAGCAAAACCCTTTTAGGAACCGAGCTTCGATCCGTGCAAAATATGGCTCGATGAGAACGATAATTTTCAGAGGCTACATGCTCTAACCCAGTTCTGCTTAAAATAAAAACTCAGTATACTTAACAATTAATTGCTAACCCGTATTCTGGACTTCATAAAATAATTTGCGAAAATGTGAGCGTGTATAAAAAGATTCATGTTATAAAGAGACTAATCGCAATGTAGAAAACATGCACAATTCGACTGACTTTTCTGCAAAATAAAAATAATCAGTCCCAATTGTAGAGAGCATACTTTAAATGAAAGTTCTTCGTTTAATAATTTCATTAAATTAAAAATAACGTAATATAATAGTCGTAAATCCTTCGTCTTTGACCTGCTCGTCGTTACAAATAAAATCTGCAGTCCAGTAATTCATAACAAAAACGATCTCGCTTCTTTCATAAAGAAGGTTAAATTAATTTCGCGCACGGTATGATTTAACGTTGTAAAGCATCACGAATGTGTGGATTTCCATTGTTACACTCGTTTGACAAAGAGATTTCTACGTTAACAAATATCACAAAGTATGAAGACCCGTTAGAAGAAGAAACGCAGGCGGCGGCGCGTTAATCGCGGAGAGGACGATAAACGATTACAGTGGAACGACCGATAAAACGTGTATATGTAATAACAATTAATCGTTTCTCAATGATTGCAAAGAATCGTCATTTGTCCGGCTGATCGCAAACGAACTATGAGTTTTATCCTCGAGCGGAGAAGTTTAACGCGGCAAACAATTAAGGTAATTTACGTTTTCAAAGCACGAACGACAGAAACAAAGAATGACAGTTAAATCCCGGTTAAAATCCGGGCGGGCCAGGCGCAAGCGGTGTATCCAGTGTATTGTCAGACGTAGGTTATAGCCAGGTAGTGGTGGAGGAACAACGTTAATCAGACCGAGTAAACACCTACCGCTGATTGTGCTACGTATATGGGAAATGCGTGGCGGCACACAAAGCGTTAGGAATCTACGAGGGGAGGCATCGATCGCTGGAAAGCCGGCATTATTCGGCCAGAAGGAAAGAGCTCACGCGAACCCACCAATCCTCGACCGTTCCGTGGACACTGAATCACGCGCTACCAGTTGCCCGAATTCTAGAGCTGGCCAAACACTACAATTTTCAATCGACTAACATTACGTAATTCTGCATATATCTGTTTTCTGGAGAGGTGCGCGATAAAATAAACTTGTTGAACCTGATTAATCAAGTTCTTTTCATACTTTAATTGATGTTTATTAAATCGTGTGTCGTTTTTATCGACCATTTTTTACCATTTTTTTTTTTAGGTAAAACCATGATCCGGTTGCTGTAGAACTTCTGTGATTTTTTGGGCGAAAGACTGCGACACACGTGATTTTCACAGGCCTCTTTTGAAGTCAACTTCATATCATTAAGAGAGTTCTGTAGAGATCGAAACAAAAATTTGTAATGAAATTTCAAAATGTATCGAATTTCTTCTTTATTTTCACTCATTTTCAAGACGTAATAACTTTTGACTAAATAAACAAATATCACAATTTCTTGTTTGTAATTACTTCATGATATATCACCTTCCAGACCGATTAATATTAACAGAGTTATGATATTGTAAGACATCTATCAGGAGGGTACGAAGAAACTTTTTCACCAACCCAGGTTGTTGCATATGTCTGATTTTTAACAGTAACGTTAAACAAACGCGAGTTTTCTCTAAATAAACCTATTCTCTTAACGAATTACAAGTTTCTTGCGTGTGCTACGGTAGAAATTGAATTTTTTTGGGTTCTCCATTCACAAGATTGTAATTCGATTTCATGTACAAGCGTTACTGTTACGATTCTGTTAAATATTGCATTACACATTAAAAGAATATAGAAAATAGTGGAGAAGATGCAAGAAAAATATATTACAGAACCGATTTGTTTCTCCGTTGCAAAAATAAATTGTCTTGACAAGGTACAAAGATCAAGAAAATGGGATTATTGTTGGTACAAAGCTGATTTCAAAGGATTGCAAGATATCTAACTGTTCGGTATTTCATGGGAATGCGGACTGTAAGAATTGTTGAATAATATTATTCTGCCGTTTGAAACTTCACGATTAAATCTCTTGAGAAATCACGTTAAAGAAAAACAGCATTGAAAGAATTCTACGTCTTTTGGGTGACCTTAATAAATTGCGGGAAGCTTTCCTCAGAAGTATTTACTCTTCCACTAATCCCTTCAAGGTTGTCACTTCTTAAGGGATCGGGGGGGAAATCTCTTAAATGCTTTAAACGACTGCGAAGAGCACTGGAATAAGGAAGTTATCGGCTTAAGGCGAAATGCGAGCGAACGACAACCATTGGCCGTATAAAACCAATGGAACTAGCGATCCCGCTTTCCGATTGCATTCCCTTTAAAATGACAAACGGCCGTTTCTCGCGAATTCCAATTTCGTTCGTACACTCGAATATTTAACGCTTTGGTTACTTGATAAATATCTGCAGACTGTGGATATTTTTATCAACATAACACATTCTCAATAAAGTTCTGTTGGAATTTATTTAACACTAAACCTACCGAGCACTAAAAGCGATTAAAATGTTTCAGCTTTAAAAAATGACATGGCTCCATTTATTTAGACTTTTTTATTTCAATATGTGCTTGGATAAAAAAAATTGTCGAAATACTTTTCATGTAAGCAACTTCATTGTTTTAATCATTGTAAAATGAAAAATATACCATGTTCTAATAAATTTTTCAAATGAATCAAGATATCCAAAATCGGGTTAAGCAACTGGATTTCTTATTAGAAAATACACAACTTCCCAGTGCGAACTACTCTTCTAGCTCGAACAGTTTCGAAGGTATTCGAGCAAATATGGTTCCTACCCCCAATTTTGAGGGCTGTTTTCACCCCGTTGAGCATGAACGATGGCACTAGAAAGAAGTGTGTAATATTTTCGCAAGCACCGCGCCCCCGTAAAGTTTCATTACGCCCGGAGACGTAATTTCGGGATCGTCCCTTGTGAGATAGTCTGGCGGTGAGTGCGTGTTCCGGGTCGACGCGACGGTGGAGCTCGTTTTCGATGAAAAAATTCGATGGGCCGGTTATGAATAAGCGGCGTCGCGGAATCGCTAAACCGGCGGCAAACGACGTACGCACGTCGAATCGCAAGCTGTCTCTCCTTTACCATGCCACGTCCGAACGAAATTGTTTCCGCGCCGTCGAATTTTCACTGTGCAAGAACTCCTCGTCAAATAATGCGGTTGTCCCGAGGTTTGAGTTTCAAGAGACACACAGACACGACAGGGGAAACAGAGAAAGAAGAGTCCTGGGCCGGAAGAGGAGAAGACAGCGTCGTCGTGCTGCGCGCCGCACGGGGGCGGGAGGGTGGCCGATGGTTTGGTTGTTTTTCAGTTTCGCATTTCCATACTGTCTGCAGGAGCCTGTATGGAAATTCGACGCGACCGGCACGCCTTCCGCGTACCAATATTGAGTTCGAACGAATACTGATGGGCGCATGCATTATCCTTCCGGAATAGATAAACGCGATACAAGGAGCAACGAGGATGCGTCGCGCCCCGCTAACTCGAGACCGTCTCCTATGCGCCGGGACCGACAATCGACGGGAATTACATCGTCCGTCCAGATTCACCGGTGCAAAGAGCCGCGTCATTTCGGCGAGACAAGCGCTCAAACCATCCTTGATAGCGTCGACACTGCAACGATTGATTTTATTCATGCACCGATAGGGTAACCGAGTTCATTTTTTCTCGACTGCACCCGTACCACGGTGTAACAATTGTCTCACTTATGGAGTCAAACTTACAACGGTTGCAGAGTACGAGATATACAACAATTTAGTCGATATATATTAAATTTTGATTCTATTTCAAAAAATCGACATACAGGTGGCGGCAATGTTAAGTGGACACTCTTAAAAATCGCATAACTTTTTTATAATTGATCCAAACGACTCGAATTTTTTTAAGATGTTAGACCGACTGCTAGAGAATGAGTAAACAAGAATTTGTTTAGATTTCAAATGGTAGGAATCATAAAAAAATAATGTTTTTACAACTTTTTTATCTGAGCCTGTAACATAATTTAAAAAGTGCATTTTGTATGCAATATTGCAATGAGCTACGAACGTAAAAAGATAAGAGCTTAAGGGTGAAAGTCGCAGATTTTTGGATTTTAGCTAAAAAAACTTCTGATTGAACCAGTAACAGCAGAATAATCAAATCTGATCACGTTTCGTGGTTCACCCTGTATAGTGAGAAACCAAACAGAAAAGCTTATGAATGAAAAATAATTTGTTGATTCGAAGTGAAAAGCAAAAATTTATGAAATATTCTAGGATGTTGTTTCCAGCCATTTCTACAAAACGTTTGCATGGGACGAAAGGCTACTCCTATTTCTACAGAATAAACAGTTTCGAGGATACATTTTAATTTTTTCGCAGAGTACACTGGAAAGCATATTTTTAGGAAAATTCTTGTAATTGTTCTTATACATAGTGAACTGCTTTCATGAATTTTTATAGAATGCTCTTTAAAATGTAGCAATTAATTCGCATAGGAGGCACATCATCTTCCCTCGGATAGCTCGTACGATATCTCAAGAACGGCTTAATTATGTAACCTTAAACTTTTAAGGTATGTTCAGGCTACGCATAGTTCACTTTGAAACTAAATTAAAATTATGCGAGGTTGTCGATTAGGAGAAGTACATACTTTAGATGCTTCACTCAAATGAGGCGCAAATTAAGAGCGACGAGATCGCGATGGACGCTTCTTTTTCAATATTTATGAGCTTCAGATGGAAACTACTTTCACGATAGAAAACTAAAAGCGTTCTAAAGCTGTAAAACAATAGCGTCCATCGCAAAGTGGCAGAAGATTATCCATCGGAATGGAACTTAATCGACTTCACAGCGTTATTGCAGAGGATTCGAACAAAACTCTCGCATAAAAAAGCAGCTTCAGAATCGTTCCAATAAACCGATACCTTTCGCAAAGGTATAGCAGTTTCAGTCGTTGAAAAATGATAGGCCCAAAACAATCGGAAATCGTGAAATTAGTTTAAAAGTTGTTCATACTATGTGGGCTATAACAAAAATCTACAGGGATTCCATTAACAACAAGAACAAGCGGGTGAAACACAAAACAACGAAAACATTCGAATACAATAATTCAGTTATATCAATAGGAAATAAATTTTAATGAAGACCTCGTACCTGGTAACTGACTGGCAGAAAATGCATATTATTCGTAAAGGTTCGCAGTGTACTAATTACTTAGTAGTAGGTCCAATTAATGTTTCATGATTTTCAGGTAATTTGATAATTAACTAATTGCAGCGAAGAATCGAATCGTATTGAGAGGTGACACTTGCCAAAATGAATGATATTGATATCGCAATGGACATGTCAATACCATCACAACTTAAATTCTTCTAATTTGATTGCTACTTTAACCTTTAGCACTCGAGTGGCGACTCACACTAAAAATTGCTGTAGCATTATTCAAAATATTGTTTATATTATTAAATAAGTTGGTATCTGTTAGTTTATCAAAACTAAATCAACGTTCTCAGATAGAGATTACAAAGACTCGATGGAACGTTCTCAGGTTCGCTTCTAAACAGAGATTTCGAGGGAACTCGTTCTTTGTATACTTTGTATCAAGAGCCGGACTGTGAGGGGCTAACCTAAACAGAGATATGGGGACCCTGTTCACCACTTGGGGTTCCAAAATTGGTTTTCTTCTTAGAGTCAGTCGAAGCTAAGATTCCTCTGAATAAAGAGCTTCCTCTCGTGAAATAAAGACTTTTATTTCAAGTTAAAATATCAGTGTGCCTTTTATTCATAACCCATTTCCAATAGTATCTAATCAATTACTAAGCATTTAAGTATTTTATGAGATATTATATCAATTTCATATCCATAAAATGAAGAAAAAAAAATATATAGAATTGAATTATTCTAGATTGGAAGAAATGTATAATTTTCAAGATAACATAGCTCCGAATGCAAAGGGTTAAATTACACCTACCAATTTTTGCCATAAATACGTAAAATCCGCTGTCCAACTATCAAAAACCAAATCGATATAGTTTGACGGTCGTACATTCGCAGAATCGTTCTTTGCAATTAGGAATCGATACTAATAGAGAGAAGGATCATCCCCATCGGTACCGAAAAGAATGCGAGGACAGTTTGCGAGGTAATGAAAGCAATTCGAGCGGCACAGGATTCCAGGACGATATCGCCGACGATATCAGGACGCCGGATTTCAATTAGTCTTCGGAGCGTTTGTGTCGTTTACCGGATATTTCCGGTGGCCGGCACGTGTACACGCGTTTCGCCGTGGGTGAACTGCAGCCGGGTCGTTAATTAAAATCATGATTGTGCTTCCGACGAAATAGAGTAATCTCCTCGGTATCTCGCGGGGAGGGCGGCGCGGCGCGACGTTCACAGATTCCGCTCGCATGCTCGCAGATTTTTCGTAGATTCGTCCGTTCTTTGTCATTCTTTCCCGCGGCGCAAACCGTTTCCACGTGGCTCTAACGAGCTTGTATTACATTTGCAATGAACGTCCGCGAGCTGCCGTATGGACCTTGCACCGGTTTGTTTTTATCCTGTACAAAGCGACACCGCGACGCGCCGAAACACACGTTCACGAGCGGATCCTTATACCAGGAGAAATCCATTGACACGACAGCGTAACGTTTACCTCGGCCACCCGTGCCCGAAACAAAGAGCCAGCTGCTTTCTATCCGGCGTTAATTGTGATCGATTGCCGTCTGCCAACCTGTTTCTCCCGGTACGTCTTCCTTGCGATTTTTTTTCACCTGCGAAACTGACAAGCATTTGCGCTGTCGTTTCACTAAAAATAATGATGATATTTTATGGAAGTAGCTAAACCGAATTTCATTAGGTTTTGCACGATTCTTGTTGCTAAAGAAACTTAATAATTTCCAGCAAATGAATGTCTATTGTATTGTAGGATAATAGTACTAGTATAGTAGCATAATAGTAATAGTATAGTAGTGTAATAGTATAGCAGCATAATAGTAATAGTATAGAAGTATAATAGTATAGCAGCATAATAGTAATAGTATAGAAGTATAATAGTATAGCAGCATAATAGTAATAGTATAGTAGTGTAATAGTATAGCAGCATAATAGTAATAGTATAGAAGTATAATTCGTCGGTGCAATATTTAAAAAGTTCTCAGTTATTTTAGCTTATAAAAATAACAAGGCTCCATTTATTTAAATTTCGAGCATTTTTTATCTCAATACGTGCCTGGAAAAAAAAATTTGTCCGATCAATTTCCATGTAAGTAACTTCATAATTTCAATAATTGTAAAATGAAAAATCTGTTGTGAGTCTGAACGTTAGTGGGAGTAATTTTCCTATTTATCGGTGGACACGTGTGCTAGTATGGTTAGATTTTGGAATCAGTAGCTTTTAAGAATTTAAGAACACAGACTACATTTCCGTTTATGTAAACGAACGAGATAAGACGGAGAAGTATAAAGTTTATGTCCATTTTTATTAAATAATACGCGAAAAAGCAAGCTCGGTGACGAGCCGGGTATTAATTTCATTTCTTGAACGTTGAAACAAGCCTCAAGAGAATGTTAGTTTCGCAATCTACGTGGACACGGTTGTAACGGTGTACCCAGCTCGTGATCGATATCTTCTATACACCGGCATACAGATGGACAAGGTCTCCTCGTAAATTGAATTGCAGGTTGATGCGGGGTTTATGCCCCTAATGAATTGTTTGACTTGTCCACGTAAAACAAACTACAAGATTGGGAAAACGCTCCTGTGTACACTCGACCAATATGTCGGATTGAGTCGCATGCTCGCTACAGGATTCTTGAACACGGCCAAGCTTTCCCGATGGTTTTATTACTGTAAAATTGTTAATACCGTGGGCGCAGCGCGCACTCCATCGGCGATTCATCGAGGATCCTTTCAATATATCAATGATTTTCATTATTTTAATTGCATATCGCAAATTCGATTCCGCGAAACGAAACATCATTGTAATTAAACAGCATTATGAACAATCCACGTCAATGTACGAATATTCGACACCACTAACTGACTTTATAAATTACTATTATTGCTCGAAGCTTTTAACATTTCGTGATGAAGTCTTCGCACTCACGTTTTCACCAATATTAATGTTTATTTGACAATGGAATTATGATAAGAGTCGATATATGTGTTCGTAAATGTTCTGACGAAGTCAGTTTTAGCATTGCAATACTAGGAAAAAAGAAAACGACTTAAATACTCATACAACGAACAAAAGGGAAACAAAAACCTAGAAAAATGTTGGCTGGAAAAATTCGACGCAGCGGGAAAATTTTGCAGCAGAAGTATTATGTGCTACGGTGCGTAATATTCACGCTGCGCGAACACTTCGCATTATTTTCGACATTGTTACAGTCTCGCATAAATTGCCAAATATTCGAGCTACGTTTTCCTCGACGTCTGTAACAACTCGCAATCATTTCTTTAGACCGAACGATCGATGTGTAAAAGAAAGTTTGGAGAGAATTACGAAGAAAATACTGGAGGTTAATTTTTACAATTTGTTCATACGGATTTTGAAATGGAAATTTAAAAAATGTTTTTTGCAGATTTCTGTCACAAATACCGTCTAGGCATCTTTACTGTGAGTTACATGAGTCACGTTTGAAAAATTTTTAACTGTAAAATATTTAAAACTCGATAATATAAAAATGTAAAATGTTTTCTTCGCGATTCCGGCCTTTCGGCTCGCTAATAAAATGTTCTGTTTTTAAGCTCGCACATGACTGCTCAGTTGAGGAAAATTAATTTGTATTTTATTCGCACGTCAAGGGGTTAATGGGAGTTCATACGAAACCGGGCGCAGAAAAACTCTGTGAATCCCGATGCTCAACATTGGTGCATTCGTTTCGGTCGGAATGTTAGACTGCCGCCTGAGATTGTACCCGAGATAGAGGGGAATCCGCTGTGCAGAAATACGTTACGGCATATTGGATTTTGTTGTGGAGTCCTTTGAATTTTGTGCGCTCGACGCCGCGCCGGTTCGTTCATTAACTCGTGCTAGAGCGCCGACGATAATGGCTTCTCTACCTACGCTACCTACCGCCCGATGAAAACCTGGTAAAATATTCGCGCCCGTAGTGTTCCACAATTAATTTTTGCACAAATATGCTCTGATAGCGGTATTCCGGCGCGCTAATAAAACTCGTTTCCGAGGGCATCCTTTGGTATCGGGTCCCGCTGAAAACACACCGAGTTTACAAGCGTGTTAATTATGCGTGTCTGCACATTTTAATCAGAAATTGTAACTCGCGTCCCACCGCCTGTTGTTCGACAGATTGGATAATTAATACGCCGCCGCGAAGTTAAGAAATTTTACTCTGTTTACCGGGGCTCGAAATTTATTATTCGCTCGGACGCTAGACACTGCCCAACTTTTACCATCCGCGGCACCGAGTACGGACAAAACGGTATGAAACATTATGCTCGTTACGAGCAACACGTTTAATAATTATTACGTCGCGTGTGGACGTCAATTCGTGACTTATGCGATCGTTAATGTCTAAATTCATTAAAATTTTTAATTTTTAATTCACAAAATTTTTAATTTTAAATTCACAAAATTTTGTAAAAGTTGATGCAGAGATTTAAATTTATACTATTTTTTCAGAGAAATGGCTCTTCAGTTTTCTGTATATTATGGAAAAATAGCGCAGAAGAAAATGGATAATTCCATAAAGTTGGGTCTTTATAATCAAATCAGATTGATTGATTTACTATTTTTTACAAAATTACAACAGGTTAAATATCGTCAATTTCTCGAGTATCGGAAATTCGGTGTTCAATTATTTATTTGAACCACTGTATTTCTTTAACATTCCATTGAATCGATTGCAAACGATCGTCTATTTTTCACGGGCATTGAACGACATTTATCGGCAATGAGGAGAGCCATTTGGAAGCCGACCGTGTAAGATGAACGAGAAGATTACTTTAATTGGCGTTAACGAGCCGTGTGCGAGTGATTACGATTACCGTCGCTTAAATACGATGCGTATTGCTTTGAAGTGGAAATAATCGCCGAAATTTCCTCTTGTTTATGCATTCGCCGTTCTATCGTCAAAGCGTGAACGCGTACGTAGGTACACGGATCGCCCAAATGAACATGTCAAGAGCATAATGCACTTGTACTAATGCACATTGCGTGTTAGTGTTGAGCAGCACGCGCGTCAGAAACCATTCTCGTAAATTTGACGCCGTCTGAAGTAACGATAATTGGTTAAACGTTAAACCACGAACGTCATCGCCTGTTATACTCACGGAATTACGAAGTATCTAAATATCTGATAAATTATATGAATCATTCTACGCGCAGAAATTCAAAGCCTTAAGAAAGCAATGCGTTCGACAAACGAAATATTATACGAGGAAAATGGTTGAAGAAATGTTTCATAGTTGTTTGAGCCAGTTTTAAAAAAGCTAATCTATTTCAAAGAATGTTTACTTGTAGTCTCGATCCTATGATGGTTAATACAAAATTGATAATGCTCTCGGCGCAAGGTTTGATCAATATTTAATGTTTAAAGCAAATTTGCGAGTTTGCTATTTACATTTTCAACGTTTCGATCCTAATTTGATGAATGCATTCTATGTACTGAAGTATGTTCAATGACGTAAAAAAGCAATGCAAAGTTTACTTTGTTGATAAAAACAGACTCTACAGTAATTTCTAAATTACCGTCCGAATCAATTTTAAAAATCCAATCTATTTCAAAGAACGTCCAAATATTGATGCTACTCGGTACCGCAAACATGTGCATCGACATAAACAGAACGTTCGAAAAGACTACGGCGCGGAAGAAAATCATTTTCGCAGTTACGCTCGGCCGGTGTTTGCAAAAGGGGTGAACGGATTGGCGGGGGTGAAAAAAAATCGTTTGATCGAGGAACTAGGCGGAATAGAGTATTTTCCGTTCGACGAGTCGCCGCGCGCCGGTTTGCTTTACGCGCACTCGCTTGCCAAGAAAATCGCGTCACACGGTCGAGGCAAGAATCGCGAGCGAGCGTGTAACAAGAGGCGCGCGCAGTCGCGCGTGAATCGCTCAAAGTCGCGGCAACAAACGCTTTCGAAAATTGCATTAAGAGCCGCGTTCCTACTTCACCACGTATCCACGTAGTCAGGTAGCGTTTGAGAAGTGCCGAATGAATGCGATTCTTGCGTACAAAGTACACGCGGTTTTTAAACAGCCACGTAAAGGGCGCTCGCCTGGCGCTCGCGAGAGACCTTGGACAAACGGGGGGTAAGGGCGCGCGCACACCTTTGAGGGAGTAACTCCCTCGACGGGTCGCCCGAACAAGGAAGAGCCTACTTCGTCCTCTTTCGCCTTTATATTCCTTTCTTCGTAGTTTCCGCGAGAACAACCAGCTACAGACGTTCTCGCTGGAACGCCGGCCATGATAATTGCGAAAAAGTTAATTAAGAACACCGCCACGAATCTACCAATTTACATTTACGCCCATCCGTTTGCTTTCATCTCGCTCCGGAGAGGAGCACACATCCCGCGCCGCTGCGAGGAGTCTACTGTATCGGCTTCGCCTACCAACCCTGCTGGCTGCGTTTCTCTTTATTCCGCCCCCGTTCCGCCCTTTCCATCCACCCTTCTCCCTCCCTCGCCACCTTTTCCCGTGCCGACCCATTCGTGCTCTTTTACGTTCCCCATTAATCTTCCTTCCATTGTTAGCCACTCCGATGCTTATTATTTCGTCCACGACGACTCGATTTACTCCACCGTTATATTACGATCCACCCTGTGGCCTGGACGATACACCGACGCTTGACTTTATTTTCCTGATGAGACTGTCAACGCTACCGCCACGCACACCTGACAGCATGGACTAAGAAACGTTGACGCTCTTCCTACCTGATGTCTCCTGATAGGTTTTAATAACCACGCTCTATACGCATCCAGATCTCATTAATTCATAGTTTTTATAACTTCAAGTCTCTGTAGTTAGGTGAAATGTTAATATCAACGAATTGGATCACACAACACAGAGCAAACACCCTGTCTCTGCACAATACTGCGCAAAGGCGAGAAGTTAGGTAGCCAAAGGTATGCGGGTTCGATTGGTATCTAGTAACCTCGATCGGAGTTTAACACCCTCACCACCACTTTAGAGACCAATACCATCACAGCTGTTAGTCCTACACCCCTATCGCTGTTTAGAGTCGAATAGTTCCATCCCCTATCACATATATTTTCTTCCAAAGGGAATACACTGACATGACATCAGCGGATCTTAATGAAACTGTGAGAGAGCAGTATCACACATTTTTTTTATCGACTGGAGTTCGTATCGAGGGGTGAAAACAACCCCCAAAATTTATGGTTAGGACCATACTTCGAAGAATATCTTAGAAGCTATGGGGATGCTGCAAAGTTGTGTATTTTTTAATAAGAAATCCAACTGTGCTAGTCTAACAGTGATTTGTTATTAATCTTCAGGCTGCAATAGTATCTCTCGATCAGTACGCTGCATAACATTTTCACTTTAATATCAGACATTCCATATCCACCAACGTGTAATTCATTTTCGTAGTCGAATAAGAAATAAACATTTTCCGTTGCGTAATTATCCGAGGAAAGAACTGGAGGAGCGCCGCTCATTTTACTCGCCGTAGGGTGGCCTCCCCTTAAACTGATTTAACGAGGCGTTGAGCACTGACCAACAGTTCTGAAGCATCCTGTATTTACCGAATACCTCACGCGTTCCCTCCTATTGGATCTCTTTCATACCACAATCCTGGCGCCTTTCCTCCTCATTTTCCCTCTTAATCTCCCATTACTCTTCGTCCGTCCTCCCGTTTGCACCCTGGCTCTCTCGACCGGGCATTCTTTTCCCTCCCGTTCATTCGGCGCGCGTGTTTCCTCTTAACCGTGTTCTTCCACCCTCCTCTCCCTCTTTCTCTTCCTCGCGCCCTTCCGCCCTACGGTGTCACCCCGCCGCGCCCTTCGCTCTCCGCTCCACCCACGAACTCTTAAGTAAATTCCATTGCAGTTCGGTTGAGCGAGATTCCTCGCGCAGCGCCGACGTCTCCGTCGAGGAAAATCCCGGAAAGAGAGCAACCGTTGGAACCGGAAGGATGGTAAGAGAGGAGGGGGTGGCGGGTCAGACGGGAGCGAAAGGGAATCTTACCGCTCACCGTTTTGACTTTTGTTAGCGTGCCCATGCGTCGTCGGGCCGATGAAAGCGTCCTCGAAACCAACCCCTTTTTCCGACGGCAGCAGTTCCTTTTGACCATGAACGGTCCGCTTTTTAGACATTCGGCGTCCATTGTACGACGCCAGCGCCAGGCCCTTTCGCTGCGACAACGTCCGCGTATCTTTGTCACAACTTATCGCTGCAACTCCGTGGACCGTGAATGCACCCCTCGCTGAGTATACGCGATTCATGGATATTCCGTGTCCCCTTATAAGTCCAATTTTCGAAATATGAAATTTAAAAAGGAAACAACAAAAAATTTGTAACACATCGTAATAATATAATGTAATTTATCCGTGAGAATTTAGAAATAATGTAACACCTATGTGATGTAAGGTAAATGTAATAATACTGTACTTGCTATATAAACCGTTTGGTTTAAAGCAATGATAAATAAATAATGTAATTATTAAAATTTCTTTTTTCCATTGTTAAAACCGAAGCGTAAAATCGAATATGAAACTGGATGCGTTTTATGAAACGCGTGCTATTTGCTGAATGTTTCATTTTTAATACAAGAATTTTGTTGAAATTCTATCAACTTTGTTCCGAGAGTTTGAATCGCCCCGAATTATTATTAGACGAAGTAAGAATGTTCATAGCATGTGGCAGAATCGTTTATTTCGTTAAATTTTGTGTAGCTACATTGGTAATTCACAGACGTAAGGAGTCAAGTGGAATAGGACTACCTATATCCAGACGAAGAAAGTAAGGTACTCGATATTGTTCAGAAAGTAGAGCAGGTACAAGATATAGTCATCCAAGTAGAACAGGCTTCCATTATTCTCAGGCAAGTGAAATAGGATCCGTATTAGTGCGTAGCAGCGAAAGTAATTAGACAGCGGATTTTATGCATTTATGACAAAATGAGCTGTAATTTAAAACATTAAAAACATTAGACCAATTTAAGCATACTTTTATATTATTTTCAAAGTACATATTAAGAGAGAAACTAAATTTCTTTGTCGCTCTGGTTTGTTGCAATTCCGGTGCAAAATGTTTACTCTACAAAACCAACCGGTCTCTAATAATAGCGTTAACAACATTTGGTAGAATTCTTCGGTTTGTTGAATTTTTAATAGACCCATCGCCTTGAACGTGTCCTATTAATTAGATTTCAATGATCCGCATTCGAAAACCATATGGCAGAACAACAATGACACTCTCGAGAGTGAAACGAGTTCCAATTAGTTTCGAGTTGTATCGTCTAGGGAAAAACGGTCGAAGTTCGTAATGAGCTGGACAGTTCGTTGGTCAGGAGGTAATTTATCGAAAACATAAACGCGTTTCACGGCCGCGGATCCACAGGCACGCTCGCGCGCCACTTGTTATCGCCTAGAAAATATTGATGCAGCTCAAGCAGCCGTGTTTACACGGCTCGGGTGGCCAACTCGATTGTAATTCGAGCCGCGGCCGTAATCGAGCCTCTTTAATACATTACAATTCGATAATATTGCTGGCGCGCGCGCGCGATGCGGTAAATTTCGATCCGTAAACTGGTCAGCACGTACCGGTGTGTCCGCGCGGGTCCTGGACCCGGCACGACTTCCCGGTCGCACACCGGTTACTGGCACCGACGAATTTCGAAATTCCATCCGCGCCGCGCAATGTTAATTGAGGCAAAAGCAAAATGCCAATCCGTCGATATTATGTTACGCGTCGTTATTCTCGCCGGGACACGCCGATCGACGTGCATTGTAACCAATCGCCTGCCCGTATACGCGTCTATCCATTAATCTGCAGGCGGCTCCGGCCTCTCCGCGGGTGCACAGCATGCACGACCGTGCACATTTCGACATCCGACCTGCATCCGCACCGTGACACACCTGTACACACGCGTAACCGTCCACGACGCTGGTCAATACGAACTGGACCGTGGAATTTGATCGGAACGGACACGCTCGACGTTCCTGCGCGCCCCGAAACCGTTTCTTTGGCTTTCGTGCTCCCGCATAAGCGATACTGCGGACACGTGACAGGCCGACGTTGGTCCGGATCAGCTCGAAATAGTCGGTACGAATAGCAGTTTCACTTCGGCCCGCGAAGTATACATTGTCGTCTTTCGTTTCCCCGCGAATTCTGCTCGAACTTCTACGGCCGGTTTAAGAAAATATTTCTCATACCATCTGTTATACCAACATACGTTCTACCATCAATACTGGGACATCCTGTATATCCATGTCGTTATATTTACGTTGAAAATTGTTACATATAGTGTACTTTATGTAGGTCATATTTTTTGGTTTTGAAATGTCAATGTCCTATACTTAAATGACCCGACATTTTAAATTGCCCGCCATTTTTTTTGTCAAACTCAAGGAAACAATTGGACGCACCATTAATGAAATTAGTCCGCGATTATGCCAAAATGTTATTGAAAATTTCGTGAAACTTTGTTAACTCGGACGAGGCGGTCATTTATCGGACATTGTGTTTCATACATAACCTCCATGTTTTTACCTTATATTAAAATAAAAACATTCGTACTTTTCCAGTAAATAATATGTTATATTAATAAATAAAAATATCAGGTTATTTTGAGACACCCTTTATATTGTACTATAAAGGATATTACCGATCTTGCAAGTGGAATAGGACGATCTATAGTCAGACAAAGTAAAATGAGGTACTGGATATTGTAAAGCAAGTAGAATAGGAATGATGCCTAGTCAAATAAATAGAATAATTGACTGGTACAGAAGTGATGAGTATTAAATAATAATATATGAAATAACCAACTTTACAACGTCAGTCCTGCAGAACGTTTTTGTCAATAAATATTTTTATGTCGACAGTATATTATACCGTATCCTGCAACATTTCTTCTTTGAAGTCCGACATTCATGCTTTTAATTTAGGTAGCTAACCTTATTTCAGGGTAGAGTATATTTCTGTACGACCCAACGGGATTTTCGTTTAATTTTCTCGCGTCAGCAGCAGGAGATATTCGAAGCCAAAGATAAAAGTCTTAAACACGAATATCGTGGATCTTAAAAATATTAAAAGAACTAAAAGCTTCGTGAAAAAGCATCACTGGATAAATTCACTATCTCGAGAACTAACAAATTTTTATATAATTGGAGTGAAAACAATTCTCGTTGCTCCGAACGTGTAGAACATCGTGGAACTTACGTCGATTAATAAATTTTCTGTTGAATGTCGTACCTATATAAGGTTGAACATACTTTATCTGTGAGATAAAGCATTTTCTCATTCCAGCATTTTCTCAAAATTTTCAGATGCCAGGAATGCATAATGATCCCCAGTCAACTTATTACGATCACCAAAGAAAGAAAACTAATCGCCTATTTAGCTTCTGTTTCCCGCGAATGACACAGAAAATTTTGATTCTGCATAGTAAATCCGCAGCGTACCGATTATCGAACAATTTGCATGCGCCTAAACATGGGAAAGAAAACCGAAGCGGTTCGAACATATTGTTACCAATTTAAAGTTCCGTGTAAACGAACACGATCCGAAAATAATTGGCCGGCCGTCGAGGTCGAAAAACCTTAGTAGAGAAATTTTCCGGAGGCGTTAAAACGCGTGCACGAGTGTTTGACGTTAGAGGGTCCTCAAGCCATTGTCCATTGAACATCACACGAAATTTGCAGCGTTAATCGTCGTCTTTGTGACCTGTTTACCCGGAAAACCGTCACCAGACATCGATTATGGTGCATCCGAGGCTGGCACGAATTCGATCTGTACGCCAATACAACGATCCATTGCCGTTCGGCTGATGTGATAGATAGTACAGCCTCGGCCAGCATTACGTTCCGCCGAGCGCTCGACGACTCGGTCAAACGAATAATCATAGCGAACGCTGACCTACACACGATGCGATCGTTTCAATGTACGCGTTCAATATCTCTCGCCTTCCTTGCATATTTCACGCAGTCACGGTGAAACTGTTGCCTGTATTCGATCGACCATTGCCAAACGCCGCTACTGCTAATGTTATTGTAATACGGACGTCGCACCGTGGCCCGTGATGTTTCAGCATGCGATGTTTGAACTAATGCAAAGGCAAATGACTTTTAATACACAGGATGTCCGAAAAATTTTCGATTTTCGGGTGGTATGTAACTTGGGGACCTCTTTTTTCATTAAAAATTCACTAATTCTGTTCCTTTCTTCGAGAAAACTGTAGATATCGAAATTTCGAGGCAACAGGTTCGCTGGTTTAAAAGTTTTAAAAGTTATTTAACCCGCAAGTGTCACCGATAGTCAGCCGTTGCTGATATTCCACAGAAAGTTCGGTCACGCGTCGTGTAATGACTTCTTTGTATCAGTGCAATAAACCATTCGAACAATAGACAGTGGGGAAAATAATAATTGATTATATGCTCGAATGAAATCCTAATACAAAATAAAAAGTCAAAGGTATTGTGGATAACGATTGAGTTCGCAGTCGTAGATCGGGAATTGAGAAAAACTGAATTTTGTAAAAAAATTCGTACAACGGGATTACCGCAATTTATTTTAAAGGATGAAGCGTCTACGTTCGCATGCTTGAAGTAGTATGAAAAATTGTGTTCGTTTTCTAAAAATCGAACATTTATGAAGGGATGTTTGTTCCACCTTTGCACCTTTGTGCGTCGAGCGTTGCCGCGCTTGTGAACAATTTAATTCTGCTCGACTACGAGCCGATCGATGAACGATTTTTAATTCCAGGCTATCAGGGAATGGCTTGGCCGTTGAAAGTGTATATTTCTATTTCGGGTTCATCCGATGTTGATACTGAAAACTTTCGCGTATTTGCTATAACGGGTGTAACATAAAGTTAAGCGCTCGGCAACTATTGAAATACCTATTATTGTAGGTATCAAGGATTTTCGCTTTGCAGATTAAAGGGGCCTATTCACCATCAATCATGTTGCGCAACAATGCTGATTGCGCAACATGATTGACCGTGAATGATAGTGATTGACGAATTGCGCAACCTGTTGTGTAGAATCAGAATTCCCTGGTATTTTTTGCACAACAAACGGGTTGCACAAATTTTGTCAGAGGAGTCTCATCACTGCTGCTGCTGTGTATGTGTGCTTGGCTGCGAGTGAAAAACTGAACGATTGCTCAAATTACGTGTCAATGTAAATACAATTTGTATTTGTGCAACATCATGCTGCATAATAATTGTTGCACAACATGATTGATGGTGAATAAGCCCCGGCACACGAAGATCAAATATGTATCGTTTATTTATCGCGTGCAACGAAAATAAAATTTAGTTACACTTCTCGAAATAGAATTAATATTTATATTAATGTGGGGTCCTTGCCTCTTGGGTATTTTAGTCTAGACTTCCATTTTTCTGGTCTTTTTAGGGAGTTTTTTACGAAAAGAATATAAGTTTCTTAATATCGGCATTTTGATATTCTACGAATGTTCACAATTTTTTTAAAGTGAGTATGATAAAAACTGACGGAGTTACATGTCGTTGAACAAAATTCGTTTAAGAAAAAGTGTCCTACTGGCTGACACGATTCCGCTCATTCTGCTTATCTGAATGAAATATTATATCCTCGAAAGAAACATCCCTACCCTACATTAATGCAATGGAAACACTGTAAATGAATATAATTTCACTTGACAAGCATGAAATAGCAGAGAAGAAACTGCTAGAAAATATTGAATTCTAAGAACAAAGATGAAACTGCTGTCTTCGTATGATTTTGTGGTTTCGGGCGATTATTTTCTCAAAAACTAACGTCTTTGCCTATCCGGCAGGATGAGCGTTTAAAGTTAGGAAAACGGGTCGTCCGCGAGCGGAATTGAAATTCAAATTAGCCTTATGACAGCGAGTGCCAAAAAGAGTCCTGGGCAAAATCTACGGTTCTCCGAGCGAAGTATTTTTTTTCTCCCTTTGTTCTTGATCCTCGCATTAGACCCGGCCACCCGTGATAATAATTCAAGACGAAAGCGAAGTTTGCGCGGGCGCGTGGATTCGATATTCGTGACACGATTCAGCGACAAGTTCCGAAAACTTTTCCAAAGGCTGTCATCGACCGGGTTCTTTTTCTTGGGATCCACGTACTTGACCCGTGTCAGGCTCAAATAATGACTCCGGGGATGCCTTCGAATAATAAGTTCCTTAGATTGGCTTGACTAGCAGCGGGGGAGGAGGTGGAACGATCGATTACATATTCAAGACTTTATGCGCGCCCAAATTTGCATGAGCGTCATCCGACTAATTATATCGGGTGCGGTTGAAAAAATCTTTCTGGCAGAAAATATTCGATCAAAATTGTACATATGATTGTTGAACGAATTATTTCGGCTTACGTCGAAAATCTACCAGTTTCTACCACTGTTCTTCGTTTTCGATTCTTCTAATCTTTCCACTGTTCACGTTAATCTTGAGAAAATTTGTAGCACTGGTTACTCCTGTAACCCATTTACATCCTCCAGATTATAATTTATTAGGTCGCCAAGGATGAAATTTGTAGAAATTAAATTTAATTTAATTAAATTTCTACAAATCTCATCCTTGGCGACCCAATAATTTACTCGACTGTACCACAATACATTAAAAAAGTTATTAAGTTAAAGAGTGTACGAATACTTTTTACACTCACTGTAGATGTATCATAGCAAAACTAATATAAACTAATTGTAGGTCACTCTCTAAGTCATACTGTAACAAAATAAATAAATAATTATCTTCGACGGCCGTATCTCAAGAAAGTTTTGTACCGTCGTCTGTTGACGACAGCCGTAGCTAAAAGAATTAATAATAAAAAATTGTCTAATCCAAATATGAATAAGTGTTCGGTGTCTTATGGACAGGAATGTATGTAATAATCCCGTTTTAGAAAAATATTTAGCCTGGAAAGGGTTAAGCACCGTTCAAGGGAATCACTGAGGATTATCCCGAACGTCTGTTCTCATAATTTCCAGAATTCCTCTATTTTCTGAGCATCAGCCGGCAAGGTAGCTTTCTCGGGATAGCCAGGCGTTCCGCGACCAATATCGAGTTAATAACCGGCGTACCGGCGAGCATTAAACGAGGCATTTACAGTTACAAATCGACCGTGGCCCGGTAAAACTAATTAACTTGTTGGGAATGTATCAACGAGCTCTTTCAGCGAGGCTTGTCGCAGCGGGTAATCGCCTGGCCGTCGCATTCATTTTCGAGCCCGCAGTCGTAAGAACCTTAGCCCTCCATTTCCTCTCGTGCTTGCGGAGAAGTTGCGTCCGATCCACGCGGCAACGTTAATTACCGAATTCTTTGTAACGTTGGCTCGCAACCGGCCAACGGCAGACTTCCCCACCCCTCTCCACCCCCGCCGAATTAAGTCTCCGTAATATTATCTTTTAATAAGTGAGATCCGACTGCGGTCTCAATGGCGGCGGGACCGGATAGTCTCGTTCCTCTTTCTCCCGCGGGGAAACCGCGCGGATCACGGCATGGAAATCCGACCGGGGAACGGAACGTTTCGTGCACGAACCGTTTATTAGCGCTGGGTTAGCCCCTTCTTATTTCGTCCCACGCGCCGGCGGCGTTCGCCAAGCCGTTTTCATCGGGGCCGTGAAAAGTGCGAATCGGCTGTAACCGAACTAGTTGCGAGTAGACCGCGGATGTTTATGCAAAATAATAATGTTCTGCATTGATTGTGGAAATGGAAGGATTTCATTCCTTATTGATTTTGTTACAATGGAAACAACATTACAATATTCCTAAATTTTTCTCATCTTTCACTTTTATATTTCATCCAATTAATTCCTTCATAAATGCATAAAAATTTATTATACAGGGTGCGGCGAAATAACATGGCACGAGGTGATTTGATATTTCATAATGTAAACAATATTGTGAACAATGAGATATCAATTTTTAGTGGTAACTCTGAGTCACCGAGTGCTAAGGGTTAAAAAATATTCGAATGACAAATAGAGGAAAATATTTCCTCTATTCCCTCTAATATTTTTTCCGAAATCTGGTTCATGATATAAATTCATTAAAATTTTTTCTCAAAACATAGATAAACTAATAAATAGACGGCGGATGTTTAGTATCTTTGAATTGCGATTTTATAAAAAAATAAAAACCGTTCGGTTGCGTAGGGTTTTATCTGATAATCGATCGTTTTAACATAAACTGGTGAATTTGTGCAAGTGGCGTTAATAATTTCACGATCGACTGTAATATTCATTTAACGAAGGGGGTATAGTATTCTCGAATTATTGCTCTCCACGAGAAAATGACGATTACGATAATAAATTCGTGGAAGCCTATTGCACACTGTTAAGTTGGAAATGCACGCGTGCCGTAACGAAGCTCGATGGAAAGTTACAAATAGAGTTAGGCGTGTTTGTCGTTCCAAAAACCGAAACCCGCAACAATACGCTCGCCACCGGAGCGTAAATGGCGGATTAGATGGGTGGGGTTTATTCATTTTCTCTGATGAATTCTGTATGCACGATGGGAGTTCTCCTCGATAAACTTCCTACGTGACTGAATGCAAGTTGATGGGCGCGTAAGGTTTCCCGAGGGTCTGGCATGACAGAGATTGTCATACAAATTAATTCAAATATTTGACGTAGTCTGCTTTAATTCGCCCTACTCGCTCCTTCGGCCCTTCCCGCGAAATCTTTCCGCGCCCTGATAAATCCATCGAACGACGCTGTCGCGCAGCAGAAAATAAAATTCACCTTCTTCTTCCCAGAGGAACATTAATATTCGTCCGAATTAAACTAGAATTCGCGCGCATTGATTGATCCGAATGAAACGTGCAATAAAATGAAACATGCGACCGGAAAACCGATACGAATAAATTACCGAGGCGAATATTCATACACGTCACGAGTACTACGTTCGTGATGATCGTTGTTGACTTCATACGCTCGAGGTTTTTAAGCAGCATTAAAACTTTAGTGGCATTTGGTAAACAGTTTCGGATTGGTGTAACGAAATTATTGCTAACGGAATTATACTAATGGAAAGTTTAACATGATTAAGCGACTCGAATCTATTCAACAAAGCTATAAGTAGTTTTTAATACTCGCGCCTTTCAGAATATTTTGACGAGCGTTTTCAGAAAATGAACGTTATATACAATTTCGACGCGGTATGAAACTGTCATTTGTTGTAAAATGTATTTTGTTCCGCTTCGAAAACCGGGGGGAGGGGGATTTATCATGAAAACAATCGTTTTTTTTCGGACGTACAAAACGGATTCTGTCGCTTTTGTGCGATATTAATTACAACGGGGGGTAGTAAAAATCTCGAATAATAAATCAAGAGAACAATTTCGTTTGTAGTTGATGACGAGATTGCGGTTTTCGACTCCATTTCGGAAATTTCGAAAGTTATTTGCACCGCGGGGGATCGATACACCCATTTCCAATTAAACGGGAATCTAAAAAGCGCAGTAATATACCGTAAACGACTGTCAAATGCAATCGGTATCCGGGCCGTGCTGTGAACAACGGGAGCGCACGAAAGAGAATAATTCATATCGGTCGTTGCGAACGGAACGGTGGCTCGGCGCTTTTCCATCAGTGTTTGATAGTAATAACAGGTCGGTGTCCCGGCCTGCCGAGAATCCGGTGTAAGCAGAATTATTATTCATAGAACGCATTAAAAATAAATAATTCGCGTCGACGAATTACAAATACCTAAAGTTCATTCCGTTGGCAAATCTACGGTGCTAAATCAATAATAACGCCGGTATGCGATAGAGGGGAGGGTACAGGCGGCGACCGAAGTGAACATTCAAAGTGCGATCGTGTGTCCGACCGAATTTAATTCCTACCGTTCTTTGTGGCGCACGGCTATAATCATACGAATAAATGAGTACCGGCGCGGCGTATCGATGCGCGAAAACTCATAAATTACCCGATAATTGGCGAATTCGATTTTATTGACGATTTAATTCCATCGGTAACCGAATCATTAACGCGATACTTCTTTGTCGCACGTTCGAACGGAATAAAAACTTGCTGGAGCGGTGTTAAACGCTCTTCGCGATGCAGTTCGATTCATTACGTATTCACATATACCGATGCATGTAATTAGGTGAAAAGTCGTTTTTTAAAGTGCTTTTTTATAACTGTGAAAGAAAATTCGATGTTTCATACACGGTCACTCCCATTAACATTCGAACGTTCTTTAAAAAACGATAATTTCTTGGATATTCGACGATTCGAACTTTTTTGAGAAGTTGGGCTAATTAGTTTAGTATATGTGACAAGAAATTTTTTCAAAAATTGCAATTGGTCGAGACCTCGGCAAATAGCGGAGGTTAGTAGATCCTAAGTGGATTAGGAGAATTTATATTCGTAAGAGTAGAATAGGATTGACCTAAATTCATGAGAGAATGGGATAATCTATAATCGATTTGGTAGAACAACATGATTTATAGTCGTGCGAGTGTAGTAGGCATTGTAGTAGGACGAATATCAGTTGTAATGCTAACAATAATTAATAGTTGTTGCATTTAGTAATCTTATTAAAGGATTCACGTTCCAATGTTTGATGGTCACAAGTGGACTGTGCATTTTATGCATTTATGGGATCGCAAGGATTCGAGGATATTGATACATTATTTAATTTGTTAACCCTTTGTTATTATAATATGAATTTGTTTTTATATATGATTTTGTTTATATATGAAAAGAAATTGTGAAATCTTGCCTTCACTGATTGGATCTCGATCACACATCTTGCCTTATTTGAATGAATAATTTACTTTTAATTTCTTTATTGATCGAATTATTGACTGATCTTGCCTTGATTGGTTGAATCAATGAACAATTTTAAATTGCAGAAGCTTGTTTCATTTACAAACCATCAACGCTCTGAATGTAAAATTTTACGCTCCATCGATTCTCGAAGTGAAGAGCAAAATACTCCCTTTGATAAACATGAAATGATTTTCAAACGACGTGTTAAAACTATTAGACGAAGAAATAGATTTTTATTCAACTTTTAGCTTCAAATATTGAGACTTATTTTTTATAAAAAAATGAACAGTACTTTCCGGGAGGCCTAATAAAATGTAGAGACTTCGGACAAGGCACCGGCCATAATCAAACAAGTGGAACAGGAACGATGTTCAGCCGAGTAAAATAGATACGGTCTACGGTCAAACGAGTGTAGTAAAGGTGGTCTAGGGTCAAATAATCAAATAGGGGCCACGTCAAACTGGGTTAATCGCATCGAGTGTCATTAGCTCACCCTTTCCAAATAGACTTTCGCGATGAATTTCATATTGGTCGACGTCCAACGATATCGTCGTGAATTGCGACACCGTGAAATTCAAACATCGAATTGCAATATACGATACGCGATAGTAATTAAGACTTCTTTAAACATAGCATATTTGCAGGTATACCATAAATATGAAACACAGATATAAATTATAAATGTTCGGTATAGAAATAAATTCTATTAATTCCGATTAACTCTGCAGAAATACAGCTGTACGAATGGAAATGCTCTGGCGTTCTTTTACGATTTTGAAGCAGCAGAATAATAATTAAAAAGGGCTGCTGCACGAAGACGCAGCAACGCTTTTGAATAATTCGAACGAACCAACAAAGAGCAGATAAAATAAAGTACTGTTCCAAGTGTTAGTTATATTGAATATGAAAATTAAAACCTTGTTACTGCAGCAAGAAATACAATTTAAATATTGATGCACGAAATATCATGTTTATTAATGGTAATAAATTGTATAAAATATTGTTTGTAATATGTAGACTGCGGATTTTTATGCAAAATAAGAGTATTCTGCAACGATTGGAGGAAACAGGCCTCTTAACTGGGGAATTTAGTTTTAAAAATTCCCCAAAGAGCGTGGGGAATTAAAATCAAACAATGACGAGTATATACGTCGAACGCAGGGCAAATGGTCCTATTATAAATTTTACGAAAAACGTGGGAAGATTACATTTTTATTTGAAAAAAAAATAACAATTCATTCTTGAAAATAATGATAGAGATTTGGATTGAAGTAGCGTTTAATGCATCCCGACACGAATTCGGCGATCTTTTGTCTTTCAAGGTCATTCAAGGTCAATAAGTGTTCAACATTTAGCTAGACGGAAGCACGTCCACTTAAAGAAGCTTTGTAATCACCGATGTCTTCCCGGAAACAGAGTAAGTTTTATATACAGTGTGAGAAATAATTGCGTGCGATATTTCACACGAAATCACCCCGTGTACTCTTACGCGTTGCTTTCTTATCGAATGAAAAAATATTTTTCGTCGCGTTCGGTGAACACGTGCAACGAATTTATGCTCGTAGTTAGGAATTTAATATTTATAGATAAAATGGTTATATCTCGCGGCGTTTCGCACACTTTTCCCACATACCCATAAATACCGGCAGATATTTCGCCCTCGTGGCCGAGCCCGCATAATCCGCAACACGCGACTAAGCAATAACAGAACTATAAACCGTGTTATGCCACTCAACCCGTACTATACTCCCACCCTCCGTAACCCAACCACCCACGATTCATCCTGATCGCGTGACTCGCTCGTGCGTTCATTCACCGTCGAATATCTGTTCCGACCTGATACGGATGATCCGATACGAAATCGGCGTACAAACGCAACGGCGCCAGATAAAAGAAGCTCGAGGACTCCATTGAAGTGGCGAGATCGGTTACCTCGAGTAGAAGTAGCCAGTGTTTAGCCAGACGGCTGGCTGGCATCCTTTATTATCGCGGGCTCTATTCAGACGGCTAGGGTATCCGAGATCCATTGGTCCTCGTCTCCGCCATAATTCCGCGATCATTTCTGAAGTCATTTCCGGCCGCAGACGCATTCGAGCGCCACGAGAATCGTCGGGATCCTGGCCACGATTAATACTTACAATTTTAATGTGCATTGCTGAGAAATAAGTAGAGCAAAGTGCGATAATGTGGCACCAGTTTTGCATCTCTTCCTAAAATTTGATCACTAAAAATCATTGGAATTTTTGCTTAAAATGTAGGTAAACTAACAGGGTTACACATGCTAACAGGCGAAGGCAAAAGAAACATTATTTTATTGAATTTAATGTAAAAATAAGTCATTTTTAGACCTCTTACAAAAGTGAAAGTCCCACCCCCCTCCTCCGCCGATAGAAATCCTATAAAGTTACAACTACACCTTACAAATTGATGTACAATTTTTTTTCACTGTTTTATGCAACAAAAACGAGGAACAAGTTCGGTCGTGTACAGCCCTCTTGGTGTAACTTATACTAGTGTAAAGTTGACGCAATAGCTCTCATTCGAAACTCGATGAAACGGCTAAAAAAAATTGTACATCAATTTTTAATGTGTCGTTGTAAAGAGGAAGCTTCAATCTTGAAATCTATGTTGGTTTCAGTCACAAGAAAAATTTTTCAAAGTCTTCACAGACGTTTGAATGTGTAACAGTTTCAATAAGACACGTGTCTTCAGTTTCTCGCTCGCTACGTGAGGAAAAAAGATCTTGGAATAAAATGAATGATGGATTTTCAAAATAGAGGCTTTCAGCTTTAAAACGAGTCAAATTTTATGATCGTGTGTTCATTTTTTACGAAATTATTACTGTTTAAACATTGGCAATTTATTAGGATAAGTCCGAAGTTTGTTACAGAATACGTATGGTAGGCCAAGCGATCGGACAGTAATAATAGACGGCGAGGCAATAGCGTGTCCATTGATCGTCCAGGACGTCTCCAAAATGAGTCTAGTATTACCGGTACAAAGGAACGGGAGAATAATCGATTGGCATGAAAGGTACAGGCAGCCTCCGGCTTTTAGCGAGGAAAAATGCCGATTCGCCCGGGGATACGGTTTTATGGATCCGCGCGACGGCGCATACTTTGGCTATTTTAAAATAGCGGCTTCGGTATACGACTTTTGCTCTCCGGCGTTCATTGTTGTGTTGCGGCCGGATGCCTGTGTGCATACATAACTGCATCGCTTGGTAAAATTGCGAGCGGAGGAATTTCCTCGCTCTACCCCCCCTCCCCGCCCCTCCTTGCGCCGTGCCGTTTCTCCTCGCTCGCGCGTTTATGCTACCTTTTAACGGTATCCCGAATCATTCTAGTTTCCCGTCAACCTATCAGCGTTGCCCATCCACCGTTCCACGCGAAAATCGAGCGTTTCTTTCTTTCGCCTCTCGGTGTTGGTAACGTTACCCCGAATACGACCGTTCCACCTTCCGCAAGGTTTCTCGGTTCTCGAAACCATTCGAGAAATTTATGAAATTGATCTCTAAATTCGGAGAATTCTTTTTAGATATTAAAAGTGAACTTTCAGTTAACAACGTCTGCCGACAGAATGACGGACGAAACGTTTATTGCGTAATGGATATTTGTTTTAACTTGTAAAATTGTAGAAAATGACTTACAACGCATCTTATAATTACTATTATATTTAATATTAATAATATATAATAATTGTATAATAATATCTATAAAGGTTCTCTTAACCCTTTGCCGTACCATTTTCTTTACGGTTACAGTGATTAAAAAAAATATTGATTGCAAACAAATCAAATGTACATTTCAAAGATGACATTTCAAATCATATTTTCTGCAGAAGGATACTAAGTAAAATAATAATGTATAATGAGTATTGCGTACAGATTGTGGTTATTTCGTTTTCTACTTTGTTCTCTAGCCATGAGACGAACGGTTGTACGAATGTTATGCTCGTACAGCTTTATTTTTATAAATGTTTCGTTTTGAAACAGTTTTCTGGTTCTCTAGATATAGAAATTTTTTTTAAATAAATACGAACTCTCTACTATTTTCATTACGTTCAGCCCACTTTTTCATAAAACTGGCTTTCCAAAAGTCCGTTTTTATATGACCCCAAGTCTTTCACGACGCACACTGGCCGAAAAATGCTGAAATCCCGTTCAAATATAAAAGTCGCCGGAAATTCATGGTTTATGAAACACCTGTGTGTCGTGTTTTGCACATTAAACAATCCAGCTAGTCTACGGTTGCGAGTTCACACGATCCTCCGAACTGATATTTACGTCAGTTTAGTTAACGTAAATAAATTAGTTACAACGAATAAAACATCCAGAACACGAATATCTTAAATATCTGCTATTTTCCAGATTAGAGAAATTATTGAATTCGTTGCTGAATTTTGAATCATATAAACTGGGCGCTCGCAACCAGTGGCGGAGCTAGAAATCAGCTCATCGAAGAAATTTTTATTACTTTTCGGTCCCCCTAATATAATTTTGGGCCCCCAGAAGAAAGACAATTTATATTATATGAAGAAAGAAAACTTATATTAAGGGGTATAATCAATAAGTAAATTCATAATAGGGTTGATCCTAAAAAATGTTTGACTTTTCGATATTTTTATAAAATCGAGATTTTTAAAAATTGTAAAGTAGTATTCCACATCTTCGATTGGTGCGTTCAAAACAATTCCAAACAAAGAAACACAAATTATTACTACACCATACGTATTTTTTTGTAGCTTTGTTCCAAATTGCGACGTGTCGAATGTATCGAGCACCCGACCCGAGCCCGCCCGACCGTCTGCGGCCGGACCCGAACTCTAATACGGGGCGGCCCGCACATCCCTAGCCCCTAAGCATTGCGGGGTCTTGCGGTATTGTAGCTCCGCCCCTGCGCGCAACGCACCCGCGAACTCCTCATTATTCCAACGAAACGAGCTGCGAATGTGATTTTTCCCTCGTTCTCGCGAAAGCAGCGGCCCACCGCCCGTTTTCGCCGACTTCGATCGAGGTCAAGATATTACGGACGACTTGTTCGCCGTAGCGGATCGTCGCGAATCAGAACTGTTCGCAGAGGAGACCGTGGTAATCAGTTATTAATTTTAATAAGACCGGTTGGTTAGAGTGTTAACGGGGGAAGTGTGCTCGGCAAAATCGGAATCCCCGAATGACTCGGCCGCGGCGCTGCGAAGCCCGGAAGAAAAATTGCGGCGGAATTGTATAATTTCCCAGCAATTTCATGGCGCGATAATTACAAACGCGTCACGGCACCATCCTTAAAATAATGGCCGCGGAGCTACGTTGAATCGCGAAACGTTTTTGTCACATTAAAACCCCGTTAATGCTGTTAAACGGGTCCGCGATTCTTTCGCGGTGTCCCCCTGCCGTTCGCCGTTACCGTTGCGCTGACAGCGTTGGGCATTACTCGAACAGGATTTTATTCGAATAGGGGTGAAGTGTTAATAATTATTCGTTATTCGCGTTAGTCTACCACAGTTCTTACTATATCTTGTATTTGTTATTTTAGGAATACTTAATTCTGTTTTTGCACGATAGATACGTTTCCGAAGAATACGTGTAAACAATCTACTATTTTTCTAAATAAATTTGAATAAGATTAATTAAAAATTTCATAATCAATATATATCAATTTAATATTTTTTTATAGAACCCCCTAAATTATATTAATCAATTCTATTTTTATACAAAAAATTTTTATCTTCTCAAATATTTCTAATATTTTGACTGTTTTAAATTACATTTACTCATTTATTGTTATAAATGCATAAAATCCGCTGTCTACCAATCAATTTCGATTTGAAAGTTTCGTACACTGAAAACTCGAATTCTAAAGAAAATTATACGTCATTTGTTTCCGTCTAAGCTTGTTAGAAATTCTCAACAGTCTCAAGAAATAATTCACTTTTATCTGCAATAACGCGATAACGTAATAACCTTCTTACAAGCAAATGGTGCTGCATTTATTAATAAAAGTGTAGACAAAGATCAGCGGCTTACTCGTGCACCGGAGAGTTAATGAAATTTTATAGTTTAATATTTATTTAACAGATTTCCGCACGAAAATGTTCGTACACGAGCATGAAGTTCATTCTATTTAATTTCGTTAGTATTTTAATAACGTTATAAAATAATTACCAGCGTTTAAACCGAAGTTCGTAATCAGTGAATTTTCTTATCGAAGTATTTTACTTCAACTTTTTAAATCAGTAAAAAAATAAACAGCTTTAATGAAAATTAATTATTATTTAACTAGTTAAGTGAGCAATTTAGTTTTAAAAATCCCCCACAGTGTGCCGAATTAATAACAAGCAATGACGAGTATACACGTCGAACGCGGAACAGATGGTCCAATTATAAATTTTACGAAAAACGAGGAAGGCTTACACTTTTATTTGATAAAATATTAACAATTCACTCTTGAAAAAGTAACCGAAGGTTAAAGGTTAAGGGCGCTTAACTGGTTAATAAATTTATTAATTATTTTGCATAAGCTTATTAATTAATAAATTTATTGATAAAAATCATGTGCCGCGAGCGTAATAATCACGAAATAAAGAACATTTCAAAAATTTCGTTTATCCTACCTTTCCAAATGTAACAGCGGTGGATAAATTCGAAACTTTTTAATCCATTCTTCCCTATTTTATAGAAACGCTCTGCTGTGCGACACAGGCGGGTGTTTAGTTAATCCAACATCTAATTTCCCGCGGAATCGCGACTCATCGACGCGCGAACCAGCATAATCCGTGAAAAGGGACTGCTGGTCATAGAAATTCCCAATTTCCGAGTGGGGACGCATCGGTGCGCTTTCGCGCGCGGTCCCGTTTCATGCTTCACGCTCATCAAATATAAAACCCCGAAACTGAAAATCCGTCGCCGCGGCTTGGAACCAGCGGATTCGCTGTTCCGCGTCGAGGAGTCCGTGGCGCGTAATCTCGGTTATCGGCAGATTATGACGGCCGGACAACCACTGCCGCGAGAACACCGTCGAACGAGTACTAAAGACGTCCCGTGGCTCGTAAAAGATTAACTCGTGAAACTTTTACGGCGACGAGCCGCTCGGAAACGAAGAAGGTTCATTGTTCAGCGATACCGTACTTCTTCGACGCCCCCGCGACCCTAAACTCGGAAGTGGCGTCTTAAACCGATCTCACGCGATCCACGGGAAACGGGGATATTTAATTGGCCGGGTGGTTAACAATGTAACTTGACGTCTTTCATTGGATGGTAACATCTCGCAGCTGCCGAAACGTTTCGATGACAATGAGGTTCTGCTCGTTTCTTCTTCGTGATTATTGCGAAATGAAAATGTTTTGCATTGATTGTGGGAAGCGGGAATAACGTAAGAATTGATTTCATCTCTTAATGACTTAGTTAAAACAACATTACAACATTCTTGAGTTTTTTAAATCTTATACTGTTTTGCTTCTCGACCAAAATTTCTTCATGCAGTCTAGTGATCATATAATAAGATGATTAAATTTATTGATTTAAAACGTCTTCATCCTCAAAAATGTCATAGAAGAGAAAAGAAAATATATATTTTTTGTATGGCTGCATGGATTTTAATGCTGAAATATTGATTACAAACAAATCAAATTTTATTTTATCTAGAAACAAAGACGTAACATTCCTATTTGTTAGAGTTCGTATAAAATATTGAAAATATTAAAAATTATTGTGATTTTTGTCATTCAATAATTTAAGCCTGATCATCAAACATAAATGTACTAGCTAATTCTATGTTTGCGAATTTGATAATAAATCACAAGCGATTCCACTCTGAAATAACAGTTTTGTTAATCAATAGTCACCACTATGTTCAACAATATAAAATCAATAAGATTGCTAAAGCGCGCAGAAACTAATAAAGACTATTCGCGAGAATAAAATGTATTCTAATTGTTTGCGGACAATCAATAAATTCTGGAGGAAGGGGCAAGAATTAATTTGTACACCTAACAGGAAAGAGAAGTGAACAATGTAAATTCTATAGGATTTTATTTTTAATAAATTCGTAGGGGGTTTATTAAATATAAATTTCATAGAAATAGTTAATTTTAAGCAAATTAAATAGAATTAATTATATTAAATGTAAATTCTATAGAGTTTATGGTTCAAATAAATTGATATGGAGTCGCACAGATTGGTTTCTGAACCCTTCATCACCCGAAGGTGTAGGTGGTCTCGCTTGATTGTGTTATCAACGATGTTTGCATTAAAATGCGATGGTCTCCACGATAGCAGGATGCTTTCTCTCCACCTCCGTGACCCCCAACGTCGGAAGCTCCGTCTTAAACTAACCTTATGCAATTTATGGGGATGGGGAACGGCATCGGCGACGCAGGTTTGCAGGACGGGTCCCCTCGCAAATCGACTTTCGTCGAAGAATTCGAGGGAGACGGTGGAAAGTGACGGGGGTAAATAAAGTGAGAGAGGGAAAGGGTGGAGGGGGGTAGAAAATCGGCAAACAAGGGAACCTGTACTTGGAAAAGTGTCGCCGTGTTGATCTTGACGGGTACGTGTTCCACGGTCGCGTCCTCGCTTAATTGGTGACTTGGGACCTCGGTATGCTCTCTCCACCTTGGAAATATTGTCTTACAGCTTCTCCTTGAGTCTGTTTAAATTAACGACACCGTTTAGAGGCTATTAGAGCTGCCGCTCGGGTACGCCGGCTAGACTTCGAGCACGAATCCGTCACACCTTGCCACTACATCACGGTTGACGATTCGAGGTGTTATTTTGGTCATGAACTTCAGACGATATAATGTTCTTTCATCGAAAAACTCTTTTTTTCTTTAGAAAATTCATTACAAATACCTGCTTCCAGAAGCCTCTTTCGAAAAGTTCCAGACCTCTGCTCACTCTTGACACAGAAAGATGAGTACGAAGAACGTACAAGCGGTTTTCTTTATTCCCCGGACTCATTTCAAAGCTCTCGGAGCTTCGACTCTCGCAAATCCATCGTTCATTTTTATCCAAGATATTTTTTCGAGATTCAACGAGAAACTGAAGACTCTTTTGAAAACATTGAAAAATTTTTCTCGTACCTGAAACTGCCGTAGAATTCAAGATTGAAGCTTCCACTTTACAACGGATGCTTAGAACTCGATCTACGATTTTTTCTAGCCGATCTACCGAACTTTGAGGTACACTCGATGTTTCTATAAAATCGCAGTCGTTGTGAAAAAAGATTTTTCAATGATTTTACAGATGATTCAGTTTTGTAACATCGTTGACCGAAAACTTGTACTATTTTTTTAACGAAATCGTCATAGTTCACATATGGACAATTTCATTATACATTTGAATGCACTTTTTTTTATACATTTGAGTCAGTTTACCCAAAATGCCAAAGTGCTGATCTATTCCAATGTTTCGAAGGGTACGGTTCGAAAATGAATGGCAAGCGATAGGTTCTTATAGTGTATTTGATGCTGAAAATTGTTTACGACGAAACTGGAGGGGAACGTGGACAGAATCCGTTCAGAAAAGATATTTTTCTTCCTCCCGAGTCCGAGCAGCCTGACACCGTATAATTCCGAACAATTCCTCCGGGCGATATTTCAAGCTGGCGATATACGCGTAGCACGCACTTTGTCACCCTTTCAAACGTGGTTAGGGACCGCGTAAAAAAAGTTATCGAA
This sequence comes from Lasioglossum leucozonium, assembly GCA_028454225.1. Lineage (NCBI taxonomy): Eukaryota > Metazoa > Arthropoda > Insecta > Hymenoptera > Halictidae > Lasioglossum > Lasioglossum leucozonium. Next base: position 1,703,303 of record CM052217.1, on the reverse strand, counting down.
ACGGCCGCTCCCACCGAATTACCGACAAGCCCCGGAACTATTTTCCCCGATACTATTTATCACGCGGAGGACAGATTTCGAAATGTATTTACGGGGGACACCGAATCCGCCCAGATTATTTTAACACGTTCCATGGCAAAGTGGAAAAGCAAGGTTCAGACCAAGGGCCAGATATATTTATCAGTGGTTTCTTCTGAGATGCATTAGATTCAACTTTCTGAAAAAATTCAGACAGAGTTTTACATTTCTTCCTGAGATCTGATTCGTAACATCAATTCCGGAATTTCCTAGTCGAAGGAACTCAGCTCGCTGTACCAGCGACTCGCTCCTCCCGCGCAGCCTGCCGCAGTCGAGCGCCAAAATTTATTTATAAAGACTGAACCGGGACGAACTTCCGAAAGCTCCGTTAAAAAATCATCGCCCGCGGAGTTCCTGTATAACACCCCCTAAAGGTCCACTTAAGAACACACGCTTGCAGTAACTTCTTTATTCATCGCTCCATTCTCGAGTCACAAGCTGATATCGATTGTTCCGCGAGTACACGGCGAGTTTAGCAACGCGTGCACCGGCTCATTTTTTATTCCCGTTGCAATTCGCGTTCGAACAAAGGGTTGATTTATCGTCGCGCATACTCTCGCGGCAAATAAATCGCAGCTTTCGCGATTCGCGAAAACGGGGCGTGAGAGAGACACGCACAGAGAGAGAGAGAGGGGTGGCGGTGGATCAGTTTTGAGTTCGGTCGTTCGAGAAATCGAATTCGGTGGCGCGCGCGTTTTTGTTTCGAATTCGGGGGAAGCGTCGATGAGACCGGCCGTTTTTTCGCTCGTCGCGTTTTCCATGAGCGAGTATTCGTACTCGAAGATTATTTTTCCAAGCCGATAATAAGGGACGGGCGAAAAGAGACGGCCGGGAAGGGATTTGAGCGGAGATAGCAGTGAGGCGTGATATTGATACTCCTCCATCTCTTGAGGGGTGACGTCTCCCACCCTTTTTCGCCCTTTCTTTCTCTCTCTCTCTCTCTTCTCTGACGGTTTCCGCACTCCTCTTCCGTCCCGGAGAGCCAGACACCGACTCGCGTCTCATACAGCACGTTCCTCTCTGCCTTTAAAACCAGTGGCGCAGCAGTGAGCGAGCAGGATTTTTACGATAACAGATTACAGGATCCGGACTGACTGGCGTGAGTGAAAGGGATCCAGGAGCCGTCGTTCCTGAAGTCACTGGAGCTCGACCCCTATTTAGGGGATGCCGCCGGAGGAATCGATCCCCGAATCGATTCGGAATGCTCTGTCTTGGCACTGATTCGTGAAAATGCTTTACATTCACAGGCCGCACCCTCGGAAATTATAAGGCACCCCGACGAGGCCTGTCTTCCCCGCGAATATCATTCAGTCGTGCGGTGAAAGGATCGATAATATTTGTACGAATAGATCGGATTTTTCTATGGCGTTTACATTTTCCAAATTTAAAGATATCAACAATTTACAGTCAATCGATTGTTCCTATTTAATCGTGTCTGACCATTGTCTGCCTTTTCTACTGAAATCATAGCTGAACGTACGACTGGTGCGACGTGAACTTTTGAATAATTTTTCTTCAAAGCAGTGCTCCGTGTGAAAATATTTTGTTCTACAGTCTGCTCTACGCTTTGTATTTTTCCCCGCAGAGTCACACGTCTGCCTTCGCCACCGAATTCGCGAAAACATGTACACAGCAACGGCAGACTCTCGCGAAGGTTGATTTGTTGCGAGAGAATTTTTCTGACGCGACACGCGGTCTCGGTGATCCTGACTGACTTGCAATTTTTCGATTCGGTTGATGCATAGGAAATATCTGGGCCACATGGTTAGTGTGATTCATCTTAATCACACGTCACATCTGTCTTCACGTGTTCCTTGTGTGTTTCGACGAGAATTTGAAATTATAATTGACCCTTTACCACGCACCGGCAGCGAAACAATTCTCGATCATTCGTGTAAAGCCATATTTCATGTTTCATTAAGATATGTATACGTTATGTACATTTTACGACGAAGACGTTTCACGTATCGGAGAAGGCGCGTTCGCATTGTTGCACTTTCTGTGCTACTTCGGACGAAGACAAATTATTTCTAATAACTGCTGACATCATCACCTCGTTGCTAGAACCGTACACATCTAATTTACGTTAGAATTACCATCTGTCACGCGTTACCAAGTAAATCTATTTATTCCAACACGCTATGCGCTGGAAATCTTGGAGAAAAAATTTAGCGACGTAGATTCCATTACGACGCGATCGAAAAATTATTTACTCATCTAAGAATGGCAAATGGAAACGAATTCGAACGATTTGTTATAATCATTATTGTTCGAAGTATAAATTTATTATGACGAAAACATGATGATTAGAGTACACCTGTACCCCACGTGGTACTATAAATATTAAATTTCCTGTATCGTTTTTAAGACTGTGTCGATCTGGTTTTAATTCGATCCTTCAATTTTTACTATATTCTGATCTAAGCTCTAACCAGAACTCAAAACAAAGGTTAGAGGAAGAGTGTAATTTATTGATTGATCCTTGCGAACGGAATGAGAGATAGAGAGTGAGTGATAAGAGAGGAGAGAGAAGAGAGAGAGAGAGAGAGAGTGGAGCATTCATAATCACCGCGCGTTTTATCGAACCTAGAAAGTTTCGAGGGCGAGGAGCCTAAGGATTACGGAGCCTGATAAAGGGCAGAGACGAGGGAAACTGATCATCTTTACCCTCCGCGAAATTCGGATTTTCGATATATATATATAAAATCCGAATTTCACGGAGAATATATATATATCTACTAGGGTCGACGACCCCGAAGAAAATTCGTGGCGTCAGCCACGTGCATCGTCGCGTAATTTTTTCCTCCTTTTTTATTTCACCCCGGAAACGAATTACGGTTTCGACACCCGGCGTGGAGAGATGCAATCCCGTTTCCACCGGTCGGTCTGTATACCAGGCGCTCGCCTCGTACGTGTTCTTGCTTCATCTGCTCGCTGCCACGCCGATATTGTCTTTGGTGAGCTTCCAGCGACCGTGCAAGCTGATTTCAGAAAAAGGAGGACGGGTATAGGTCAGCTCGCATGGGAACGACACCCACTGGCCGACTGCGATTTTAACGAGCTTTCGCACGATACTAGCGCACATGCCTCTGGCCCTTAACCCTTTGATCTCGAATTCTAAAGCGTCACTAAAAATTGCCGTACTATTAGAAGTAGAGGTGGTAATGTGATCGTAGTGAACGACGGGAGCGAGATTGACAATTCATTCTTCGATGGTTGTGGAGATATGAAACAATTTGATACTGTGCTCCATGTACATATCATTTCATATAGTATTCCTATATATCCTGTACTACTGTAAATTTTCAGTACTACGAGTTACCGTCTCTACGTAAAAATTAATACCGACATATTTCTTAAGAACTGAAATACGTTGAGCATCAGATAATTACGTTCGCGAACAGATCACAACTGACAGATCATCTCGAGCAAAAGCAGCCAGGGTTCCATGAATTTCGTCACGTTTCCGCGCGAGTTCGGATAACAGAAGGGGGCACCCCTGTAATAAAGTGATGTTCAAGGTCCTAGGGTGTTCGTGACCCCGGTATACTTAATTCGCGTCGCAGCGCAAATAGATACGCGCCAGCAGAAAATACAGCTTTGAATGTTATTTATAACCCACCCCCGCAGTAAACTGGTATACGTCGGCACGCTCGCGTTTAATAAGTTAATTTAGGAGCTCTTGTCTCTACGACTTAATTGCACGCACGTTCGAAGCATAGAGTCGGCCATACTAATCTCCATAAGAAAGAAGTCCGTATCGCGGGATCCGACCGCCTCGAGGCCTCCGTCCTTCGGAGAGACGAGCGTTTCTCCAAACTATATTTATCGTTAACTAACGACGCGCACAAACTCTGTCCTTATACCCGCTCCTCACGTTATTCCCGTAATTTTGATTTGGTAAATATTTAGGGACTTCCTCACCGATTTTGATGACCTTGAAATACGTTGTCAAGGTCATCATTCTGAACTTACCGCCGCTCAGCTTTAGTTTCCGAAATATTCGCGAGAAAGTATCAACACCTTGACAACATATTTCAAGGTCATCAAAATCGGTGAGGAAGCCCTTAATGTAAATAATTACCTTTTATTTCACCAATTTGAAAAATTCGATTACCTTCAGGGCTGTAGAATAGGTAAAAACCCCGATATTTGTAATATCAGCATCGATGTCTGATTCATTTCGTTCATTTGCGAACTACTTAGCCATTCAGCTGTTACGGAAACTTATAATGAGTACGGATCGAGTTCGAAACTGCACTAATTAATACTTTGAAATATACGTTCATAATATATGTACATATGAATCATGGCCAGCGCGTATATCCATTTCCAACGGCGGGATCTCGACGGATTAAAATAATTTTAACACGTGTACAATATTTTTCTCTGGATATCCATTTGTTCGTTCAAGCTTCGCCATCCGTCACATTCAACGAAGATATAAAACATTCTTCTCGTCGTTGAAGTTACCGTCCGCACTTCCTGTTGGATCGTCGCGAAATATACTATCCCAACAGGTCCAGCCAAATAAATTACTTCGTTTGACATACATTCGAAATGAACTCCGTGGATAGAGATAAATTACCATCGAACTGATTACTTTAGAACAATGAATAACGTGCAAATGATTTACACGTTGCTGGCGATCAATTATCTGAGATCGTATTGGAAATGTTAATTATGGGATTCGAGACGAAATCAGATTAATTCGAATTTTTTATGGACATTATTCAGCAACTTGTCACTAGCTAGCTAGTTATACTTTTTGAAATGGTATCAATCATTTTCGGACTGACATTAACAGGCCAATGGGCAGAAATAAAAATGGCACTGTGACCATTTATTTAGAAAACTTCCATTTTCTACTTTTGTTATCAAAATCGAGGTACACGAAAACGCAATTTCGGTGACATCGGCAATGCTCTTTAACAATCGCAACAATTCGTCAATTTTTTAGGTTCGTGATCGTTCGATGAATCAGTCAAAACGATATACACTGATGCAAATGAAAAATAATAATAATAATAATTTTTTTATAAACGGTCCGACGTCATGATTTTTTATAAACGGTCCGACGTCTACGTCATGAAAAAAGATCTTGGAATAAAATGAACGATGGATTTTGAAAGTAGAGGCTTTCAGCTTTAAAATGAGTCAAATTTTATGATCGTGATCATACTACATACTACATACATAAATTATTACTGTTTAAATATTGGCAATTTTTCGAGAACCGTGTATTTAGTGTCGAAATACTTCTTGGATCCACTGTACACATAGCAATCCGAGTGTGTAGATTGACTTAAAATCAGTGGAAAAACGAAGTATGAAACCGAGTGTTCTCGAAGCGTTGTTAATGATGTAATAAACATGGTTGAAAGAATTAAAATACTCAGAAGGAAAGCAGTTAAAACCTCTGACAACTGCATGGTCGATAAAATCATTACTTTCGAATGCAACCGGTTGCGTTTTACAATCGCATCGGACACGAACTTTCGCAAATGGTTCAATACAAATGAAGCCCGAATAGGAACGTCACACGAATCCTCTTGGTACCCGATACGAATCCGGTGTGGAAAAAAAAAGATCAGGAGAACCCGGAGAATCGACGCAGCAACGATAGTCGGTGTAACGAGAGAGCGGCTCGAATTCGACGATAGAATTTCGGGCGTTTTCGTCGGCCGGTTAGTAAACTGGGTTCGGAAATACGCGAACCGAGGTTTGGGGTTGTATTGATCGGAGCCGGCTGCGCGGGGTAGTGACTGGAACAGTAGGTACCTCTAGTCACCGAGCTAACAAACGAAATTTGGCCGATTTCGGGCAGGAACGATCGCGACATCTCGCCGGGCCCGTTCGCGAAGACAAAAGAAGAGAACCGTTGATTTTTATGGACAAAAGATTATTCTCAGCGATTCGCGGAGTACTGGTGCGCGTGCACGGACGAAATGCCCCGAATCGCCGAACGGTAATTGAACGGTATTCGGGAACGGCCTCAAGGATATTACCGATGAGGATTTTATGCGTTTATCACAAAAATGGCAACATCAGAAGAACCGAACGATGTTGGTACATTTTTCTCGACTTGTTAACGCTAAACCTATCGAGCACCAAAGGCGATTCAAATGTTTTAGCTTATAAAAATGACCAGGCTCTATTTATTTAAATCTTTATTTCAATATCTGCATGGATATAAATTTTTGTCGAATCGGTTTCCTTGTAACTTCATTATTTCAATAATCGTAAAATGAAAAATGTAAAACAGTGATTAGTGTTAAAATACTGTGGCAAAAGTTACGTATGCCTTGCTTTAAATATATTTTGTATATTTTCCATAAACTGAAGGTGGTCGCTTATGGGCGGTAGCGTATACAAGGTGTCCCAAAATTCCTTCAACTCCCGGAAATGGGACTTCCAACGGCAACGCGACGCTCGTCGAGCCGAAATGCGTTCACTATAGCTGCGCTCTCATTGGTCCGTGTTTTTCGTTAATAACTCCCAAACAAAGCCGCGGTGGCCATTTTTGCAAAGGAAAATGTTGCTTCAAATCACCACAGGAACCTCCCATTTTCGGGAGTTGAAGGAATTTTGGGACAGCCTGTATAGTATAATGTGGTCGCTAATGACCTAGATGTTGACTCTTATAAATAGACAAGATGTAAAAGTACATGTTGCTGATGAAAAATATTTTTCTTATTCCTCGGAGTGTCACTTACTGGGTGTCATCTTCACGAATGCGTAATCAAAAATATTGGTTTCCACTAGAAATTTCAATAGCGATCTGTACAGAGCATTTCAAGCTTACTGCAATGTAAAATTTCGTCCGAAACGTTTTCCCGCGTCCCCGATAATTTCCGAGAAATGGGATTTTGTCCAGGAAAGCGGGCTTTTCGACGCACAGTGCGTCGCGGCGGCACCGCGTCGACTGTGCCGCACGGAGGCGAGGAGATTCGGTGCACGTCCGCGTTATTACCGGGCGATACGGCGGAATGCATCGAAGTATAAAATCGAAAGCACGCCGGCATGGCACAGGACACGCGGAATTGTAACTCGGAAAAAGCGGACGCGCAACGGCCACGTAAGCGGGTCGCGTATCGCGTAGCGATCGGACCGCACAGATTAAGTAATCTCGAACGGTTCAGCTTACCCGTGTACGTTTACGAGCCCGACTGTAATCGAATTAAAACGTGCCATGGACAGACCCGGACGAACACGGACGAGAAGAACCACCCTCCGCGCGCAACGCCACGGGAGAAATACGGTGAAAGATTACACGCCTCGCGATACCCGGACTTGCGGGGCGGAGGGGAGGGGGTGGGAAACACCGATGCAGGGAGGCGCGATAACCCGCGATTACCAGAAAACCCGAGGGTGCGAAAGAATCGGATCGATGCTCATCGGCCCGGCCAATTAATCCGCGAATCTCCGGAAAGACGGTTCGATCGACGTTGCAATTGCGAGCGCCTTCTCGGTGAACGACCTGCAGTGGATCAAAAAATTATTTGCTGGAAGCACTCTTTGATAATCTGTTGAAGGAGGTTTGGGTGACGGAAGGAACGACACTGTTTAATATTTGATAATGTGTTTATGGAGACTCATCATACAACTTTTCGAACGTTCATACAGAAAATATAGTTAATTTTATATAAATTAAATAGAATTGACTATTTTAAATAAAAATTTCATAGAAATAGTTAATTTTATATAAATTTGAATGACTTCTCCAACATAATCTATTAAATCGGTTCTAGGATACTAGCAATCTGGGGTTTATTTCGAAAATTTCTTTATTAACCTTTTTTCTTACTGTCGCTCGGGTGTGTTTTTCCATCAACAACCGAAAACTGTGATCAATTAACAGGGGAGGCATCCGCGGAAATTTAAACAGAAGTGGAAGAGAGACAAGTGGGTGGAATGAAGAGAGGAGAGAGAGAGAAAAGCAGAGTGAATCGGCAGGATTGCAGTTCAGCGCACTACCTGCAGTGCAGATAAGGGCCTTCGGTCCCTCGAGAGCATCGCACCGATGTCTCTGCATGCAACCATACTTCCGTACGCGACCAATAAAACAATAATATACTCCGATTCTGAAAGTTCAATCTGGCTCACGTATCGAACACACTGTGGAACTTCTTACGAGAAGCTGACGTGTAAAATTGCTCGCGAATAACATCACGTTTTCGGTATAGGTTTAACGTTCCTACATACTATCTACCTGCTCGTAGTAGACTGTATGAATGTGTGTTTATGCATTTATAAAAAGAATGAGTAGGTGTAATATATAATCGAACAAACATTAAAAGAATTTGAATATACTGTCATAATATTTTTATATTTTCTATTTAATAGATTAAGAAAGAAAATATATTTCCATATCACTCCAATTTGTTGCAACTCGTGTAGACAAATTTTATCTTAACGCCCCGCCGTCTAATAATTATCAATTTTGTAGAATTTTTGCTTTCCCATCGTGCCTGTACATCGTTTTTGACACTCCCAAAAAAAGTCAATAATTCCACAATATTTTCAAAAAATTCCATACTCCGTGCTCGACGCGCTAAGCCATCGTCGCACAGCTTCAGGATTTTGATCCTTGGGACACCGACCCACGATTTTTCCCGTGTGAGATGTTCCCGATTTCGAAAAAATATTTTCCTCGATCCGGTTTAACGCCCGCTGAAACTTCGAGTAGCGGCTCGCGAAGATCATCCCCATAAATTTCCGTCGGGCGCACTGGACGGCCGGGTAATTAATAATTTGGCTCGGCGACGGTGTAGATCAAATTGCCAGGTTTTTCCGGCGATTCGTCTGATCGGGTAGCGGTTGTTCTTCTCGCTCGGAGGCGAGCTAAAGCGTCCGGTGGCCGCTAAGGACCTTTAATCCAGCTTTTATCGTGATCGTTCGCGGATACGTGATCGCGGCCGAGGATTTACCGCAGCTCGGGGCGGTTCTCCTTTTCCAACGGCAAGGCGGTCGTGGCGTGGTGGGGGGGGGGGGGGGGTGGTTGGCAGCGGCGAGTAATCGGTAAGCTTTACAACAACGGTGTAGTTACCTTTACCGGAGTACGGTCAACGTACGGTTGATTGCGGCATTAGAGGTAGGTGGTTTAAACGAGCGCCACGTCGCCGGTTTGGTAACAGCTATGAAACCGGAGCGGATCGGAGCGGACTGGAGCTGAGAGGAGCAATGCGGAGCAAAGCGGAGCAACGCGACGTCCGGTGTTATTCGGCGCGGCGTGTCGCGACGACGAAATAATGGCTCCTTTGAAACACGATTGCCTTTGCACTGTAACGACGGCTACGTGTCGATGGTTCGGTCACGATGCACCTGGGGCTACTACGGAGCCTAGACGTGTCCACGCCGCATCTGTATGCCTGACAGCGGCAGTGGTCATACACGACCCTTCCGTGTACACGTTACCGCGGAAAATTAGTCCGCTGTAAGTTTTTGGTTAATCGAGAACCTCTGAGTAATGGTGGCATATCTAAGTCGAAGGACCACCCACCGTTTGTGGAGAAAGAACTGGAGACTTGAGACGCAACGTAATGTGAGGCCCACGAAAGTGTCTTTAGAATGAATTTGGCTCCGAAGACTTCGACCACACGACCAGATAAAGTAAATCAGTCCGGACCGGACTTTCCGGCGCTATAATGTTTACAATTTAAGACAGCGTTTGGACCATTTCTACAGCTCCAATTTTTCGTACTGTTTTACGGATTTTTATGCAAAATAAAATTGTGTCCTAAGCGTAAAAATTGTAGGTCGTTCGTAAAGTAATTTCGTTCAAGTAAAGTCACATAACTCAATTTTTTGCTAATAAGAAAAATTAGAGACTAGAAATTATGCTAATAATAGAACAAAATGTTGTATAACTTAATCTAAATAGATTATTATTTAATTTCATTTACGGTGGTCTTCATTGTTCGTAAGTTTCGGGTTACAGGTCGTGTTACACTGTCCAGTTTAATTTACGTTCACCACCGGCTCGGTTACTTATTAATCCGGTAATTCTGCTAATTAGTTTCGAAATACGTCGCCTGAATGGGTCAGCTGTGATCAACTCCGAGGAGATTCTACGAACTTCGGACATCTGAACCACTATTCATCACTGTCAGTCTACCGCGATGCCGTAGAAGAGCAATTACGGTGTACGATACATGAATTATTATTAATCTTCGTGGACCACTGAATGCCAATATGTAACGGGCTGATGGAATTGCAAAGATTTTTTTAACTTGTTATCGATTACGAGTGTTCTTTCGACAGATTGTTTTCAGACAACATAATAATCACGGCTTCACCGAAACGCTGAGATTTCAGTGAGATGAAGCTAAATAAATATGAAGGATAGCTAAATAAGATGTTAGACTTTGTCCTTAATATAATAAGTATACTGCGGATCTTTAAAGATTTATGAAGAAATTAACTGGGTGAAATATAAAACAGTGAAAAATATAAAAAATTTAAGAATATTTTTATGTTGTTTCCAGCGTAAAAAGACTTAACGGGAGAACTGAATTTTTATTTAACTACTGCTTCCTGCAATGGATGCAGAATATTTTTATTTTGTAAAAAGATCCGCAGTTTAATAATAAGAAAATTGTTTCCTCAATATTTTGATATATTGCAAAGGCAATATATTCTACTTTAACAATTAATCCTAAACAATTTTGATTAGAATTCATTTATAAACTCTTTTCCTGAAAAATATTCAAGTGTTAAGCTAAATACATTGCAGCAGCTGAAGTTGCTGGTCCCTACGATATTCTAAATATACCGCAAATGTTTAAATTGAAGCTATCGCTGCGATCGAACGAACTCAATTTCCTGATCGACATTGCGGTTTCCGGTCAACAGGAGTAGTTGTACACCGGAAGAAGATCAAGCGGAGGAACTGAAACGTCCAAGAGGGAAGACTATACAGGGTGCCTCAAAAATGTTGTGCTTCCAAGAAAGGGACGTTCGTTGAGATCATTTGAAATCACTTTTTCCTCTGCTGAAAAAATTTCATTCCACATTTTCGACTTTTTTACTCACGTAGAATCACACCCTCCACGGTTGTACCGTCAATACTGGGACACCATAAATAAAAATTTCGTTGATTTCTTCGGTATTTCGACGATTCAGGATCATTGTCAAAGTCGAGGATCGCCGCGTGGCGTATAATGGCGAGGAGAAGTTTCCGCAGCATGTTCGGCGGCCGCGTCCTCTCGCAGGAATAAATATTAAATCTGTACCTCGGGGGTATTCGTGTCCGTCGGACCCCGAACCCGACAGTTCTTCTTCCTGCTCCTTCGGACGCCGTTGGGAACACAGAGCGAGAGAGCGAGAGAGAGAGAGAGAAAGAGGGCAGACCCAAAGGGCAAGAGAGAGAAAAAGAAACGCGCAGCGCGGCTCATATGCAAAAAGCAGAACAGTGTCTGGGATAACGGGAGAACATTAAAGTGGGCTGGGCAGGGCCGCTACACGGAATGAATATTTAAAGGAAACCTCGGTTCAACCGTGGCCTGTGCCCTGCAAAGACCGAAGGACGTCGTGGTCTGAGGTGGATGGCGCGGGTCGAGAAGGCGTTGGAAGAAGGCGGTCGTCGTGCTATGGCTCTGTACAATTTTCATGTTCGCCGGACGACGGAGTTCCCGGCTCCCGTGCCACCCCCTTTTAACCCATAGCCACCAAAGGCCGGCTGCCATTATACTCTCCTTTCTAAGCACCGGGACACTCATCGAATTCGAAAACGATTTCGAAAGCATTTCTCAGTTATCGGCCGTCTCGCGGTTCTTCAGGGTCCACGGACCTGTGACTTTCGAAAAATCGTATTTCCAAAGAAAATTCCGAAAAATTATTTGCTGCGCGTTGCACCAGTGGCTCTTCTTAATGGACAACAGAGGAACGAAAAGGTTCGGAGTGGTGTTCGGGACTGTTTTCGAAGCCGCCCCTATCGAATTTCGAGCACGCGATATATGCAAAAGCATTACTGCCGATGGATGTGTACCCGCCTATAAAGGAGGGTGCGTGAAAGTTATAGTGACGCGCGTCGGGGATACTGATTCGCCTCTGTTCTGGTTCCCTCCTTCGAGGAAACGGCGCGGGGGTGGACGAGACGTGTTCTCGAAGTCCGAGAAACACCTTGTGTTAATATTCACGGGCTTGGAGCAGCTGGAACAGTTCGTTTACTGTTCGATAACGTGACGCCGAATTTCGTGTGTATTCATCGTCGATTTCGCAAACATTTGGCACGCCGGGAAAGTTAACGCGCGGTGTTGGAAATCGGAGAGTTTGGAATTCTGGGGCGGTCGCCGTTCGAGGATTTACCACGGGGTCTCGAAAATTCATAAAATGCAAATAAACTCACTTGCTGAACGATGCCTGCTGGCACACGACATTGATTTAACACTGAACCTACCGCCACCGGTCAAATAACCGGATCCAGATTTTTTTTCTCACAATTAATGAAATTGTAAAGATGCTTTTCTGGTAAATGATTTAATAAATATATTTAGCAGTGCAGATGTTATAATATGAACCGCACAAAGTTCAACTTTTAATCTTGATATTTTTATAGGGCAACGTGTACCGACTACATGCAAAAGCCGATGGTCAAATGTCTCAGGTTCCATAGCATAGTATTGAATAAATTTCTTCATTCAAGAATATATTCTAACAATAATCGTGCAAAATCTGTATATAATAATTTATATTTATTATTTTTAGCATTATTTTATAAGTGAATATATGCCATTTATTTTTATTGCTTGATACGATTAGTATTAACATCGCGTGGACGTGTGTAATAGTCCAATTAATTTTCACGCGGTTCCTTGGTGGGGAATTATTGTTCAACAATTGTACGATTTTATTCCGAATATGGTTCTCATTAAATTACATAGAGTTCTCAGTGAAGTTAGTGAATTAATTCACAAATAACCAACTCGCTGAAATTTTAATGAATTAATTTATGCTTTACAAATTAAAAGTGTGTTTATAGTGGCACGGGCGTATCCACAAAATGAACTTAGCCCATTGCCGAACAAGAGATAATTAATTAAGAACTCTTGCCATCTCTAATTCCGTGGTTTCGCTATACAATGCCCAAAAATGCCATTTGCGAAACGAGGTCCTCGTTACACTCCGCGCGCAGAGAGTCGTAGGCACTTCTTAAGGGACAGTTCCCTAAATTTTACATGCACCTCGCAGTGTACAGGCTTCCATACCGCTGAAAACGCAATTACTAAGTGCAGTCTCATAGATCGTATCCGACCTGGCGTTCTCACGGCTGAGCATTATTATATCAAGGAGTAATTAGAACTTATCGCTAGTGTTTATCCAGACTGATGAACCGATTTTACAAATTTATAAAGATATGCTTCGATCACGGTTTAATTTAAATTACAGTTCTCATTAATAATATTAATATTGTTGGATCAAGATTTATTAGTATATAGGAAATAATTGCACACGATCAGTAGGATCAATTTGGAACAATTCGGAACAAATACATTAAAAGATCTATCGATCCTACCACTTAGTCTGTGGATCTTTATGCAGAATAAAACATTTCTGCATCAATCGCAAGAAACCGGGGCCACCTACGAAATTTTTTATCCTTTTAATTACCTTATACAGTTGAAACTAATACACTGATGTCCTCGAAAATCTTTTTAATATTTTCAGTGTATTGAATAGTATACTCATTTTTGTCATAAATCCAGGAAATCCGCAGTTTTTATTTTATTTAATTCCTACTGTTTTCAATCCACGATTCAATAATGTATATTAAAAGAAAACGTTATTACTTCACAGACGCAATTATTTTTCTTGAAAATGGTCTAAAATAAGACCGAAACGTCGATAAATATATTGCAAACATGCTATTAAATAGCAACAATTTAACATTTTACGATCGATAAAAAATCGAATATTTCTACTAATTATCTTCGACAGAAGAGACGCTCCGAATTCATTCCGTTACTTCCAACTGTCAGAACCCGAGCATCCTTTCTGGCGGTCGGGGTCTCGCGATTTGTATAGTTTAATTAACGGGACAGGAACGAACGCACATATTTCGTGATCGCAATTACCTAAAAGGAGGCGACGTCCCCGTGGTTCCGGCCCGAATATTCGAGTGTTCTCGATGTCACTTCCAGGTCCGCCCCGACTCCTTACCCCTTTCCAGCCCCGCACTACCCCATCGGAATCCATTGCAGGCGCGAGAGATCGCGCGTTTCAACGTCCCGGAATTCGCGGGATCGCAGGACCCCGTCGCGCCGCGCCGTACTCCGATATTGCCGATCATTTCGCGGAAATTAATGCAGCGTTATCGTCCCGTAATAATGGTAATGAGCGCGCTTTATATCTCCGCGCGATGCTCGCGAAAGCGTGGAAAGGCTAGACGGCAATTGCACCTCGCCGAGGCGAAATGGCCGGGGCCGATTACGCTGGAAATACGAACCACTTTCTGAACGCGTAACGCCTAACGCCGCGCACGTGCGCGCACCCCCTCCCCGTCCTCTGGCCCGGAAAATTGTGCATGTAAATCGCGCGATCTTTTCTTCTTTTTTCTCGCAACTCTGCTCCGGAGGACCTCGCGAAACGCCGCGTCCTTTTCGCTCGACGACACGCGGAAAAGACACGCTCGAACGTCGCCGCGATGTTCGACGGTGCCTTTCTTGCAAGTAGATTGCGGATTTTATGCATTCATCGTAAAAATGAACGAGCGAGAACCGAAAATGTAAGGACATTAAGAGAATTACAAAATAAATTAGGAATAGTAGGATAATACTAATAATTATTTATCAGAAACTCTGGACACAGGCGGCTATCTCGTGACGTCACGCTTGCTTGGAATGCCACGTGACAAGCAGAATGCTGACGAATATTACAAATAATTCCACTGTAACGTAAAAATCGGCAAGAAAATGAGACTCGCACCACCTATCGGTCGAAAATCTCACTAATCAGCTTCGTCTATTGACAGTTCTCACGACTATAGCGTGACGATCAAGTCCGTCAAGGTCAAATCCTGTCGGATATTATGCACTTATTAGAAGTAAGAAACAGTGAAGAGATTGAAAAATTGGAGTTTGTTAATATATCACCTCCAACCTTCTAAATCCATTAACTCAATCGCATTAATTGACGAGCTGTAGTCGCATGAAGTTGCTATGGCATTTAAATCGGATGACGAGCTTAACTCGCAAATGCACGCTGCACTATATGAATGCGTGGAGTTCAAGCTAAATAGGTGGCTCTTAAATAACACGAAGCACAGACCGTGAGGATATTGAACAGCATTTAACACTACAAACATTAAAAAAGTACTTAACATTGCAGCAACCAGTAGGATATTTAAATATGTTGACATTGGATTAAACGAAGAAAGAATTTCGAAAGTGGCTGCTGTCTCTTGTAATTGATGCGGACGATTTTAATTTTGCAGAAAAATCTAAATTTGCACAAAAATACGCTAGTAATTTATTTTTAAGTCGAGGAAACAAAATGAGATTCAGAACGTAAGAAACGTTGCGGCTGATAGCGCATTCACACGGACACGGTGGATCACTCGCAGCGGCATGGTATTAGGAGTTTACGCTAATGGGTTGGGCAAAACGGGTACGTAACGTCTCATCAAAAGGAGGATTCACAGAAGAAGCGAAACGTCGGAGAAGAAACGGTTTCCATCGTATGAAAAGCCGGTGAGATTAAAAGAGCCAGAAGTCGAGGAAGCCGAAGAAACGAATAAGGCGAACGTGGAAGAGAAAGAAGTGGACGGCGCATACATAGTTGCAAATGAGGGCACAGATGCGCCGGGTGATAAGGGATGATGGAAAGTAGTTCCTGAAAAGAGCCATCACGCCAGCTATTCACAATAGCGAAGACCGTTGTAGTTGAAGCTGGAGGACGCCGCTACTTGCGACGAATAAATGTTTTGCCGGCAGGTGAAAGGGTACGGGCTTGCCAAAAAAAAAAACAAGAAGTGAGCTACTAATTCCATGAACAATTTTCTAATTAACTCGACGTCTGTTCGTAATCGATAGCGATCGATTAAATTCGGACGAGAAGAATCTGTAAATTGTTTCCTAATGGTAACTAACAGCATTTAATACCAGGCACTTGGCAATTAATACCACGTCATTCGATAATTAAGACCCCTACAGATTCACGAAGCTCGATGATTGATGTCTCTCGAGTTATGAGACTCGACACACTCCGATATCCTGAGACGGCGCACGGCTCTAGATCCTCGAGATTCAGACACTATTGAGACACTGCTGATCCTCAGGATCACTCGAACCTCCGAGGCTACCCGCAAGCAAGTCCTGTGAGCGAACACTCTGAGAATTCGCGTTAAATACTCTTTCACCTTGGAACGTTCAGAGGCTCCCCTAAAACTGTCGAGTCTACAGAAACTCCTGAAATTTCAAAGACTTCCGGAACTTCGGAAGAAGTCTGAAACTCCCGAGACCTCCGAGCCCTCTGAAACTCTCGGGGCCAACCGAGCTTTCAGAGACTCCTAGAATTGTCGAAGCCATCTGAGGCTCTCAAGCTCTCGCGCACTTTGCTAGATCTTGGAAACTATGTTGTTCCATGGTGTCCAGAGTATTTGTCTCTTGGCTCCAGCACGCGTTCTGCCGGATTGCCTGTGCTTCGGGTGTTTTAACGTCGAGTCGAACAAGTGTGGAGTGCATTTTGTACCGGACTGAGACCATCGATATTCTCTAGCAGTTTAATCAATCGACGTGATGGTGTTTTTAATTTTTCGACACGGAAAATCACTTTCCAGACCGCTCAGCTCTGTCAGCGCAATTTTTCGACGGTCTGGCAAAACAATTTTTCTAATAAAAGTTGATCGGTCTTCTATCGTTTCAATATAAAAAAAAAAATGGAAATTACCTCGATTTTGTAAGTGTTAATATATATTTTTCATCTCATAATATTGCAGTTGGTGTCGAGACGTATAACGTTACGCAAAAATAATTTTGCCCTTGAAAAACGAGTTTGGGTGTAATTCCGAAAAGCCTATACCTACGATGTTTTTTATACTGTGGATTCTTAGGTATTTGGACGTGAATATGATAGTGAAAAATGGCGAAAATGTTATTTTCACTATCGTAATCAGCACGTCAAAATACGTAAGAATTCAGAGTACAAAAAAAATCGGAGCAATGGGCTTTCCGGAAGTTTGTCCACGAGTTTCAAGGTCACTGTGGGAAAGGCTTACACATTTCAGCACATTTCAAGGTGTTTGCACATTGTAATAGAATGCGATATACGTTGGAGCGAAGATCGGTCTCTGGCAATCCTTCATGGATTAACGATGAAGGAAGAGGGTGAACAGCGAGGATTTGCTGTTCGGGTAATTGAAAGCTGACGTGGGCCTCAAGGCGCAGAACGTTTAATAGCCAAAGTTAGTCGCGTTTCTATGCAAATTAAATGCTTATAGCCATTGAGAGGTAGGCCTTGCGGAAGGGCGACGATGGCGGTAGTGGCCGTTCCCCCTTGTTGTTTATCTAAGGGGGAGGGGGGAGGGTGGTTCTTGGTCGACTCGTAACGCAAGTAGTTAGTGCCTGTGGGCTGCGACGAACGGCCAACGTGTGCGGAATAACGATAAGCTCCTAATGCCGCCGAACGCTGGGCCATATTTATGTGTCTCGCATGTTCCCCGTTTTTCTTCGTCGGTTATTGCCACTGAAAGTGATCCACGGGACGACCCCGGGCTTCTCAACTCCGGCGCGTTTCCGTATGCGCGTCACAGTCTCGAAAATATCGAATAGAATCTAACAAACTCGGATAAGCTCGGCTTCAACGCCAGGCACTCCCGTCCAGCTCTGTTTATATTGTATTAAGCCAAGGGCATGCTGGCTGAACCCCCCAGCCTGCTGCACATAATTCTGTTCGCCGGACTAGTCCGCCAACCGTGAAACGTTGCACGCGAACAGCATGGTTATTTGCTGTTTAAGATGATTAGAAATCCTGCATTCCCCGAATATCAAATTCAAACTCCTCTCAATTTTCAAACTTCTTGCAACGCTAAATCAGTGCAGGTGCTCGCAGCTGAACCGCTAGACTGATCATCTACGACTGAAGTAGTCGGCCACAAAAATGTTCAGGCAACATTTCCACTTCTGTGCTTTACGATTCGAACTAACATGCAACCAGCAAGTGCTCTACACCATATTGTGGTACAATATACTATATTATATTTTACTATACTATTATACAGTATACAGAGTGTTCCAGCTAACTTGACCACCTTGAATATCTCGCTTAGTGTTGGTAATAGAAAAGAACGTTATAGGACAATATTGACCTAACCGAAGGGGCAATTATACAGTATACTACTATAGCTTCCATATAATAGGTACGCATTGAAAATTATTTCGAAAACTGTTAGGTTTAGGACAAGATTGTTTATCTCGTTAATTGTTACGTTCAGGACAAAATTGTGAATACATGTTTATGCAGAATTTGATACTCAATCGATTCGCGACGCAAAAGATTGGTCATTCCATTTAAAGAGATCAAGGTGACCTTGAAATCTCCGAAACGCCTTCACCCATAAAAAATGTTTCCGTCACAATATTTCCTCTTCTGTACCGAGCAATATTTGCATATATCATTTTCTATTTTAAATTATATTTTTCTGTTTTTCTTGAAACGAACATTTACGAATATTAATTCATCACATGGTGGTACCAAACGCAAATTTGATTGGTATGAAAGAATGAGAATTTGCTCATTATTAATAATGAGATATTAAAGATAATTGTTTAAACGTTTATCGAAGCATGGTAGTGTTACAGAAATTTCGGGCAGCGTACTAGAATAATCGAGGAAGCCAAGAACAAGAACATTTGTCTGCGAACACGAGGAAGGGTGTGTGCCCGAAGGTGCCAACATCAGGGCGTCCGCGTAGGGTAAGGAAAGGGTTTAAAGTTCCGTCGTCGTTCCCCGTAAATCCGGGCCGAGCCCTTAGCCGGTCGTCGGCGATTAACGCATGAACACCCCCTGACACGCATGTCACACAACACCAGACCGAACGGACGGACGGACGGACGGACGACAGACGACAGACGACGAATGAGACGAAGACGACAGACGAGAGAAAGGCGTAACCCCATCCGGAGCGTAGGGTGGTCCCACCAAGGGAGAGGGGGACTGCTGTTTACACTTAACTTTATTGCTTTCCGGGCAAATGCGTGCCGCTGACTCAGCTCGGAATTAAAACCCCTTTCGTGAGGCGCGGCTATCAGTTGTCGCTGATCAGCTTGGATGCGGATGAGGAAACGAAGAAGTTTGGTAGGGTGAGAGAGAGAGAGAGAGAGAGAGAGAGAGAGATTCAGAACCCGAGAAAGGGGTGACCATGGCCCGCAGACGATCTCGCAACCGGGAATGGACACTCCGAGAACTGATTAACACTAAACCTACCATTACCGGTCAAATGACCGTTTCCAGATTTCGTATTTTACAATTTATAAAAATGCTTCCATTGGAAATTATTACATACTATATTTAAGCACACGTAATAAAAATTGCAGAAAATCCAAATAAATTCGACTGTGTCATTTTTATATGGTGACGCATAGTAGCCATTTTGTGTGCTCGGTACGTTTAGTGTTAAAGCTCGCTCCACACTATATGTCCGCAAGACGTACAAGGAACATGACATCGTCGGATCACAATCGCAAGGGATATGAGCCAGATATTAACTTTTTTCTTGCTTTATTGATTTTAATAAGCTGGAACTATGTCATTGAAATTCTTAAATTCCTTTGATTTCTCTACTGCTTGAAATTGCATTCGATCAGATTTGTCACGAATGCATAAAATAAAACAGAGATGGATTACGAATTTTAACCAGAAAACGAAGAAACGTGCCAATGGAAAATAGTAGTATCAGTTCGAACAGAGTCTTTGTTTAAACAATAATTTTGTAAGAATTGATTGGATTACGTTCCAGATTTGTCAGACAATTTTTTAAAAAATTCTCACCTGTAAATCATACATAAATAGTGAAACGAAATACGCGGAACATAAAAATACGTTTCCTTTAGGTATGCAGTCAATTGAAATTTACTTTGAGCACGTGTCTCGAACACGACCGGATAGTGCGTATCTAGCCTAAGGATCGAGCGCTCCGATATAAGCATGGCAGCCCTTCGAACACGTGCGGACGAGTAATATTCGTTTCTCCGCAGGCGGTGGCAGGGACCGCCGATAAGAATCTCGCTCGCTCACGGTGCCATTCTCACTCTTTCGATCGATAATACGCTCGATCTACGACATCGACCCTGGCTATCGCGAAGGTACGACACCGGGCGATAGGTCGGACCTACGCGCCGCAAGGTATCGCATCATGCTCGCAAAGGGAAACGGCCCCTATGAGGAGAGAACCCGAATTTTCGTAAAATTGGTATGTTCGTGAAAGGAACGTGGTCGTTTGACTATTTCTTTCGTGTCGTATGAGATTGTTACGGCGAGCTCGCTATAGGGATGTTTCATCAATATTGTCCTTTATTTTGCGATTGCCAAACGTGCTCATTGGCGACTAGCGGATCTTTATGCGAAATAAAAATTTTCTACACGAATTACGCCGAACTGGAATGAAATAGAAATTAATTTTCTCTCTTAATACGTTTATTAGGTTGAAAATAATATATATAATGTCTTTTTCTATAGGGGGTTGGGATGGTCCGAATAAATAAACTAAATTTGTTTCTCTGTAAATAAGAGATTTCCATATATTACGACCGATACTACTATTTACAGTATATACACAACATTTACAAGTTACCTGTAAATAAGAGAAACGACAATTAAAGTTAATTATTCGTCTCTCTTTCACCAGTCTGCTTTATTCACCTATGCTGTTTATAACCCTTACTTATACTCATGTAAACCCTCTACCAACACGTGCTCTTTCTTGTAATTCTCCTATCTATCTATCTCTCCTCGATGTCGATTCATTTAATGATCGACGAGACATCTAGCAGGTGTCATAGAGACGCGCGCCGAGCATACTAAGCGCGCTCAATTTAAAGAGATTATTATTCTCTTTACATATATTTCAGCAACAAACCTGAAACCTTCGCTTTCTATCTAAAACGACACATTCCGTGAGTGAAATTGAAGAAAAATCGAGATCCGCTTGTTAGAACACTTCCCTCGTTAGACCGGAGCCGACTCCTCGAACTCGGAAACTTCAGGAATTGTTCGGATCTAGATACGCGAACCGGAATGCGGCGTCGACGACGGTAAACTGCGTTTTATATACCCAATTTGCCGGCTATTACGGCCAGTTTGCTGAAATTTTGGTTTGATGCGACGGCCATTCGTTACGCCGCCGCGCCGCGCCGTGAGGGGACCCTCGTCAACTGAGAATTTAATGCGGTTGATACACGGCAAGATGCACTCCCCGCGAGACAGCGTTATTAATGAAAGGTAGACGCAATTAAATCCGAATAATTAAAGCGTCGTCGAGTCGAGATTTTTTTAAAACAGACGCTTCGGAACGCGGAGCATTGTCTATTTTCATACGGAGAACGTACAGGTTGCTTCGGAGCTTCTCGATGTAAGTTCACAATCGTCTAATTCGTTCGGCGAGACACTCGGTTCCGAGCTGTCTATTTTGCATCTCTTTAATAAAATGAGCATTAACCTGTGCTTATTCTACACGTCCATCTGTTTCAATTTATAGATCCATGAACGTGACGACGAAAATTGGTAAAAGGAAACTGGATGTAGTTATATCACTTTGAAATTAATTATTCTCATTTCTTGTTCATGAAGAGTGACGTTTTCGGCTGCTGAAAGGGTCTGTAAAAATGATGTGAACCCTACCCATCAAAAGGGGTGCTTATTAATAGGCTGCAAATTTTATCTATAACAAAAATTAATGGACCGAACATAAATTGTCTAGAACAGAGGTGGAAAACCTTTTTAACATTAAAGGCCACATTTATATTAGCCGCTATAATTTTTTATATTTCGCTGTTGGTATATTTGTTTGTTTAAGCATTCTATTAACTTTCAAATTGTCGTAATCAAATAATAACTTTCAAATTGTCGTAATCAAATAAAGAAAAGAAGATGTGGTTGTCTTATTTAATTAATTTTTGGGTTTCCAAGGCGACAGTCGCGCAACAATTAGGCGCAGTAACGGCATATACAAGATCAAAAGGAATTGATATGCCTAACGAGATAGGGTGAATGTAACCTCCTCTGAGCAGGGTGGCAGGATCCCGGGAACGATAATCTGGAGGCTTATGTGGGCACGATTGCTCGTTTCGTCACTATGTTGATTTGGCTATGTAAAGCAGCACTTCTATTATTGATAGCTCGCAGATGATAACGCGCACGGCAACGCTGGCTTGTTGTAACTGACTCTGATAATCACAGTTGCAGCTAGCGAAATCCCACGGAACCATCGTGTATTTCCAATGCTGACAATTGCGAGGTGAAATTGGCAAATACCAATATTCTGCAGCCTTACCGGCTAATGGAGTAAAAATCAACTGGAATTGATTCTGGACGACTTGAAAAGTTATTCCGAATTTATGGCCGCGTTAAGTTAAATTTTTGTATCTCAGAATTAAAATATGTTTGACATTTTTTTAAGTAATTTAAAATTGTATGCATTTATAGTAACATTTATATAAAAAAAAGTAATGCATACAATACAAATTTTAAACTCGTTAAAATTTTTATGTATTTCTCAACGCAAATCACTTTTATTTTGCACATAAATTTTTCTATTACACAAACTGCGGCCAATTTTCTTTTCTCCTCCACTGCGTGATGATTGTCATTCGAGCAGAAGAAATGCACTGATCATGACAGGATATTTATAAGAAACATTTATGGAGAAGGAGAAGTGTAGTGCAGCGAATAATGTCTATTATTTGCCAAGACTGTCACGGGATACGAGCAAAAAGGTGCCGCGTTATATTCGCGAAACTTGGCACTCTCGATCTCGTAGTATGTGGAAACTCTTTGTACAATCATCGGGCTGGTTAAACTTTCTTTGCCGGGTAAAAGTAATGTAGCGGTCTATTGTGCGTTTTGTGCTTGAATTGTAAATTTCCCGTTGAATAAAAATATCCATTTCTCCGTCTCTGTTCCCAGCGACCTTCCCTCTTTGTCCGCCACCTTTATAATTCTTATCGTCAGTTTTTGTTATTCAAGTACGATTCTTTACTTTTGCTCTTGTTCCTCCTCTCGAAACTTTCGTCCCTGCTGCTCCCCCGTGATAACTAAGCCCCTCGTGACTTTACTTTTATTCGACGGCGGGTTGTTCGTTAACTTTGTTAACCTCTGATCGCGGCTCGTGTACTTTTTTTCTTCCCGTCGCTCGATTTTACATTGCCCATTAAAAATTGAAGTTTCCGCTGCTCGAGCGCGAGCATATTTTTATATTTTAATTGGGTACGCTGGTGTACGTGCGAAGAACATCAATTTTTAAAGTCGAGGTCCGGCAATATCTCACTTTTATCGTAGAACATTATTTTATTTGGCACATTTCTGTGTTTCGCTCGAGATGCAGTTACCTTTTAAATATAGATTAGACTCGAATCGGAGACTTTTAGCTTGCTAGACCAGTCAATCAAAAAATAACATTAACAGTGAGCGAGACAAGATGAATGAAACAGTTAAAACACAGTGGTATTTTTTGTTATAGTTCAAATATTTGTCCTACCCCTCCCCTCATTTTTCTACATTTGAACTCTCGCATCTACAAATGTTGATATTAAAATGAAAAGATTCTTTCTTCGGCGCTCGTGAAATTTCTCATAGTTTCAAATGTTAACTGATCTTATGAAAAGACTGAGCAAACCAAACTTGCTCCCACCCTTAAATGTCATTTTTGAAAATTTTTTAAGCAATTTAATTTAAAGATTTTATGTCAATCCTAATTTTATAACCCCTGAATTTTTCGTTTTTACCTCGAGAGTCCCCATTGCTAACATATGTGCCTTCCACCGATTCGAACCAACTAATATCATAGTGTAAGCACAGACTACGCACCAAAATATTTCAGACTTTTTGGAATTTTGCACTTGGTGTACCGACCAAAGAAAAAAATTGATATTTCACCGAGCAATTTTTCGGCTCGGGTTTACTAAAATCACCTGTTCACTTTGCCAGAATAACTTCGAACAAATTTATAAGCCACGGTAAGTCGACCACATTAATTTCTGCCCCCGTCCTCGAGAACACACCGCTAACATTCGCCGTCCCGTCAGACGCTTGAATCACTGCCAACGACACGGCCAACGAAAAAAAAAAATAAAACACGAAAAGTCCTTAAACACGCCGTTTTATCATCTCGCGGAATTAATTCCACCGCAAAAGGATTAAACGCGCGGGACAATTTAGCGAAAAATAAATTACGGTTATTGGCCGGCAATACGTTAATCCCTCAGCGAGCGTTGCGGCACGCATAAACCGGCGTCTCTTATTTATTTTTTAACTGGAGCCCGCAACCGCTGGTCGTTCTTCTTTGTAAAAAATGTTCTCCGTGTATGTGCATAATACTCCGGCAACACGGGAAATGCATTTCTCAGACGCGCGTAAATTCGCGGAGAACGCAATATTCCTGGTCTATTCGTTCTTCGATTTCGAAAAATATTCAAATATTCGAAATGAAGTTCGCGAGAAATTCCAAAATTTTTTAAGCATCGAAGAAATAAAATTGCAGATCCGCGTGGCCGTGGGCGAAAGAGCGAAGGGTTAGGTGCGCATCGCTAGGGGTCCGACGAGGGAGGGGGATCGGAACGGACGAGCAACAACGCGAAAGCGCGGAGAACGCGCGGGCCGGTTTTTCCTGACCGGCGGGGAAAAAGCCGCGGAATCTCATTTGGCCGTTTTACCGGCGATCGGTTAAACAGCCCCGGCTCTCTCGTTCGAGACCGTTCAATCGAATCGGAATCAGCCGTTTCGATGGAACTTTCATCGGCGCGGCGTGCAATACTTTCGGGCTCGCGGTTCACTTTCCGGGCAGCATCAAACGAATGCTCGCCGGACCGGACTCATCGTAAACTCGTAATCCGAGGACCGGCTCGATGGGCCGATCGGGATCGTAATTATCGAGTGAAGGAGGGCGGGGAATGGCGGTGAGCTTCTAAATTGAAATCGTTATCAGAGTTATTATTAGTGGGAAATTTGATTCACTCCCGGCCCGGTCCGGCCCGACCCGGCCCGACCCGGTCCGACCGACCGTCGCTAATTACAACGAGGCACTCCGCGGCCCAGTCCCCGGCTCTTATTCGACTAATGACGAATGAAATCGTTACGGCCGAACAAATTGGCTAATGAAAAACATCGGAAACCCCGGGCGAAACTGTTTGTTACACCGTCGACGGGAAAACTTTCGGCGCTTTTGCTACGTGTCGCGCGCGCCGCCGATCGCCGATCGATGATTTTACACGTGTTCGCGTGCGCGAGCGAGTTTATGGAATGCGACGATACGGCCGGCTTAATTAGAGCTGATAAAGTGTTCGCTTTAGCTTTGCCCTTTCGAAGCCGTTCGCCGGATAGTTAGAATTGCTTTTTTTCTGTTTTTTTTTTGTTTTCATCTCGAGTTCGTAGAGTAGCGGCGCATCCGGGAAAATGTACAAATATATCCCTGCAGATAGCGTTCGAGCGAAGATTTATTTTCTATTCTCTATTCGAATGGATCCGAAATAACTATTTCGAGATTTTCCGTTTCGATGAAGTTGTTCCGGCCGAACACAATTCTATACATATTTTTGTATCATTCAACGGTTGTATGAGCAGGACGAGAGCTTCTCGCAACGTTGAAAATGGGAAAAATTTCGCCGAATATCCTGGAAGCGACGAGAGCTAGAGAAACAAAAAAAGAAGAACAAAAAAAGAATTAATGGCATTATTTCTATTTCATAAAGTTGGCATATACCAATATTTTCTACCAAAGTTTTTATTTCGATTGAAATACATGTAGCTCTGATTTGATGATCCTCTGTGTGCGAAAGTTGGTGGTTATCGCCGAATAATCAATCAGCTGGTAAGCGATAACACGAAAATTTTAAAAACAATACCGGCGGAATCTGGTATATCTTCGTTGTCCCGTTTGAGATAGCTGCGCGGAAGTTTTTTTTCCGCGAATTCCGTTCTCGCATCGAACTACTTTCCGAGTGGTGCACTTTGAAACTTCGCATCTGGAAAAATCCTTCTCTTTTGCACACACACACACACACACGCGCCTACACATGGGCCGAGTGTATGCATTTTCCCGGGGAAACTGGGATTGTTAGCACAGCGGAGATACCTGAGATAGTACAGGCATAGAGAGGGAGCACGCATAAAGAATTACTTGATTCTCACGGTGCGCGACCTTCCAGCTGCTCCTTTTTACCTGATTCAACATACGTTTCCGGAAAGCCAAGAGTCTGCTTGCTGCCGTTGCTGTTACTGCTGCTGCTAGTGCTTCTACTGCAGCCGTTGCTTTCAAAACACAGAGCAAACAGCGTTAGCGGAATGGCAAATAAAACGAACAATCCTGACAGGATTTTATTTATCCTGAGAAGCTTAAAATTCGTCGAAATTGCATTTCAGAATAATATAGGAAGGCGGGATTAACTGGAAACGTACAATCGTAGAAAGAAAAGATTCGCGAAAGAACGCAACGCGGCACGAAGAATACTCACAATACATCCTCCAAGTAGAAACAGTCGGTCATGATCAGGCACTACACAATACTATATCCAAGTAGAAACAGTCAATCATGGTCAGACATCACACAATACATCCTCCAAGTAGAAACAGTCGGTCATGATCAGACAGTACACAATACTAGATCCAAGTGGAAACAGTCAGTCATGGTCAGACACTACACAATCCTATCAGGTTGATCAGGATATCATTCCCTGTCTGATTTAATGTTTACACGTAAGTGCTACTTGATTCATTTGAAATTGGCAAGATATAAACATTCTCTGTCCGACCCGAAAACGTTTTGTAATGTCTCTATTTGTTCTTGGTGAAGTGGGTGATTCGTGAGGTCATTTGAAGTAACTTTTTCCTTTCCAATAATGTTCTCCACGATTTTGTGAAGGAGTTATTAACGAACAGCGTGGACCAATCAGGGCGCGGCTACTGCGGACGGCCTCCGACTCGGCCGATGCTCTGATTGGTCCGCGTTTCTCGTTGATAACTGCTTAACAAAGCTGCGGAGAACATTTTCGCAAAGGACAAAGTTACTTCAAATGGATTTTTGGGACACCCTGTATTTATTCTTTCAAACAATAGACTCGTGGTCAATCTAATATTTCCATCGTTTCGAATCGAGTTTTCCAAACGTTCTTCTGGAGAAACCTATAAAGAAACGATACTCTAGATCGGCAGGAGTACCGTGTATACCGACGAAATCAATTTGCCGTGAACAGGCGATCTAATTGGTCGGGCCGGATGCTCCGAGACTGATTAACGAGAACCATTATGATAATGTTTCGCGAATGAGTCGGGAAACGGAGTTGACGAGTTGTTAAGAATATTTCTCGGCTCTCATGAGAGATCGAATGCATAAACCGCGGTATTGTTCACGTCAATAAATCAAGGGAATTTCGATGGAATTAAATTGATTTCGTTCCCGGCCAGGCTCCCAAGCAAATGAGCGATACTTTGGCCGCGTTCTTTCGGCGGAGTAGCAGCTTCAGTCGATTAGGAAATATTTAATAGCAGCTCGAACGAACGAGCTCTCGAACGAACCCCTTTTGTATGCAAATGCACGCGACTGCAACTGGTAACAAGGGGCGTGTAATACGCCTCTACATCTGTCTTGGTCCGTTGACTCTCCCTACACACTCTCCCTGAGCCGTCTCTGTCTCTCACTCTCTCTCTCTCCCCCTCTCACTCTCGATCTCGTCAACCAATGGCGGAATTCAATTTACCTCACGATAAAATCGTCCGTTTTTCTAAATGTCTCCCGTCTACGTGTTACCTTCGCACAGGGAGCGTAAATGCTCAGGCTATTCGAGATCTCTGCGAAAAAAAGGGTCCGACGCTATTCGTACAGCTGACAGTTTCCAAAGAATAGTCTCTTCTCTTGCTGAATTCCGCGATAGAATTATCCACCGACGTAGGAGGATTTGATTAATTGTCAAACGAAAAATTTCAATTATTACCCTGGATTTTCGATGAGTTTCGTTGATTGAATCTCTATTTGTAGTGTTTTATGAAGAAAAAATAGGGGGAATATAAAACCGGGAAAATATTTTAAAAATTTTTTAATTACGGTTAGAGTCTTTTCATTGGCGTTGTTCAGAAATTAAATGAATGTTATTCCATTGAATTACCAACAATATATGTATATATGTATGTATGTATATACAAGTTTTCTTTGTTTCAGATATAAAGAATATATCAGAATTAAACATCGGTATATTCGCGATAAATAAACCTAGAGGCGAAATTAAATCCTGCCGTTAAAATCACGATATGCTGGAAGAAATATACGCACGAAAATGAGGCAGAATGTTTCGATAAACGTGAAAGCCGGCGAACGAACCTTTCAGCACGCGGCTCTCTTTAGAACCACATAAAAAAGCGCAACGTTTTAGTTAAAATCTCATAAGTGTAAAAGGCCTCGAAAAATTACAAGCCACGAGATTTAACAGAGTTTAACATAATACTATTTCACGACTCTTTATTTTTTCACGAACGTAGGGAAATCTCATTTGGTTTCGCCGTGGGCTTGTCTCGAAACTGCAAAATCGTGTAAACTTTCGCAGTCTATTCATAAATACATCAGCTTATTGAAACAACCTGCAGTTGTAGTATAAAGCAATTTTTTAAACGGACTGGAAAATGTCGTGTGTACAATGAACCTTCAGGGGAACTTGTTTTAATTAAGCAGGTATTTCAGCGTAAACCTCTAGAAAACCGATTTCTGTACGTTTTATTTAAAAACGTAGTTTCAAAAATGCAATTTTAATTAATAATTTTTTTACAATTTTTTACAATGTTACTAACCAAGTGTTGAAGAGTTTGTTGGTGATTTAATGCTAGAAGCTTTATTAATTTCATCAATAATTCGTATTATGTGTGAATGTGCTTAGTTTATTTTCGACACGTGATCAGATAATAAAGAATTTGAATAACAAAGTACTACCGTATTCCTATCTTATTCTAATTAATATTATGAGTAGACTGCGAATCTTTATGCATTCATAGCTCCTGAAAATTTTCAAAAACTGCTGAAATGTAAAATTTCACAAAATTTGGCGTGACTTTTATTTATTTAATATCCACAAAGGATACTACAACTGAATATAAAATTTTATATGTTTTCACTTTCTTAAAATGTCAATACAAAAATTGGAAATTGCATAAACATCCGCAGTCTAATTATGAGACTAGCGCGTTATCTAGCGCCCTACCAAGGCGATTTATTCCAATCTTCTTAGTTTTCTCATTTTAGATAAGCAGAATAGCCAATTGGGGACGTTGTGATGCGATTAATTTGAAGAACGCGTAAAATATCTGCTTTCTATGTTCCCGTCTTCTAGAGAAGTCGAATATGTTGTCGTAATTATGTTCGGGAAAAATGTATATCACCGTTGACTGTATCACGGGTAGTCGTGACGAATGCCGGGCTTTTCTACTCGATGCGACGAAGTTGAATAAAGGACCTCCATTCGATTCACGAGGATTTCTGTTATCGAGTTATATAAATGATTGATACGCTACCGATAGGGCAGAAGTGTCCACTTTGTCTACAATCCGCCTGTATATCAATCATCTTCGAGTGGCCGAGGAGAATCGAATAAATGTTACGCTGGTTTTACGATGGAAATGTAAATTCGACGGGTGAAAGAGAGAGAGAGAGAGAGAGAGAGAAAGAGAGTAAATATCGGACACGATTTTCAAAGAATGTTCGCAATCGAAAAATCGTTCACCGATAAAACCAGTTATTCAATTAAATATTCAATTCCCCAAATCTAGACGCGGCAATCGGAAAATTATCGTCGATAACAGTCTATTTTATTTATTCATCGGAAAGAGGATTAAGCGTTCGGTCGATAGATACATTTTCTACAGCGAGAGAGGGATTAAAATGAACGTCGATACGAATATCAAAAAGTGACATGGAGAACGTAACAGTTCCGTCGTGTCGGACACGACAAACAACGGATCAACTATTTCGCAAACGGACGCAGAATGAAATTTCGCGGAATTTCGAATAACGCGGAAGTTAAACGCACCGGTTGGTTGGTCCTGGCTTTTTGGAACATCCTGTCGCCGGTCTTCCTGGCGGACGCTCAACTTTCCCGTAAATCTCGGAACGACACGAACACTTTCCGAAACTTACGGCCCTCGAAATTCAAACACGGAATTTAATTAAAACCCGCTTCAACAGTCTGGCCGTTTCGAAACGGAAAAATGCTACGGTAACATCGTGCTTCAAGACGTTGTTTTAAACAACGACTGTCTGACCCTTCAAATGTGACGAGTATGAAAATTGATCAAATTAAACTTCAAGGCGTTTTGCGGACACCGTGATGACCGTCTATGATACCGAATAATGTTTTCGGCGCTCGGGTTCGATCAATTGTTCGAAAACAATTTGATTTCAACATTTTACGATCGATAAAAAAAATTGAATATTCGTCTATGATATAGTCGGAAATATGAAAATTCGAACAGTCATTACTCGATCCTAACAAAATTATTTTCAAACAACTGTATTGCGATGTTTGGTGCAGGTTCGAAACAGTTTTCCAAAAACAAATATTCTCCACTCACAATATTATAACGACGAACATTTTTACAATAGGAACAGTATGTATAGGGGTTTAGTATGATATAGGTGTTTAATCATAGCAACGTGCAAAATTTCATAATTCCCATCGCATTGATAAATCACGGATTTTTCAGGGAATAGAAATCAATTCAACAACACGTGTCCAGTACAGGGCGATTCATAAAAACGGAAGCACGAGAGAGATGGAAAGAGAATGGGAAGAAAATAAAGAAATGTAAATTGAAACTGTCAGTAGCTTATTTCATTTTCCCAGAATAAAGATCGTCGCCCATTTAACGGCACAACACCTCACGCTGCACGTCAGACCAACATTAACATATTGGCACCTATCGAAAGAATGAAAAAGGGAAAAAGCTGTCGATGCTGTGCTGTTGTCATTAAGTGGACGTGCTTTTATTAAAGTACATGTAAATCACGTGAACATGTCGATGCCGGTCTGATGTCATTCTAGTGTTGTGCTGTTAAATGGTCAAGCGGCCTTTAATACAAGTTCATTTTTCAGTAAAATTGTGCTTGAAGTTTTACATCGTAAAAAACAGTACGTGCATCAGTATGAATACGAGTATAAATGTGTGTGTGAATTTGGTTGCGAAACGTATGCAAGAAAAAAAGATTTTATAAAAATAGTTAATTTCATATAAATTAATTATTTTAAATGTAAATTTTACAGAATTTATTTTTAATAAATTTGTAGGGGAATTTATTAAATGAAAATTTTATAAAAATAGTTAATTTCATATAAATTAAATATTCATATAAATTAAGTGCGATATGAATAGCAGAATATCGATTTTACCATCATATGATACGGATTTATGTAACGTTGCCAGGAACAATCCATATTGTATAATTACGAATTATTAACCAGACCTCCAACATATCTTCATACCGAGTGTCCTGAAAATGTTGAATTTGAATGGGTTGATTCCAGAGATGATTTGAAAAAAATTTTTCCTTGGTGAAAACGTTCCCGGCGGCTCTGTTAAGGAGTTATCAACGAAAAACACGGACCAATCAGAGCGCGGCTACGGCCGCGTGGGGCGTTGCCGTGGGCGTGGCCGGAGTGCGTAGCCGCGTTTCTCGTTAATAACTCCTGAACGAAGCCGCCGGGAACATTTTCGCAAAGGAAAAAGTTACTTGAAATCGCCCGTTTCAAGGAAGTCCAACACTTTCAGAACATCCGGTATATTGCTTATTGCTCGATGTAAGAATTTCGGGGCATTTTAAACGCGTAACAGTAGGCAAACTCTCGTAACGCCCGTCGATTCGAGTCGCATCGATAAACCAAGGATACTTTGCCGAGCTGAAATCAATTCAACAACATGTGTCCTGTACAGAGAGGCAAGGCGGTCCATAAAACGAGAGAACGAGCGAGATAGCGTGAAGAGGACGAGACGACTAGAGAAATGTAAATTGAAACGATAAAAGAACCCTCGCCGAACGCGGGCCGGTTTCACGATTTATAGCTTACCGGCTGACGCATCAAAGGAATCCGCGTTCTACTTCGAGTCGGACACAGTTTTGGGGGAGCGTCGCGTCCTGGAGAGGTCGTATCAATTAAAATTGGTTACGGTGCGCGTCCCCCGTGATCGAGAGGGTCGCCGTCATCGATCCCGTGAACGACGGATCGCTCGTAAAATAAAGATTTGGCCAAGAGGGTTGCTCCGGTGGTCTTTTCGGAGGGTTAGCTCGCCCTACGGTAACCCGGCACTCTGTATCCAACGGTGGATCGCATACACGCAGAACCCGGTTCCCGATATACCGTGGGGGGTGGATCGGCGTGTTGAATACTGATTCTCGACGGACGCATACATTACCCGGCCGGATAAAAGATATTTGCATTTTGATGGACCGTGCTGAGTGCATTTGACGTTTCATATGCATTCCTCCTCGGCCGTCTGCGCCGCGCAGCCACGCTGTTCGCCGCGAAGTCTACCCGAGAGGAGAAAAAAGCCCTCGCCACCCTTCGCCCCGCCCTTTATTCGCGCTGTCACCGTGGTATTTGTATTTATTTCGAACGCCTCGAGCACCCCTTTGACCATCTACACGCACGTGCCACGAAATTGTGTCTGTGGTCATAAAGTAGAACCGCCGCCGTGAGTCACGTTTTTTCTTTTTTAATTTCAGCTCGTGCTTCGAGCTACATAGGTTTCGGTCAGGCATCTGCGGTTATGCGAGGAACAGCGTGCGTTGAAATTCCTTCTGTTTCAACTGCGGTTCTAATGAATAAACTGCCGATCTGTTTGCAAAATAAAAATTTTTTATCGTAAATAGCAAATCGATGCATATACAGGGTGGTCCACGTGCACCTATTATAACTCCCAAAGTGTGCGTTGCACGAAAAAGTTTTTTATACAGAAGTTGTACGGTCCGAAGCAATATAAAATTTTTTTACGTAAGTTACAACAAACTGGAATGAAACAGAAATATATTTCCATTCTTAACACACTATCGGGAAGGGTATTGATACCTTTTATGCAGGTTTTCCGACGATAGTGTGTTAATATGATTAATAGGTTGAAAATGATATAACAATATCTTTACATTTTTCTAATTTTTCTAATTTTTCTACTGTTATAAATTACACCTACTCGTTTTTTTCCATAAACGCATAAAATCCTCTGCCTACTAATAATTTTAATGGTAAAACAAATCATAAGGTGTTAATAACCAGGCAGTATTTATTGCGCTGCAAAGCCTTCCGGTGTTTTTCAACAGATTCCAAAACGAGAGGTTCCCTCGTACAGCTTCATCATTCATCCGGTGGAGGCCAATGAAATCTACGGCTGTAAAAAGTTCGAATGAAGAAGAATGATGCGCGCCCGGATGAATGAAATCATAAGCTAATTTTCTAGAAGAAATTCTCCGTGCCGCTTCGGAAAATCCTCGCCGGACTGTAAACTGTAAATTCGCAAGGGGATCGGGGCAATTTTAAGAATGCAGGCTACTACGAATATACCGGACCGGGGAACGAAGTTGGAAAGATATACACCGCGGGGGCGGAAGTTCAACATCGGTTGCACCGTGTGGAATAAGACTCCGCTAAGGAAAGACTCTTGTTTAACGAAGTTGCGAAGCGTTTGCCGAAGGAAAAGAGAGGCGAGCACCGCGGGGTTTTACTTAATATAATTAACAGGCTCCCGAAGCAGTGTCGAACGAACAAACTCGCCGAGTACTGAAATGTATAATCTTGTTCGGGTCCGCGGGAGGCGGGCCGTGCCGACTGAATTATAGGAACTTTCGAATCGAATGCCTTCGCTAAATGCATTCCTGTTTGAAAAACAAACTAATTCACCCATTGCGTCATCATTGTCTACTACACCGATTCTTTGTTATATTCTAATCCGATTATTTCACGGACAAGAACACGCTGTATCAGGAGGTTGCATTGAACATACGTGGATCTAACTGCGCGTAGACAGTGAGACAGTCTATTATGAATTGTTAAAACCACATGAAACAGTCATCGCCGAACGTTATCGTCAACAATTGAAGCGTTTATATGAAAATTTGATGCAAAAACGACCATCAATTGCATTAAATCGCCGAAAAGTGATTGTTGGCACACAACGCAATGTTAGACGCAACCTACAAAAAGTTGAAGAGTCGAAGGTTCTGGAACCAGAAACGACGAGACTCGTCCGATTTTTTTGTGCGACTTTCCGGCGCCTTAACAATGCTAATTGAAGACAGGACCATTTTCTCAGCGGCGAGGAACAGGTGAGAATAGAGTTCTGGGTAAAAACGTTCCCGCCAGTCCGTATTACAAGTTTATCCGTTCGCCGCACAATTTTTCGACGCTAGACGGTGCGGTGGTGTGTGTATCCGGCCGGACGCGAATTTGCTCGATTTATATTTGGCCGATCGGCAATCCCTGGCCGTGTATAAACAGAGAAAGAACAACGGGATGCAAATAGCACGCGCGCGCCCGATGGATGTTTGCCGTGAGCATCGGAATATGAATGTTGCCTAGAAATTATTCATGGTCGCCGATATTAAACGCTTTCCGGGCGGTCTCGCCGGGAATCAATTGCCAAAAACGTCGATATCGGTGGCGACCTGAAACCGGGATAAACGCGGGACTGCGGTCACAATGGGCCGAAAGACGTGGCAAATTGAAAAATCACTCGCCGTTCGGTGTAACACAAACGGCACCGGCCTCTGTGTGCGTGCGCGGCAGGCTCGTGGACTCGCGAACGTGCGCGCGGAAATGAACGAGCCTCCTTCGGCACGTTGTTACCCGGGCAAATTTTTCCTGTCGATATCTCGCGTTAACCAGCGATTCGGCTTTGTTTAATCTCTGCCGGGGGGACAGCCATTTTTCCCCGGCAAGTCGTTAACCCTAGATCCGCTCCTGAACACGTCCAACGTATTCCAATGTTATTTATGGACCGCGGATTTTTATGCGCTAACAGCTGCCGGGACTCGTTCAATGTTGCTGGCGGACTGCGGATTCTATGCATTTTCGACAAAAATCGGGTAGACAGATTAAAAATACAGAGGAACCTCGCTAGTAGAATCATCGATAACACTAGAAGTCAATATGATGGGTTAAATAAATAAACGAATTACGAAATTACGGAGACATTAGAAAAATTATTCAAAAGAGAAACGAACGTCTGTCCCGTATCTGGCAATTAATGCAATTTTTATTTATCATAAAATCGGCAGTCAACTCTTAAGTAATAATTATATGTTTCTTTTCAATTGAACAAACCTCTACGACAAGTGGAAAGAGTACTCAAAAATAAAACCAAATTTCTGCATAGATTTCTAGAGAATTAAAAGATGTCGAAGGTATACAGGTATTTTTACGGGATAATAACATTGAACGACTCGGCCTCGTTCGTTCCCTCCCCAAGGGAGCTGACAGTATCGTCGCTAACAGGTTTAAAAACCGGCCGCATAGAGCAATGGACAAGACTCGATTAAGAATTCATAGCAGGCCCGAGTTATTGATCATGAGAAGCTCGCTGTGTACTAACTTACCGTTAAAGTTGCACTGTTCGCTGCCGGGCGTCGTAACTCGCGGGCAAGATTTCAAAACCGTCGTCTCGGTTGTTTGTTGCAACTTTCAGGATTTCGCAGTCTCTTCGAGGGAAGCGTCCCTTCACTTCATGTCACGGTAATTGCTGTCACAGAACAACACTCTGACGCGAACAAAGTTGCGTCTTCCTGACTTCCGACCGGCGACCTTTGTCGGGAGTTACCATGTCTGGAAAAAAAGAAAGAAGTGGTGAAACGCGTTCAGCGGGGTACAATACCGTGTCTACTCGCTACACGAAAATAATGTCCGAAGTTTTAATCATCGTCCCCCGCCACGAGAGAAAGTTCGCCTAATCGCGCATTTCTATTCTGGTCGTAGAGGAAGGATTAAACGCGCGTTCTTGATCATTTTAACTCCCTGCGGACGGGGAATTCGTCTATTGGATTTTTCGTTGAATTTCAGAAGATCATGCGCTGAAGAGTTAATGCAAAAACTTGGAAATAATAGTTTTTTCACTGTCATAGAAAAGGTACTCGTCAATGAAGAATCGTGGGGCCAGAAAAAATTGAAGTCGCTCTTCTGCTATTCCGCACAGTCTGAAATAATTTCGAAAGCTGTGTGTATAACACAACATTCAGAATGAAGTCTTATGGAAAGACTTAAATACGTTTTTCATTAGAAAGGGAAGAGTTTTATTCTTCACAATATTCATTAAGAGGTGACAAACGATTTTCTGTAATAACAGAATATCAGAATGAATTTTTGCTAGTCGCACTCAACGCGTCCGGGACCAATAACGACTCGAGGCTTGAAAAAGAATTAAAAGTGGGCCGCGTGGAGCTGACGGAACGATTTAAGAATTTTCCGCTTATCAGCCGCCGGGCAATTTGCTCGAATAGGCTCGTAATTCGAGCACTCGGATTCGCCCATACGTGCACGTGCCCGTAAAAACAGACAATGGACAGTGTCGAAGCGTGGACAAGCTATCGCCCTTTTCCTATCAACGTCGGTAATACACGCTGCTATTTTTCACACTCCCCTCCGTTCGCACCCTTCCAGCAATTCGCTCTCTTTCCCCTCTTCCCGTCGGTGTCGTGTTCGCTCTGTCCCGTCCGCGGAGCTCTTCACGACCGCCGGACACGGTAGTTCTGTCGATTTAAGATTGTCGAAGTTATAAAGCTTCTGAAGCATTCCCCCGGGTCCGCAAGTTTCCCCGAACTTCGTCCATCCCTTCGTCGTACGCCTCTTTCAACCCCCGGTCCTCTCGCGGGCCCACTTTTTCCGGGCTCGCTGTTACTTGGAACGTGTCAAAGGAGTAATTCTCCTGTTTCGCCGCTCAAGTTTCCGTTGATCGTCCGCTTACAAACGGGAGATAATGCTCTTTGGCGGCGAGCAGATGGGTTTCGCTTACATAATGTATGCCTCTGCCGCGGCAACCGCGCGGAAACGCAATAAAATCGGTCCAATGTGCTAGATAAAAGAGCTTGGGGGAGGATCGCTTCCACCTGGGAGACGTTCGAGCCTCTTACCAGAAGCCAACGCGATCGTTAACTAATTGATGCTAGAAAAACTCCGGCAATATTCCCACGCATTATATCCTCTCTTTAATGGAATATTCAGGAAATTTTCACACGAGAAAGTGTTGTAGTTTCTTCTTTTTGAATCGCGCTGAACACATAACAAAAACGCCATTTGCAAAACATCCCCCCCGAGGCGGAAAAATATCTTCGTATAAAAAACTGTTCAGCGCGAAGTTTTGCGCTACTTTCACAGGCTCTTGTGCTGGCAAAAGATTTTTTTTGCATTGGAATTTCTTCCAATAGAAATTATGATAGTTCATCTTAACAAACGGGTTGTTTTTTCCCTGTTTTTCTCGGTTTTCGGCCATTTTTTTAAGAGAATTATGTAAACATGTATGTATGGTTTTAAAGCGTTGCAGTTTTATTAAATCAACACTATTTTTGATAAAATTTTACAAAGTTATTTATTTAAATGTCTAGCAAAAACGTAAATCTACGTGGCCCGTCCGTTAAGTGTTAAAATAATCTTAAAAATACATAGAAAGCTGGTTCGATGGATGTTTTTATAGATTCTGGTACGAAAAATAAAAATCTATAAAATTGAACAAGCAACCCTAAACACTGGACGTGTCCGTATCTTGCAACGAGCTTCCCACTTTATTTGATCGCCACATTCGCCTTCGTCGCTTCTGAGCTACACTGACGCGCCGCATCGACCGTACGAACGATCATATACATAGCCACGCGGCCGATTAGGTTGATCAAACGCTTTCAGTCGGGGGCGCGTTAAACATTATTTAATCGCAGGCGAGCGGTTTTACGACGCGGAACAATAAATCCCGACAAATTTCTGTCGTTCCATGAAAGGACACCCCGTCTGGCCGCGCGCAGCCCGCGCACCCCGCGGAAAACGACGCGGGGGTGTTACGGTTGTGTCTGGGCTCTCTCGCAAACGCCATTAAAACCGTACGTGCCGTCGCGGACCAGCCGTACGGCGGGAACAGCTTCTAAATAATGAATACTTAAACGGCCCGGCCAAGGAACGAGAACCGACTTTTATCTAACAGCGCGGGCGGCGCGTTGTGTCCTGTCTGGGCAAAGGAATCGACAGGCCGCGTTAATTTAATGAAAAATTCGCGATCGTGTGACGAAGATCGGCGCCGTCTGTTCGCGTATATCGTTTCCCGGAGGAAACGGGCGGCGCTGTCGACAGGGGAAAAAAAGGAACGTATGGAATTAATGATGGCGTACCAGCCTCCTCTCCCCCACCCCTTTGTCTTCGTCTGGCCGTCTACTTGTCTGTGAAAGCACCCTCTCGGCCGGCATTCCGCCTTCGGGCGGAACGTATCGGCGGACAAAGGGGTGGGAGCTGTGTCGAATAACGTTAAAACAGTGCAAGCAACCGGTGTAGGTAACTATCGGAAGAAGAGATCGTCACCGGGGGTTGCCGACGGACCCGAGGGGGTGGAAAATACCTCTGCGCCCCCCGTACACAGACCGGTTCTCGCCTGTCTCGAATCGAAGAGTCGCGTCGGGGGTCGCGATACGGCCGAGCCACCCCTTGTTCCCGTTCTCTTTTCCCTTCTCCATACAAAGTCTCCTCGCAGTTCTTCCATCTTTCTCGCTCCTTTCTGCTCTCTTCCTCCCTCTCACCCCTCATCCCTCTCTCTCTCTCTCTCTCTCTCTCTCTCTCTCTCTCTCTCTCTCGGGGCAACGTAGTCGCAAGCTCCGTGCTTCCACCCCTCGCAAAAAAAAACTCGGCTTGCATTTCAGTAAAGAGCCAACCCATCCGCGTGCATGGACAATGGGACGAGACACCCTGCTAGACGGCCGACAACGCCCTTTCTTTTCGACACACGCGTGTCTGCGCTCACGGCGGCGTGTGCGTTCGCCGACAGGGAATTGGTACTCTCTCTCTCACTCTCTATCTCTCTTTCTCTGTCCGACCTCACCAATTTTCGTCTCCGCTCGCCGTCGTCGTCGTCGTCCCGCTCCCGCCGTCCCTCGTCCCCCGCTCGCTCTCTTCATGTGTGTCTGACTTCTTTTTTAAGAGGAACTACACAGCGTCGGCGACGATGTCTCGCCCTCGCTTCCAACTCGCGACGCGTGCACCCCGGCACAGTAGCGCGGAAAACAATTTTCTGTGTGCCAGCCGGAAGGGTACTCGCACGGGGAGTTGGTACTCGCCGAGCCGTAAGTACAACACCGTCTGCGGGAATTATACGAGACGCCGATTTCTGGCGTAATCACGCGGATCGGTGGAGCAGCTGCTTCCGTTAACTCGTTCCAAGGCCGATACCGTTCGAGTGTCGCGGAAGCCTTTCCATTAGATGCAGCCTAAATGTTAGGAAAAACGCGAATTTAACCGTGGAACCGCCGAGCCCGTCGAATAAATCAGAAAGATTTTTTTATATATAAAAAAAGAATTATAAAGGAATATACAGAGGCTCTCATTAATTTTAGTATTTTCTTTACAGTATTTTCCTTTTAGTATTTTCTTTACAATTCTGACCAATTGCAAAAAAAATTAAACCAACTGGTCTAACTTCTCAAGAAAGTTCAAATCGTATGGTCAAATATTAACAAAGTTATAATTTCTTTAATATCGTCCGAATATTAATGCGGCCCACTGTGAAATAATCTCTGAAAATATTTTCATTTTTTATTTCAAATACTATTTTACCCAGGCCTGGATGGGCCATACTGTACCACATCCATATGCAGTGTCTCATCTTTGTTGTATCGCTGACTGTATGCAGTTCGAATCAGTCGAGTGCATTTGCGAAAGTACCCGTATTCACACCTTCCGCGAGCAACCCTGGCGGACTCTGCGAAACAGGAAGCCTCCGGACTCTTTTGTTTCCGCGAATCTCGGTATTCCTCTGGCAGCGCGCGGCTCGGCGGCCGTTGCTCGTTAAAAAAAGAAAAACGAAAGATGCCTGGTTCGTTTGGCCTGGCTTTATTTTCATTTCATCTTTCCCGTCTACGGTCGAATCCACCCTCGACCGACCACCCCTTAGCTGGCTCGTTCTCGCCGTTCGGAAGTAATACGCTGCCGGTTAATAACAATATTATGTCTGGATACATACGTTCGGAGCAGAACTCGCGAGAGCAAACACTCGGACAACCACCCTCCCTCCCCCCGCGGGGGTTGCGTGCCAAACAACAGACGCAATGGACATCCCGAGGGTGGGCTTCCTCTTTCTTTATTTCCTCCTTTCTTCGCGGAGAAGCGAAAATCTCGACCGGCCTTTTTTCACTACCGCAGACGGATATAACTACCCGTTGCTATTTCTCTCGTTCGGTCCCTTGGAATTTTATCGGCGAGACGGATCCTGATTGAGCCAGACGACCGGCCGCTCCCGATTGTTTCTCGTGTTTCTGATAGGTCACTCCGACGGAGCTCTCAAAGCTCTTGGCGTTCGGTGATTCGGAATTTTTGCACGGTACACAATAAACAAACCCGCCGTCGGCCGTCTAATACCGCCGCCGGCCGATTGATTCCTCGGGGAAAACGCCCCGTGGCGTATAAAAACAGGCGAACACGAACTGTTTTGCTGAATGAAAAATTGTATGGTTCGTCCAGCCGTGTACACATAATTTTCAGCTGTTTCTTCCGATTCTTTTTCAATAATATTATTTCTGAATAATGCACACACACATCCGTATTGAAGCTTAATTCACTTTATTAATGAGAAACACCAAAGAAGTGGATTATTTCGAACGTAAAAAGGAATTCTCAGTTCGTATGGATTCTCGAAGCACTTTAACAGACATTTGAAAATTGAATAATCGACCGTAAGAGCAGTATCCTTCCGTGGTGTCGAGAAGATCTCGTATTTCGTGTAACGTGAAAAGGCATCAAAGTGTTTTAGACTGTTAAAAATGAAAATTCAGTCTGTCGTTTAATTTGAAGAGCGAAACAAGTTCGGAATGTAGGTTGTTGTTTTAAGACCGGGTACAGCTAATGAAAAAACTTGCGAAAGAATGGAAAGTTCGTAACGACTAATACCTCCGCCTGCGAAAATAATTATTCAACGTCTTCAACAACCGAGCGCCCGTTAAATACAAAGTTACTTAAATTATCTTCATATCTTCTTAAAGGGGGAAGAATTCCGACGATATTGTGCAACTTTAATTGCCAATTAATCCTGTTTTGTCCTGTCCAGCACTATAACGATACGCATCGTTTGAAATGTTCGTTTCGAAATGAGTATTAGTCCAATTAAAATTCCCCAAACGCAGAGCTGCGATAATTGGATCTCGAGATTGACCTAAAAAACGTGGTGAAGTCCTGTGAATGATATTGCCGAATTTATTATTTCATGTAATTCTATTTTTATACATTTCGGCGCAGCAGATTGCAAAAGTTAATAGCGTCGAAGAGTTCCGAAAAGTATATCAACGGGTGTACTGACATCGATTGAATCAGTCAACTGGTTAACCTGCAAATTAAAATGTACCAAAGATCTCAATCTGCAGATGTTTAGGTTTGAGAATCCCGATCGCAAACCTGATAAATACAAAGACTACAATCTCAGGTCTTCTACGTCCTGAAGTATCCACTTTTAAGTCCTCAGAAGCTGAAGGAGTCCAATTCGTGGACGTCTGTGTCCAAGAATTTCAACGCGATGGTATAAGCTTCCCAATTGAGTGATCTCCAGGACCTAGAGATTCAACTCGAAGATCACCGAAGCCCAAAGACGCGAACACTTGAGTCGTGGAACTATGAATCTTCAGATTCAGGACCTAAATCAGAGGACCACTAAACCCGGATTCATTCGTCATCGAATACTCGGATCATAAGCCAATGGAACTGTAACCAGATGCATCTGTTATAATCAATTTTTATTGTGCAACTCAAACATTTTTTTTGTTCTCAAAGATACGTTAAATGTATGAAGGACAAGGTGAATGGTCCGGGGTAAAAAATATTCATTTTTGTTATATTTCTTTTAGAAATCTGAAGGTCATCTTCATTTTTTTTTAAACGGCCCTTCTTAAACACCCAGATGATAGTCCCTTTCGCTAGGAATTCAGCGACTAGAATCACTCAAGGTCGTTCAAGGTCACAGTCAAAAAGTCTCGTTTAAAGAATGGCGGTGGCCTTGAGATCTCTAAGAAAAGAATAACATAAAAACAAATATTTTTATGTCATCGTGTGAACCCCATTAAACCATCCAACTTTATCCTTAAAACATTTGACGTATCTTTAAAAACAATAAAAATATCTGAGGTGCAAGCGTTAGGTTTGTAGCTCACTGTGTATACAGACTGTTTTATTATACAATACGAAAGAACATTTTTTAGGCTCACCTGTTCACGACTGTCACATCGAAGGTTGGCATTTGTGTAAATTCAAAACATTGAACAAACCTTCGTAGGTCCAGGGGGTAAATTTTTTAATAAAAATAAAGAAGAAGTGTGTTCATATTTCGTTTCTCCAATCGAGAGAAGCAGGTTCTCGGTTTCATTCGCATGTTCGACGTTCACAGATCTTGTACTACAACCGACCATAATATGGCAGGTCCATCCTCGTCTACGATTGTATTAACGATTCCATTCTTGGAGGGCATTGTTCGTGAAGATCTATCACTGGGGATTTCGCGGCCCTCTGTCAGGCTATCTCTGTAAGACCCAAGCTACAGCACCCTAACGCTCACCTCCTGCTGCCCCTTAACAACACTTCAATTAGTTCCGACTTAACGGCTTTCAGTTCCGGCGACTCGTGACCGGAATGTCAGACAATTATTCGTTGAACGGTAACTGCGTAACATGAATTTTCAGCCCTCGACGGTAAAATCCATTCTGACCGCTGGGGTATAGCCAGTCCGTATGTTACTAATTTTGAATTAACGCGAATCTTTTTACGAGATGTTGAGCGGACCTTGAAAAAACCGTTCTTCGCTTTGCCAATAAATTTTGGTAAAATTTCTAACTAATTTTATAAGAAATATTTTAATCTTCACTTTGCGTACATACATATATTCAAAATGTAAAGAAAAAACTATTTCTGGAATATTTTTTATTTTCATGACGGCAGGTATCGATTTGAATATACAGGGTGTTCATTTGAAAACTTTCCAGCCGAATATCTCGAAAAGTATGAAAGATATTAAAACAGTTTAATGTTCTATTTTAAAAAACAGAGTTAACCTTTGTTTATCCACTGTACTTTGCCAAACAAAATTCTCGTCTGTATGAATAATCGCTTTTTAACATGTAAACAATACGCCAACTAATAATTCTGACGAAACGCAAAAATTGCTTGCTCAATCTAGCTAATACGGACTACGTGTGACGTCAGATGCCTGAAAGTTGGGACTACGTGAACGTCAACATTGAGGATAGACTGAGGGACCTCTGTGGCGTTTCGCGAGACTTCTCGCGAGGCGCGGACAGTTGTTCGCGGAGTCGAATATCAGGCGACAACAAATTCAAAGGTGGGGAGGGGACGCGTGGCCGTTCGCCGGGCATCAAAGCGTTAGGCGCGCGAAGTCTTATCGTTTTCGAGAGCGGAGATGCCGCCAGGGGACATCGAGCTTCGCGAGCATGGGACGATAAGATCACAAGTATCCGGGCAGGAAAACTGAAGTGAAGCGGAGCGCGGCACTTAATGTGTTTGCGCGGACCGGTGCCTATACGGAATCGTCTAGGAAATGAAATACAGTTGCGTACGTAAACGAGCTGTCGGAGCTCGTCGGCAAGTAAATAACGAACTTTCTTGGCTCTGCGCGGCAGTACCTTAAACTATCACGAGAAGCTCATTACGTGCTCGGTGTCGCGGGCTTCTCTTTGCGCCGACCAGAAAGCTAATGCTCTGATTACGAGGCAACGACTTCGCTGATTAGAATCGTCAAGGAAGTTATAATCGCCGCGCCCTATTTGCACAATCAGATTCACAAACACTGGTAATTACTTGGCCCGGGTGGCTACGGCGGATAGAAGAAGGCCGCGGAGGAGGAGCGAGCTGATGGAGCCGTAACGCGTCAGGATTCGTTTAACTTCCTGTACTTTCTACCGATGATGGAAACGGGGCTCTCGGTAGCTGCGCGACTTCCGGGTCGTCGAGCCGACGCGGCCAGCAACGCTGCAATTTCGAAGACGAAAACGACATTTACGACGCCATACTTCTCGTGGCCGAGGCGAACTTCAGACGATGTTACCTGCGAAGGGACGAAAATACATCCCGTAACGCGCGCTTCATGAACAGACACGGGGCTGAAAGGAGCCGCCGCCTGGCGGGGGAGTCGACGGCGAAAGATTTTTCTAGTGGCAATAAAGGGACTTTCTGAGTCAACCGGGACAAAGATTTATGGGGGGAACGTGATCTTATTTTGCCCGAGTCCCGGAGAATCGTCTGTACCTAATGGGGGAAATGAAGCATGAGTCCGGGAAGCTTGTTATCGAACGTAATTAGGCGAAATATCGGGTATTCTAAGTGATCCATATTAACGTCCCGCGACAGACTTATTGCGGAACGATGCCTCCTATGTTATAGGACGTCGATAAATTC
Organism: Lasioglossum leucozonium; assembly: GCA_028454225.1. Lineage (NCBI taxonomy): Eukaryota > Metazoa > Arthropoda > Insecta > Hymenoptera > Halictidae > Lasioglossum > Lasioglossum leucozonium. Next base: position 1,658,427 of record CM052217.1, on the reverse strand, counting down.
AAGATTCTGGTCAGAAACGACATTGCTTGCGAGGGAGGTTAGGCAATTAGGATATTAAAGTAATTTTTTAAAGAGCGAGGGACATCAGCAGGATAATTTTCCTGCGCACGTGCTAAATTGCGCTAATCGATTGATTTCTCAAACTCGTTTTTAAGCGACCACACGTTTCAAATTTTTATCTGTCTACAGTTAAAATTGACTATTTTTTTAAACGAATTTTAGTGCAAATTTCATATCTCTTACGGTTCAAGAGTTATAACGAAATGTCACTGAATTTCGCGTTTTAGACCACTAGGCGACGTCACTCCGTTTCCCGTGCTCTTGTTCTCCTCATCTCGTTCGCGACTGGCTCGAAACGCATTACCGGGACGCAACGAAAGTTTCCGACGAATCAATAAAAGAAATTGGTCGGCGTGTGGCGAACAGATTTGTTAATTTAATGATTCTGCCTCGAGTGACGGCACACGCCGAGACGCGCCGCGCGCCGCTTCGAAGTTTCGCACGGCACCGTCTCTAAAGTTCCGTCGCGTCGGTTCCGTACCGATAAGAAACGACCGACTAAAATTGGATTCATAGTTTACAGACTGCATTTCCGTGGAACTTAACTTTTCCATTTAACCGGCGGAGTTCCTTTTCCTCTGGCTGGCTAATTCCTTTCTAAATACATCAATCTTTCAAGGAGTTCCACTCCGCTCCGCAAACTGTTTAGAATTAACCTAACCGGCACAAAGACGACAGGATGCCGCTACGATGTAAATACCAAAGACATCAAAGACATCCGCTTAACAAGGATTCTAATAACGACGAATCGAATTAGTTTCGAATTGGTACTTTCTCTCGCGTGAACTTCCTTCTTCCACCTAATGTATCAATTTCATTCCAAACGATCTTCGGTGGTCGTTCAATTCGGGAATCTATTGGGTAATGAATGATCGCGTGATATTTAGCTGGAATGTATTTTCGGATCTCTTCGAAAATTTTTTACTCTAAAATCATCCGTCAACTTCCGTATTGTAAATCTTCCAAGTCACCGTTCACGATCGCTTCCGTGTCATCCATAGTTCAGTGAAGACAGTATTAGGTTCGAACATTTACGATTCACGAAATGTAAGAGGATTTAAAATTCAATCGATACGATGATAATTAATAAGGATAATTTTTAACAATTCTGATAAAATTATTTGTATAATTTACAAGAATGAGTTCCAAGTCATTCGAAAGTTACCTGTACAAAGCTGGAGGTTGGAAATAAAAAGAAGGGTCAGGATGAAAGTGTCACCTTGCTAGACATACGACCTGGACATCACAACACAAACACATCTCGAATTAGCTGGAGAATAAATAAGAAAATTAAAGGTCACAAATCTTGAAGTACCTGAAGAACAAACGAGAAAATTATAGATCACAAATTTTGAAGTAGCTGAAAAATAAATAAAAAAATTAAAGATCACAAACCTTCAAATTGCTGAAGAACAAATGAGAAAATTAAAGAATGCAGATTTCGAAATAGCTGAAGAATATCTTTATTGTTGGTTAGTGAACTGCAGGCATTCCTAGAGTTTAGCTGATATCCTGTCCACAAGGTCACAATTGAACAAGCAACACCATGAACCATCACGATCAGTGCTGCACACGATTCTTCGAACGCTCAATTTTTTTCCTTTCCGAGTTCACCCCCAGTGTCTCGATCAATCACCGACCACCTTCGACTGTCTCCGGGGACAGAAGAATGTCAACAGACCTCACTTGCGCCCGGGTAGTCAAACGGTACACATCAACTATCCAATATACTCGAAGTGAAGTACCTTGAACATCCAGAAGTCGCACTGAAACTTGTCACAGCATATTGAAGAAGGCAAGTAATTTTCATTTTTCTCCTGTTTCTTGCAATTAATGCAAGAATTTACTAATAAATAGAAGGTGAAGTTCTGAATAAACTGAACCCTTGGCCTACAGTGTATGTGTCCATTTTAATTTAAAGTTTCAAAAACATCGTTATTCAGTGTGTGGCAATAAAATGAAATTGATAGGTGCTCACCGGAGTGAAGCTCGAAAATATGATTAAAAACATTCTTCAAACCGTTCGTTACCTGAAAATGAATGGACAGGTATGTAAATTCACGGTCTTCGGTTCACATTCGTGCATCCATAAAATTAAATACGCGATAAATTACCCGAAATTACATTGAAAATATAGGCCACACTATCCCACGGTACAACTTAATCAAGAAACCACTTGGACGTCCGGGAGAAATTGAATAAATTCCCGTTCGCGGAAGCACATTGCTGACCTTATTAGCTAATGAACCCCCGAAACCCCGAGATTACCGTAAATCCTACCGGCATCTTCCTTTTTATTAATAATCTTCTTAGAGCCCCGTACCGAGTCACAAAGGATCAGCGACGGATGAAGGTTGCCCTCTTCTTCTTTTTTTTTTCTTAAGAGAAAGAGACTCGAACGGCCTAATCAAATGACAGACGGCAAGATGAAAGGAGCCGCGCGTATCGACTCCAGGGCAGAGATAAAGAGATTCGATGGGAACGTAGGTAGCAACGGATGAAGGAGGCAGGGTTCAACATAGTCGGCCGTGTATGGTGCGACCATAGTGCGAGCATAGTGTGAGCGAAAGACGGTGGGAGGCGGCAGAGGGCCACCAGCACGGCTTATGGATTCTCCCCTTCCGCCAGCCGAACTTTCGCGTGGTAACCCTTCGTATAAAAGGTTGGCTAGTGTCAGGACAGTTAGGTCGACGACGTGACCCGAGAGTTCGTTTGGAACAACCTCCATTTGTACGGGGAATTACATCCTGACCGAAAGAAAAAATATAGACCCAACCAAAAATGTGGAACGTGGACGCATGCGCCGCTTGTCGAGACAAATCGACGAGCCTTCGCCATTTTCCAAAGAATTTTGTACGGAGAACGAGTTACTGTTTTGACATGGATCTAGGAGTCTAGGGGTCTAGGAATCTAGGGATCTAAGGATGTAGAGATGTAGGGATGTAGAAATGTAGAGATGTAGGGATGTAGGGATGTAGGGATGTAGGGATCTAGAGATCCAGGAGACTAGGGGTCTAGGGGTCTAGGGGACTATGAATATAGGGATCTAAGGATGTAGGGATGTAGGAATGTAGGGATCGAGGGATCTAGAGATCTAGGAGACTAGGGGTCTAGGGGTCTAGGGGTCTAGGGGACTATGAATATAGGGATCTAAGGATGTAGGGATGCAGGAATGTAGGGATCGAGGGATCTATGGATCTAGGGATCTAAGGATCTAGGAATCTAGGTATCTAAGGTTCTAGGGATCTAGGGATCGAGAGAAAGAGAGAGAGATTTGTTCCACATAAGGCAAATATATCCATGATTCAATATTTTTCAATGAAGTGGAGAAATTATAGTTATATGCTCCCTGTTTTCAAATCATTAACGTTACCGGTCAAATATTTATTATTTTACAATTATCGAAATTATGAAGTATCGCGTACGATGAATTTTGAAACTGCATTTGTTGACGGTTCAGAATTCTTCGTTAAACACGAACGTGCGTCTCGAAGCAAGGAAGGTATATAAAAAGATACATGAATTGGTTACAGTATCGTCGATATTCAGGAATAAACGTAATCTCGAAGGCAGATTCATGTCGTAAATTCAACGACAGCGCGTTTGCACGAAGGTTAAACCCCAGTCAGCTGAGCCCTAAGCCCCACGAACACGCGCATATAGTCGAGAAGCAGATGGCCATGACTAGGACCTTCGTAGAAGGGTGTCCCCTTCAATTTTCAACTGTTTCTACCACGAAAACGAAGCCCCAACATACGGAATATTAAATGATACTTCAGCTAGTAATTTATGTTACTGTTGGATTCCGAGTAGACGCGTTTACAAGATTGTTACTACAATTAAAATATTAATCTAAACAACGATTTTGGAATTTTAAATTACAAAATCTGAATTTTATGTTAAAGCTCTTAAAAAATTACGTTTGTTTACCTAAACTGATAAAATCAAAGGTAGCAAAAAATGTTGTCCAGCATTAGGGAATTCCACCTAATTGTGTTTCTATTATCAATGATAAATGGAATAGTTCAGGGGTGCAAGGTGGACCACCTACTTTATTTCACGATTCGAGGGTGTAAAGTCATTCGAACAACGATGGGCGGCGCTTCCCGACGTTAAATGATCTTAAACGGCTCGACGCCGGTTCCATGGACGACCAAGACGCATTACACCCCTTTGCTCGGGCTCAATAGGGTCGAAAAACGGCGACACGTTTGTGAATTAGAGAGTGATCGATTGTCTCGGGGACTGGAAGGTGCCCATAACACTCGCGTACGCGTGTACCCTTCCATAGAAGCGGAGGGCAACCTATGCGATTTCCCGAGGTACCATGGGAGTTTGCCCCTTCGGCAACCCCATGTCTGCTCGCACCCCCCGGTGTGATTTTTAATGGCTGGCATTAAGACCTTTGTCCGCGACGAAGGTCGGTCCGACGTGTACTCCGGGCTCGCGGAATACGATTTATGAATGAAAGAGAAATATTGCTGGTATCTGAAAAAACAACAAGAGTCGCGATCCGCCGCGCCGTAGGGCATAAAACATTTATTTGCTCTGACAATACGGCGAACACACAGAACCCTTCTGCAAACTTGCTTGCACGTTATCCCGGCCGTTGTGCAACTGTGGCTGTCCGTCACGGACGACAGTATTATTCGCCCGTTTCGATTCGATAGCCAATACCGTTCGTGTCTTTTGTGTGCCAATCGTCGGCCAATTATTAATTATCGATTTATTGCCGAACAAACTTGAAGAACCGGCGAAGTCCCGGATACCATTGTTCCCGGTTTGTCGAACGAGCGTACTGTCATGTCGACGTTCCGAAAAGTTAATCGTCCTCGGCAAATTAAATTGCTAATTCGAGCTCGAAATCCGCAGAAAACTCGCCTTTAAATTCTAGTCGATAGTCTTGCAAAAGTTCACCTATACGTTGACTTCCGTTCGCTGAAATAGTTTCATTTAAAATATTATTGGATCGCTGGAATATCGAAAATCACAGTAGAAAACTAATAATATTAATATCAAAATTACCAATTAAATGTTCAGTTCAGAAAAAAAGCGAACAATTCTTTATAGACTATGACAATGTGTTGTACTCTTAGTAGACGACGATACAAAATAACAACGTCAAATTCATAGGTCTTTCAAAGTCCACTTTTTCATGATTAATCCAAGACTTTTATGAAACATGAAGACGATCATAAATAAAGATGAACATGCTGGACACAGTGTACTCTGTGCAGCAACCTAATGAATCCCATCTTCGCTAGATAGCAGATAAATGAGAACTCACTATTTTCAAGATAGTGTAACGTACATTGAGGATAAAATTGCTTTTCTGTTTATGGGACGACGGTTCTAAAACACTTGTACACTTCGCAATATCCCAGAAAACGTGCAAGAACCGTATTATCCCCATTGTAATCGGTTCAAAGCCGGCTGGCTGCTCACACATGCCGCTGACAGAGTCATAAACAACATCGACGTCCATCGACGCGGCCATTCGTCTTTCTGAGCACAATTAGATCCTTTCCCGGCCCGTTCGACCCTTTGATCTTCATATCGATGATGTACAGTGACTCCCATTAATATTCGGACGCTCTTAAAAAAACGATTACCTTTTTGAACTTCTTCGAGAAGTTAGACCAACCAGTTTGCTACATGATGTGAAAGAAATCTTTTCATACACTGAAAAAATAGTGCAAGATGCATTTTACACTATTGTTATTGTGTACTTTATTTTCAAAAATACGTTCTGTAGATCTGTGTGAATTATATGCATTGTGAAAGTTTCAATCTCAGATTTATTGCAGTTAGAGGCCGAAAATCGTGAGAAACTGTTATTTTTACCATTTTTATACGTTTGTAGCTCATTGCTACATTGACCGATTTCGATGAAATTTTCGGAATGTGTTCAGAACGATAGATTTTGAAGCTAGAGACTTTCAGCTTTAAAATGTGTCGAATTTTATGATCGTGTGATCATTTTTCACGAAATTATTACTGCTCAAATATTGGTAATTTTTCGAGAATAGGGTACTTGGTGTTGAAATACTTCTTGGATCCACTATAGTTTCGCTCTTTTTGCAGGATGATTAATTTTGTTTCGACTGTTCCATTGTACGAGCCACCCATTTGCAAAAACAATGCCCGCAGCGGGGAAATGGAGAGGAATAGAGTGACCCTCTCTCATTACCGGATTAATCAAGTGACACTGTGACGCGGCAGAATTGAGAAGCGTGGGGATGGACGCTTCCAAGGAGTGGGGGAATTGTGTCGTGGAAGGGGTAAGCTACAGTGGAAGACAAGTCTCGATCCGATGACAGTGGCCCGACCCGGCCCGATTGACCGATATCTTTCGCGTATTCGCAAGGTACGGCGCATCGTAGGTCGCGAGACGATAGGTCTCGAGGCGTCAGTCAAGCTAGGATCCCGGGACGGGCGCTATAGTTTACAGTATCAATCATAGCGAGCAATAAACGGTGGCCGCGCGCAGCGGGGCGAAGAGGGTTGCTAAGATACAGAGCGGTTAATGGCGCTATTACGTCTAGGCCGGCGAAACTCGTGGACCGAGAGGGGGTTTGCGGGGGTGGGACAAAGGGGGAAAGGGGTGGACGGGCGCGGATGATGTCGTCGCAACGTGCTACCAGCTGTGACTTATGACGTATCACGGCGAACGAACAACGCCGTGCCAACCCCGGGCGGGCTTCAAAACTGAGCCGCTCGCGAGCACGTTCAATAAGCCATGATTTATCGAGGGCCACATTACGCGCGGCCCTTTAAACTCTTTTTGCTGTAATAATACGTCGCCCGGGACCCGTGTTCCGGCCGCTACCAAACGTCAACGATGAAGTCGCGGCGAATAAGAGACGACCGAAAGATTAACTCTTCATTTTTTTTTTTTTCGAATGCCGAAGCTGCTGCACCGCGGGGCGCGCCGGCGACTCTGCAAGCACCGTGCCACCGGAAACATTTATCGCGTCACTTGAATATTAAGCACGTCATTATTCAAGTCCCTCGTGTTATTCGTACTCGGGAATTAATTACTACCGGGGTATTTATTGCGAAAATGTGCGACTCGCCGAGTAAGTTGTATGCGAGTAGTTTCATCCGTCATGTTGTTCGGAATATGTATTATAAACAGTACTGGAGAGTACTGAAAGAAAACCGTTTTCAGAAGTCTGTTCACGCGTTTGTATATACGCATTCGTGGGTTTTTCATTGTACATACATTTAAAATAATCAATACTATTTAATTTGTAAAAATCCACTATAAATTTATTAAAAATAAACTCCTATAAAATTTACATTTTAAATAATTAATTATTTATTAAAAATAAACTGTATATCGCTGATTGACCCGTAGAGATGTCTTTAATTGCGCGAAATAGTGTTCGATGAATCGATATCTCTTCATGGTAAAATATTGTCGAGGGAAATAAACAAAGATCAAATAAACATTCACGGTACGCCAGTAGTTAGAACGAGTAGTATATTCGCCGTGCTATTGCATTGAGGTAATTGAATTTTAACGCTGCAAATATACCTCTAAAATATTCTTTATAACAGACCCGATAGGATTTTCATTGAAAAAGCTCATCATGATTGGATAATCAAATTTTCAAGTCACATTGATTTTTGTCCGACTTTTCAGAAAAATCGACCAGCGTGCATCGCTCCCTGAAAGCGACTACGGCGAGCCATCGAAACGGATCAACAGCTTCGGAAACAAAGAACGAAACAGCGCGCCACCGTGGACGGGAGTTTATGCGCTCCCTAACTCGTTGTAATGCAAATTATAATGCCGCTTAGGAGTACAACGATTCAACGGTGGTATCAACGTCGCGATTTAATTACGAGTGTGACGCGGCGAGCGAGAAAGCATGCCGGCGATTAAGTAAATCGCTCGTGTTTTGTTATTGCCCGGCAAATGCAACGGAGCGTCGAGCACCGCGCCCCCCCGTGTGATGAGATTAATTAGCTGCCATGCCTCAGACGTTTATCATGAACGCGATAACGGAATATGATGACGACGGTTAGTTCTGCGAAAATATCTAAATTGCACGCGTTAATACGCTTCTTTCAGATAACGCGCGGATAGCGCTTTTTCGACCAGCTGATACTTTATTACAGTAATTATAAAACAAGACAGCTTGCAGGATTAACCTTCTCTTTATCCGCTGATATTCTAATGTTCACCTTGGGTTGTCATTGCACCTCATTTTTGGAGCAAACTGTAAAGAAAAAATTTGTGAAATTTTATTGATTTTTAAAAGATAAATATATAATACATAAAATTTTGGTAAATTTTTCATTCGTCAACTTTATATTACCGTTTCAATCAGCCTGGGGTGCACTCCGTACTTAGGGAGAAGGTTAATAAGACATCCTTCTTTTGTAATTATCAAAATTGTAGTGATTAGACTACGAATTTATGAAGGAACGATATGCCTTCACAAAAAAATAGTAGAAGTACACGATCTAAGAAACAGTACAGACCCGACGGTTATTCTTGTCTATAGTTTCAATATTAAAGAATAATGTTACTGTTAACGAAGCCTAAATGGTACAGATTCAATATTTTTTTTAGAACTACACCATCTAAGAAACAGCACGGACCCGAGAGTTTTTCTTCTCTGAGCTTTCAATATTAAGGAATAATATTACCGTCAATGAAGCCCAAATGTTACAGATTCAATCATTTTTTCAATATCCCAGTTCGAAACATACCTGATGACGTTTCCGCCGCGGCCCTCTCACGGAATTGTTTTTCCGCGAAATACAGAAAAGTATGTCTGCCGCGAGTTCGACGTAATAGTTGAACGAGCTGACATCGCAGACGTAGCGTGCGTCGATCGTTATATCCGCGGCGGAGGAATTGAATTACGAACCGGGATTAATTCGTTCGACAAGTGAACGTCTTTACAGTGTTCCGAATGAGGGGGGGGGGGGATAAAAACGGCAGCGATGTTGGAATATTACCCGTAGATTAAACCGCCGTTCATTTGCACGTCTGCTACTTGAAAAGTAATTACCTCGTTGTCATCGACAGACCACCACTCAGCCACGGGGAGAGTCAACAGCTGCGAGGGTGAACCTCTTCATTATTTTCCAATACCTCCGCGCTTTGGCCGGTTATCTCTGAGAATGCGAGCACCGGTTTTACCTACGAACCTCGCGAAACTACATTTTTATAGGCCAACCAATATTCTCCATTGTGTTCCATTCCCTTAGTTCTGGTTCTCCGGAACACATTCGAGATTTCACGGTGAACATTTTATAGTATAATTTAGAGATCCCGGAAGTGCAAATTGCAAACGCAGCTTTCTCACTTTGCATCTTAATTTATTCGACTCTTGGCCCGGACTTTTGACCTTTTTGTGCTGCAATCTCTTAAGGGAGTAGACTCGTTTTTTTCCAGGATTGCAAGGGTGCCGGATGCGAGGTCTCATTTCTCGATAATCAAAAAATGGGGGGTTTCAGTAATTAAAAACGCTAGATAAAAGATCGATCTAGACCGCGATCGCCCTCAAAAGTCCGATTTTTTCGTTTACGAGGCGTAGAAGTGTATAACGGCCAGCATTTTGAGCAACTAATAAAATAAGTCCAATTCTAAAAAATTTTAAATATTCCGTTTTATCGACCGCAACAATTTTAAATAAATAATCCGTAAAGTCGGCGCTACAGGTTCGATTCATGGATAAAAAATTTATTCGGTTTTAAAGTGTGTACGATTACTTTTTACATTGACTGTATATAAAATGATATGCGCACAGAAGACCAATGATTGCGTTCTGTGTTTCAAAAACACTACGAAATTCCACGTGACTCGTGGCGCGGCCTGATATGTCGCTCAATTCCAACTTCGCCGCACCACTAAGCATTGAACATACGTTCCCCGCGCAATCTACTGCGCGCAAAGAATAAATTTCACTAGAATCCCGGACGATACGCGGCAACCGTTCGCAGTGGTTAACACAGTGGGGTCGGTGAACGCGACAGAAAGAGAAGCTGCTCGGCAGGATCCGAGCAAGAGGATAACACGGCGAGAAACCGCGGCACTGAATTATCGTTTACCAGCTAATTCAAAAATATGGAGCGAACAGTGGTAGCAACAAGATCTCTGCGGACTACGGTTCCTGCCGTTTCTCACCTAGGCCGGGCCAATCCCTCAGCGGGGATTATATGCGGCACGTCCGTGTAAATCGCAACGTTTCTACTGTTCCCAAATGGCTCGTAGGTTACTCTCGCTCTCCTTCGTCCTCCACCTGCATGTTTCAACCCCTCACCCTGCAACCCCCCTTATTTTCTCTCTCTTCGATGCAGGTTTCCCGTGTAAATGCTTCAAACGGGAACACTTTGAAGTCGCCGGTTAGTTAAATAACCCGACAGCGAAAGCAGCTTCGCGCGCATGCCGCGGTGTTTTGATTCGAAACACCCTCGACCTGTATTTGGAACGGATTGCGCGCGCTCTCCGATTATTATTAGCGCGATTAAGTACGACGCGTGCTGAGAGGGTTGAACGTCCCAGGAATCTGCGCACGAGCGGAACCCGGCCACCGTGATACCGTTCGACAATGAATGAACAAACGTCCGCGAGCGTCCACGTGCCCTCTGCGTACGCCCAGAGCCCACCTAATCAACAACCCTTTGCGGCCAGAACTTTTACGACGTCGTTAATAAGCAGCCCCGTGACCGCGCCGACCTGCGTTCGACGCGTGCTGTTCCTCCTTCTGAGCGAGTGCGTTCTCCGGCCTATTGCAACAGTCCGCCTCGTGCACGTGCGATTTTTGATTCGGACATTCTCGATCCTTGTTCCGTGTCAGAGGCACTCGCACGGAGTGGAGAATCGTAAGCAAATACCATCAAACTATTGTTGTACGTGTAGTTCGTTGATATGGTGTGGGTGATTGTGTCAATTCATGTTTTGGAGTTGCTGTTTTTCAAACATCATACGCTATAATTCAAGAATTTATTCGTATTTATTTCGTACTGTATACTATCGCGACGCTTTGTTTTCTTATAAGACAAGCAGTATTCAATATTTGTTAATACATAACACGCGTGATTCGCATTTATTTAATCTAATCGATGTCTTAGAAGTTCTAATAAATATTTCCTCAATTCGTTCGTGATACAAATTAGACTAGATTTAATTGTTTTTTCGAAATACAATCTTCACATATTTACTTTTCTGGTGTCGTAGGAAATGCAACTTTTTATTGCAGTTTCACACGGAACCTGTTAAAGTGTTCAGGAGTTATCTTTGGCTACGTTAAAAGGAAAACAGAGACAGCGTCGCGTATTGGGTCGTGGAAAGCCCTGCACCTCGTTTGTGTCTAACACGAAACCCCTAATCCCTCGCTCGGTGCAAGCTCATTTCCAAGAATCCCCGGACAATTCTCACAAAGAGCAATCCTTACGTGAGACCCTTGTACAATTCCGAAACTAACCCACTGTAACCACGGGGTCTTTCGTTGAACTTCGAAATACCTATTTAGGTTTCATATAGAATCCACGGGAACAAAAAACAACTTCAGCAAAAACAAACAAACTTGAAAAAATTCGTCCGAGAGTCTTACGCTTCTCAACAACTACAATGTTGCAAAATAACTACGTTTGTTCGAAACCTATTGCATGAACTTTCTATTACATTCGATTGTTCTATCTGCATTTTGAGAACAGAGATTTATTGAAAATAAAAAATGAAAGGTTTTGGTTAGACTTCATAGAAATATGTTGTATTTGCGAGATACAAAATCTAACGATTAAATAAACAGAAACGAAATTCAAGTTAGAAGTTTTTAATAATAAATCGGTTTTGTATTTTTCATTTTACATTTATTGAAATTATAAAGTTACTTACATGGAAATTCGTTCGATCAATTTTTTTATCCAAACACATATTGTGTTAAAAATTGCACGAAATCTAAAAAAATCGTTCTTATTTTTATATTCTAAAACATTTTAATCGTTTTTAGTGCTTGGTAGATTTAACGTTAATAACTGGACGTTGCTTATTTGATTTTCTTCAGAATAATAACCGCTGCAGCTACAGTTAGTGTCTGTGCCATGTTCTTTTAAAACTGACAAGAAAATCTATATACTAAACGTAGCATGAGAGGGTTCAGCTATGTTCCATCGTGCACTACTTATGACTGCACAAGTCAAAGAGGCGAGAAGACGGATCGTGTGTGGCAGCCTTAAGAATCTACGTCTGCATGGAGTAAAAGCGAAACGACGCGACGATGTAAACCGATATTTCTACGAGGATTGCGCGTTCCACCGAAGCGGCTGGGCAAACAAGAGTGAATGACTCCATCAAGGAGTTTGTACTTTCATTTAATTGCGAACGCACAAACCGCGGGACTTCATTCAACCGTTCTGAACTGGCGGGCATTCATCCCGTGGCCGACGCGTTACGACATTAAGTAACGAGTAAATCGTGAGATAAGATCGAACAAAGCGCCCTAACCGCGATTCCGTTCGAACGTTGCACGCGGACGCAATCGTGGACCTTTATGCGTCCGCTGATGCGATTAGATGGAAACGAATAGTTGCGTCCTGCGGGGACACGGGAAGAGTGCTAGGGCCCGATCTCTTTGTGGGGAGAGTTTATCGTGAAAGCGCGGCACGAAATGACGTCGCAAATTTTATAGAGATCGCAATTCGAGCGCCGCGGTTTAATGCCGTTATGGACCACCGGAATCGAAACGAGGCGAGGGCTCGGCGGGTTTCTATGCGCATTAAAATCGTTATTAGAAAGGGAATATTGTACTCTCCCCGGCAGGAAATGTTAGATCGCAATCGTGAATATGATTGTCCAACGATTTATCTCGACTTCTGTATATTAAACACGAAATGTGGTAGTGTACAGTAAGGAGCATAACTGAACCAATAACCACAGGTTTTATGTAAGTCATTATTTATTCCTAGGAATATAGAAGAGTAATAAAAAATCAACATTATAACTATTTTTATCATAGTTAGAGGTAACTGAAGAAATTTTTTCTGTGATTATTGGTTCAATTATGCTTTTTTGCTATTTCGTATGCTATTTTTTGTTATTCTTCTATATTCCTAGCAGTAAATAATGATTTACACAAAACCTGTGATTATTGGTTCAGTTATGCTTCTTATTAGTATACAGGGTGTCCCAGCTAACTTGACCACCTTAAATATTTGGCTTAGTGTTAGTAATAGAAAAAAAAACGTTATAGGACAATATTAACCTAACCGAAGGGGCAACGCCCCCTTCCCGGCGACATCGGACCGCTCGATTTTTATGCTACGTGTCCGCGGAGCGGTGGGTCGGGTGACGGAGAATAATGCTGCCTGCACCTTATGAACGCGGGGGAAACTCGCGCGGGCGAGGCGATGCAATTTACTTTTAGACACCCGATGACGTACGTTTCATTGTTGCGTAGAACGACCGATGCTCTCGGGACTTATTTTCCCGTGGAAACGTACTGACAAAGAATTGCTGATTAATATCTATCCACGCTCTGCTACCGGGACGCGTAAAAAAGTGGCGCGCGTGTATCGGGAATGCAAAATATTTGTTGAAAATAAACACAGAGAGGAATTCGCGCATCAACGTCGGCAGGAATGAGCACGTGTTGTATTTATTCAAATACTTTTGCCCATTGTACGGCGGATTTACACGGCCACGGGGAATTATTAGTTCACCGACGAACGCGGCATAAAGTTATCCGGTAATAATTGTCTGTATTTAACGTACGCGCGCCGAGCGCAATATGGTCGCGCGCAAAGTATCATAATTTCGATAGGTACAGGAAGAATTAAGTTCCGCTAAGAGCATTAAATAACCAATCGCGAACTTCTGAAGGCCGTTTCAGCTTGATCGAATTAGTTGTCTCGTTACGAGGAACGCAATTTTCCGCGTCAAACTTTCATGCAGTTCACCTGCCGGAATTATACAGTAAAACGCCATTATTATTCCCGGCTCCAGTGACAGCTTGCCACCGTGAAATATACCGGTGATTTCGCCATGATATACCTCGCCACCGTGCACTGTCCTTGCTTCCTTTTTGCCCGCGGAATAATTCCAAACGTTTCCACCGCGGAGAATATTTAGAGAAATATCGGACATCGAATAAAAATTTCGAAAAACATTTTCAGATTCTCTCTCGTCAATCATTCGTCGGATTAGAGAAACTTGTAGCTTTCGGTTTCTAACACAAAGTAACGCGTTTATTTTCTAACGTAGTTTCACTGTTTCACATTTAATTATCCCAGTTTCGTGTCTGCTCGTATGCAACTCGGCTTCGAAATTGAAATAATTTCCACTGTGACAGACAAATTCAAAAGAATCAACTACGCGAACGAGCTACACTCTCTTTAAACTTTATTGAAGTTCCGACTAATTAGAATGCACAAAAGCGTTTCCCGAGGGAATCGCACATTTTTTAACGTCACGGTACACCAATCTCCGTAGTGTTGTGCAAAGACCCTACTGCGGGTCATTAGTATTATAAATTAAACAATGGGAGTAAAAAGTTTATGCGAAATGGAAGGATTCAACTTTCGGCAATTAGAATTGCGACTGGTGCGACTGGTACCTGCGAGAAGCTCTAGCAGAAGCTCAAAAATAGAAATGACAGTCTTGTAAGTGGTGAACGATCAAAACATTCAATCTCAAGAAACTTGTGATTCGTTTATGCATTTATAGCAAAATTGAGTATATAAAAATCGAAGTTTCATAAAATATAAATATAATAATAATAAATATATAATTTCTCCTCTATTAAAATCATTACTTTTTAAATATATAATATTTGTTGCAATCGGTGTGGAAAATTTTTATTTTGCATAAAGATGGTTTTACAATTGCACAAAAGTTCATTTCACAATTATTGAAAATATTAAGTTGCTTATCGTATTGCGTTAAAAATTGCAGAAAAAAATCTAAACAGAGGCGTGTCACTCTTCTAAGCTGAAACATTTTTATTGCGTTCAGTGCTCGGTAGGTTTAGCGTCAAAGATTACCGTTCACAATTGTAGATTTCACACGCAACTACGAATCGCCTGCTGGTTATCGAAACGCAAAATTAGCGTCGGAGATTCTGATCAGCGTCGGACGGATCGTGATCCGCGAAATCGGATTGTCGCGTTTCGCGGGTTCTGACGAGAAGTTTGACTCATTGTTTTTTGTCGTGCCGACACGAGAAGCAATTTGAGCCGAGATCGAAGCGAAGCCTCGATTCCCAGCGTGACTAACGAGACTCCGTTCTTCCTAGGAAACGGCTATAGCCGTTCGTTCGTTCGTTCGTTCGTACCTATCTCCGGAGAATCGATTTAGCGACGCCAGATCGGCGTGGCCCGGCCGATCCCCGGACAATGAAAGATCGATTTCACATTTGTAATCGGACGTGCTTAACATCGGTGTCCTCGCGAGCGCGAGAACAAAAGAAAAATTGCTGCCGCGCCGAAACGCGGGGCCATTGTTGCGCTTCCGCGTAATCGTCCGAGCGAAAATTCGGGTCGAGAATTCCGATTGATACCATTCGATATGGGATCGATCAGGGCCAAGCATCCTCGCGAACGCAACCGGACGAACGCCCGCCGAACAGGAAGCCACTCGGAGATTTTCGAACGCGTTCGACCGACTTCGTAACTTACTTGCCGAGTCATGGTTCGATTAAGCGAAATATCAGGAAATGTTTGCACGAGAATGCGATGGCGACTGGGGAGCTCGTCTCTTAGGAAACTAACACACATTTTTCTCGAGAACCACCAACTTCAACGACGCCGCAGAGCCGTACCGCGCGCCGGCGAATTTTATTTGCTAAATTTCGTCGCGGTAATTGAATTCCTCCGACTCCGACACTATTTGTTGATTGAATGCAACGGAAATTTTCGAGCGGTTGCGTAAGATGGAGCGAGGAGACGTATCGGTCGTTTATGGGAATCCTTGGTGTTGTGAGTCGATTGGAATTAGCCAGCGGAGTTTGTGCTTGCGATAACAGGGAAGTTTGGTGCAAGAGGAGAGTGATTAGAGGAGATTATGGTATTTTCAATTTAGCGAATTTTGTTGAAGGATCAAATCGATTTCTATTCGACTTCTGTTGAGATTGACACAGAATATTTTGCATTAAAATCCACGTGTTGATTTTGCAAATTCGAACGTTTGCACAGACATTAAAAAATTTGTTTAATGAATGGAAAGTGACCCCTCGATAGTCGATGTACGATCTTTTTGTCCAAGTTATTGAACGTTCAATTAACTTGGGTATTTTGTGTAACATTTTCGGATATTTGTAAAAAAATTTCAGTGGAAAAATGCAGGCTCTCTAAAGGTTAATTTTCTGCCATCTCCCGTATAAAGGGAAATGCCCTAAGCCTGGACAGCATTTTTTGCTACCTTTAATTTTATCAGTTTAGGTGAACAAAAGTAATTTTTTAAGAGTTTTATTTGGTGCACCCTTAATTACATTTTCAACCAAACGAATTTACGTTACCAGTGAACCTACCACTGCCGGTTAATTGACCGATTTTATATTTTCCATGGTATAATTATTACAGTTATAAACTGATTTACAGGAAAATTGATTCGCTAAATATTTTTATCCAAGCACATATTGAAATAAAAATTGCACAAAATCTAAATAAATAGAGCCATATCGTATCATAACGTATCGTGACATTGTATAATTTATTATGTATATGCTACATAAACTTTACATGGTTTAAATCAGTAAATAAATATATAAATAGAGCCTTGTCATTTTCACAAGCTGAAACATTTTAATCGCTTTCAAAACCCGACAACACGATTACGTAGCACGTTATGTGGTAAGAAATTTTTGGACGACAGCGTACGGCACGAGGACGCCAGGACCAAACGGTAGTCACTCTGCCGAGCGTATTCTTCCACCCTTCCCGCGTTTCGTGTTCCATTCTCAGTCCGGCGTATGAAAAGGCTCGATGCGCGCGGTACCAGGCGGGGTCATTTAATACATAGGCACATATGTCAAACAATAAGCGCAGTAGATACACTAAAATCTCATATTCGCCACGAAGCATACCCCTGGCCGGCATTTCCGCCACTAGAAAGGATATCATTTCAATAGATGCTGTTCGCTCCGCTCGCCGGCAACCACGTCCACCAGTATCGTCCGTCAGTGTAAAATCAAATGCGGACTTGGCTCGCGTTCTATTACAATACGCCATCTTTCAGTGCATTACCGACACAAAAAGTTTGGACGCAGTTCTTTCCCTCTACCGGTGAACATGCATGTCCAGTTCCGAGCCCCCCCCCCCCCCCCGTTATTTTTTTTTGCATCGTTTCGCCAGCGCCAACTATGCACAAGCATTACTGTAACTTTCGCGTTTGTTTCGCCGATGACACTCCTATTACTAGACCCCGACGATGTTTATGCGCGACTTTTTCTAGGCGGAGCGAAAAGGAATTCAAAAAGTTCCTTTTGGATATCGTAAGTTCGAGACAAAATGAAACTTCAGGAAATTTTAGCACTTTTTAGTCATGCATATACAGAGTGTCCCAGTTTTTTCCGGCAAAACTTTGCCAGCTTATTCTACACGCAAAAGTAAGAAAAAAATGTTATACGAACATATGCTCTTAAATGTTTTATTAAGGAGTAAGCAAAGTTTGGCCGGAAAAAATTGGGACACCCTGTATGTAGATCTACAGTAATTATTGGAACAGAAAATATTAACTTCTTTAAAAAAAGTTTGGCTACACTGAATTCTTACCACCTTGATACGAAGTACTAATGTTTTTACACAACACTATTCATCACTAGACGCTGAATCTTTATGCAAAGTAACGATTTTTTTTACCAGAGTTGCAACAAACTGAAGTGAAATAGAAATTCATTTTCTTTGGTAATATGTTTAATAGGATGAAAATAATATAACAGTATTTCTAAACTCTTCGAATGTTTTCACTGTTTTAAATTAAACCTACTCATTTTTATCATAAATGTTTATAAATATTTTTCCTTACTGCGTCTCTAATAATCTGATCACCCACTGTGTTTATCATAACATCATTTTTAAAAAAGTATTTCAATATTACATTCGGAGAAAGTAATTAAAGACGAGTGCACGGCTGCGAGTCGGTTGTAAGTAGAAACGGCAAGCATTAGTCAGACGGAGTATCGAAAAGCCATGCGCGGTATTGGACTTCGATGAAGGCTTTGATGAAACTTCGTTCCAAAATGTTTTAATTATTATTTTCGGACTCCAATTAATCTAAAATCCCGTTTTTTCGATCAGTTCGCGCGTGTACAATTAACAATAGAATGAAATCACAATTTAGCGACAACGAAAGCGAGTCGTTAGATTTTCCATCGTTTTCTACGATAAGATCGTGACACTTGATAAAGGGATACAGTAGCAACACTTGTCGAATACTATCGGATTAAAATTTCACCGACAAGATCTTGGAACATGAGCGTCCAAGCTCTTAAAAAAACAGTATTTACCGAGGCAAAGTACACGCGAAGAACCTAATCTGCTCTTTCCCTAAGCGGCCTGTATTCCGAGAACAAAGGCAACACCAAGTAGAAAACCGAGAAAGTAAAAGAAGAGAGAGAGATCGCGCGAAGTTAAAGCAAACCGGCCGGCAGAGTCTAATTCCAAAGGAAAAACGCGAGATGCTAACGTGTCGCCGTAGGCGCAATGCGACATTCCTCGGCAAACATGATGGTTATAGGTAAAAAGCTTTCGGATGCTTTTAGATGTAGGTTAGTTTCGAGCTTCTGACTCGAATAAAACGACAGCTGCCCCGTTTCATTCGCGAACACGCTGTTCCAAGTGGATACAGAGTACTACACATGGCACAGAAAGAGAGAGAGAGAGAGAGAGATGCACCTGATAAATTGCTCCAAATGTACCAACAAAATTAATTAGTATAAATAACTCGAAACATTCTGTAGCATCATTATTAAAAGTTGCCGGACGTCCTATACCGTTATATTACTTAGAGTACTATTATTTACAGTTCGGTGTTTATTCGAGATCGCCGAAACGCCGCTCGAAAGCTCTAATGTTGTTGTTACTAACTTCTACGGATACGGGGGAACAGTTTTAATTACGCAAGTAGTAAAACTCGCATCAAATTACACCGGTACCTGTAAATTCATAAATCCTACTGTATCGTGTACACACGGTTTTCGGTGATATACGTAAAATGTAATCTCTGCCTAAACATTTTAAAATTATGCGAATAAATACTCGGAATGTAATTGATCTTCTGCTCTGACAAGGAGAAAGATAATAATTAGGTACACAAACTTATCGAATTAGCAATTGTTCGATTACAGATTTCACGATCGATAAGAAAATTGAATATTTACTGATTTATTATTCGATTATTTTCTTGAAATCTACATATTCCACGATGATCCCTTCCGTCTAATACATCTAGTACTTTGCAGATTTGCCATTAACACCTGCAATTCTAAAAAAATTAACACATTCGTTTCAAAGCGTGTAGTGCAGAACTGCATACAGATTACTGTAAACTTCAATTTGATAATTATTTAAATGCGTACTTCGAAATACTCCACGCCACTCTACATTCTACAGGTTTCAGAAAGCCTTTGTAATCGATTTTTCTTGCTGTGTTCATTGTTCTCGTTGATGTATTTTTTCTACTCTGAAAACGAAAAAAAAGGATGTTCGCAAGATGAAATAATAATTTATTAGAAAATACAAGACAGAACCGAGAGATGAACAGATTACAATTACAAGAGCTCAATTATCGAAAGACTCGCCGTTATAAACTTCGTCGATCGACTTAAACTGTCAACTTGTTAAACGACGTTGCAACGACCTATAGTATTAGTAATAGGATAGAAGCCTGTTAAGACAGTAAGCTACCAATCACGGCTCCAGCGTCTCAAAATACACTTCCTGATTGACTTGACTCACGGTTTTAACGAAATCGTTGCAACTGTCGCGCGTCCCTCTATGCACGTATCTACCAGTGACTCAGAACATGCAGCAAAATTTCAAGCGATTATGAATTTCCAAAAAAAACCATACATCGTTAAAATTTCATTTCCACGCCTAACATACATACAGCTGCAAAACCAACGACAGACTAACAAAAACAAACAACAATAGCCAGGCGAAGAAACGATCAGGCTACTCCGGTCGTCAACCTGACAATTCCTCCAGCCGAGTGTCATAAACCCAATATTGCACTATACACAGGTTGCCCGGAACACAAACGAGCATACCGGGTGTACAGAGCGAAACCAATCACGTTCACGAATTTACGGGCTGCGAGCCCGGCCAAACAAACCCGAGCACGCGTATCGAGCTCCGGGTGTTTTATCACGATCTTGTTTTGATAAGGCAAACAGCCCGGGACAGCAATTCGGGTGTTTCGATGAGAAATTTCCTACCTCGAGATCCGGCTGCTCGGCGCGTCTCAGCATCCGTGGTGGCGCGGCCTCACTTAATTATGCAACGTTTGTAAACCACCGACGGTGGGGTATGATTATTTAATTGTGTAACCCAATCAAGGCAACGCGTTTACGCAGTGACGTGCATAGAGACAGAGGCAGAGAGAGGGAGAGAGAGACAGTGAGTCGACAGTCTCTCTGCTTGGTCTGATATCGAGGTCAACGTATCGGGCGCACTGTCTAACGTCGTTCGCGGTGTATCGATAGCACATAACGTCTCGCGTCACGTTGCATCAGTGGAGACGGGGCTGTGCACGCTCTCGAACCTCCCGCCACGGTCACGCGGTCTGCTTCGACCGGCGGTCACGTAAACATCACACACTGGCACACCGGACACGTATACACGCCAAGAGAACGACGAGGAGGCCGACGCATCAGCACTACGGAACCAACGGAACTGGAAAGCAAAAACTGAAGAGACGAACGGATCCTCCGGTCGAACTCACGAGTCACTGAACGTCAATCCCTCGATCCTCATGCTCCGTGCGAGAGCAGCTCTCCCGGCGGACCTCTTCGATCCTCTGGAACTCCTAGTCACCCGCGCAACATTCACCGAAAGAAGATGAAGAAAGAAAAAAGAGAAACGCAAATCCAACACACAGGGGGGGGGGGGTTAGAACTCACTGATCCACGTAGTAGACCGTCAACAAGCGTACACGCACTCGGTGTTTAGGGGTCGCGGGGATCATCCTCTCGCGTCGACGACACTTCGGGGACGTAACACATGTGACCGTGCCGAAACTGGGCCACTCGTCGGACCGACCGGCGCTAAGGACACACACGCGGTCTCGCACAGCCTGGGCACCCCTTCTCTTGCACCGGAGAGGTCCACGCGAGTCAGGGCGACCGCCGACAGAGCGGATACTGGCTCCGGGGAACGGAGCACACGAAGAACTCGCGGCAACGGGCAACGACCGTCGATTCTCGGTGGAAACGTCGCAATTGCGGGCCAGAAACACGGAGAGAAAAGGCGCGGAAACCCTCCGCTCGCGAAACGGTCCGGTGACTGAATCGAGCGGTGGACGAGGGACGAGCGACGAGGGAAACAGGCGACGAGGCGAGAACGGTGGGGGTAACTGGAAAAGGGTGGCTGAAGATACACCCATGCTGCGCGGCTGCGCACCTCGGCCTACACCCCCGCACCTTCCCGAGCCGTCTGCGTGTCTGTCCTCGGGTTCTGTCTCGTTCTAGCAGCCCGACCCGCTGGTCGCCTCGTCCCCATCCATCCACCCACGCCGACCTCCTCCTACCGCGTTCTCCTCCTCATCCTCCCTCTTCTCCCTTCATCTTCGAAAGGTAGGCGCGCGGCTCGGTTCCTTAGGTTTAGGTACGTGCCTTTATTACCGGCCATTATTTCCCCGGAATGCTGTTAACCGTAACGCAACGAAATGATAAATTAATTTGTTCTATCGCGCGCCGCGCCGGGTCCTGCCTCGCCTCGACGAAAGGCGAGGGCGGGAAACTGTATCATGCCCGATGAGGGCCCTGCCCACCCACGCACCCAACGACCGGCGAAGTTATAGGGTGTGCGGAGAAGATGCGGCGAGCCGGACCGAGGCTCGATATTGCCGCTAGGGTCTCAAGTGTTCCCCACTCGGCCCGCCTCGATGGAATAATTATTTTCTTTTTGCCCCCGGACGCTTCCCGGGGTCCTCCATCAACCGGCCTCCGGATGAGCGGGGCGGTTTTCGGTGATCGACCTACCGCCGATGCCTCCTTCGCCTGTTATTTACCATCGACAACCGAATTTTGATTTTATTGGAAAGGTTATCAGCGAATTGCAGAGAATGTGGTGAGTAATGAAATGTTTTCTTTGTATTTGGAATTGCCCCTTTTTTTAGGAACCATTTGTACCTTCGACCCTCGATGGAAGGGCCGAAAATTTCGACGATATTTATTTATTTATTGCTTTAAACCATATAAAGTTTATATAGCATGATAAATTATACAATACACGATTATGTCATGGTATGATTTAGTGTCCTACTTACAATTAGTTTACATTAATTTTGGTACTAATTATTGACTAATTATTAATTAAGTGTCCTAAAGAGAAATTGTTTGACGCCTCTGTTTTCGAAAGTTCTGCCAAATTGGTCGGGCTACTTAGGCTCAGCAACCAGAGAATGGGCGCGAAGGAGCCAACTGTTCTCGTGCAACGCGAGTGTTTCATCACTGTATTTCGCGGACATAAACAGTGAGTTCACCTTGTACACACAATAATACTGGTTTTGCTGGTCGTTGTCCTTATCGAGGGTCAATTTAATAAACAGTTTCCCGTTCTGAATCCAGACGCATTAGTGTAATCATAGCAGAAAATTAGTAACCGCTAATAAGTAGACAGTTCATGCAAAATAAAAATGCTCTACCTTAATTACAACAAACCGAAATGAAATGAAAATTTATTTTCCTTCTTAATATATTTAATAGGTCGAAAATTACAGTGTCTTTAAATTTTTCTAATATTTTTACTGTTTTAAATTATACCTACTAGTTTTTGCCATAAATGCATAAACATCCGCTGTCTAGTGATAAGAATCAAACGAAACAGTAAAAATATTTTTTTTCGATGGGAGAGTTGGTTCGAGGCATCGGCAATTTGGTTCGCAGCGTTTAAATCGTCGAATCACGCGCGCGTTTCATCGATCCTGATTTTATTAAGTCTGAAGAGTGAGGGAGCTTGGAAACTGATCTTCCACGTCCTATCCATCGATTTAGGTAAAGTTCGTTAAGTACGTCTATTACTCTTCGAGCGTAATGTGTTGAGCATCCATTGCGCTGCGACCGCAATGTTTGACGAACATTTAACGACACATTTTCCAACAGCGTTTACCGTCTTCCTTCCTATCGGATGGTACAAACCTTTACTCTAATGCAAACAAATAAAATATAAATAATAAAATAAAATTTACAAGAAATAGACACCGATGCGAAGATCGATGTGTAAATTATACTTGGGCTCAGGCTTGGACTAGCTAGTTTACGTCAGTTATGTTAGATCCGAATTCCGTAGTTTGCGTCGGTTAAGCGCCGCTCTAACCGGGTTAGATACTTTGCGTTAGTTAGATCAGGTCAGGTCTGGGTAAATTAAATTGCTTTGTTCGCGTTTCGTCTCGATCGGCGAACGATGTCATGCACGAACCTATGCTATGTGTTACTCGATTAAATTTGTGCACCTTTATGGCACAATATAACGAACGCGAAAGTAAATGTCTCTGCTCACGAACATGTGCCTATTGCAAACCGCCTTCGTCCACGTTATAGGAAAAGTAAAAATAGTTCAGCGAGCATTCTATTAGTTTTGGATACGATTGTTCGCTGGTCAGTTGTCGACACTCGCTGGTAGGTGGGTTTTAATGATTCTTCGGATTCTTTGTTTTAATCGAGGCGGCTGTTTCTTCAATTTTCGTGTAAGAACATTCAACAATAGTTCATCCTGATCCATTGAAATTCTGCTTGGAGTTAGGTACAATTTCGAAATGAAATTAATCGTAGATAATATTAAATAGAGCATTAAATTTCGATGTAGAACAAGGATTATTATTTCAGTGTCGCCGGACCCAGTATCCCATAATAATCGTCGAACAATAAAACATTCTCGGAGGAGTAAATATACCTGGATCGTCCGCAAAGGCACGCGTTCTTTTTCTTTTTTTTGTTCTCAAACCGGAGAGCACACTCGACGCGAGTAATCGACAAAGGGAGCACTCACGAAACTATTTTTACGGTGTCCCATTAACGGCCGCGGCGCGTAAAAAGATTCGTTAAAATAAGTAGCGGGAGTCCGCACGCGAATAGCACCGGTGCGAGGCGTCCTCGATCCACATTATAACGATATCAACGAGTTTGACACGAGATATCCGTGTGACTTCATTATCGACGCTAATCCAACTCCTGTTCCGTACGAATCCATTATCGCTGGAAATTCGAACAATAAACAATCGGGGAGGCCGCGTATAATCTTTATTCCGGCCGGGTGGCGGCAGTTTTCTATCGATAAACGCTGCCGTATCGATTAAATCCATTCATTTGGTTTATTCGCCGATATTGATCAGCATGTGACACGGTAAATTGCTTGGTACAACCGTGGGCCGCGTACGCGCACAGTTTGTAGCAACAAACGGCTCGTTACCAACATGTCGAGCCGAGGGCTGACAATAGGGCCTCGTCCGACAGCGCCTCTCCATGTTCCCCGGCCCCGGCGGCCCTTGCGCGCCGTATATATGACCGTGATAATCGTAATACAACGGATGAAAGACCGGACGCATAATGGTGACAGGGCTGAGAGCGTTAGTCGCGGTTGTCGGAACGGCAGCGAGCGGTGTTCGCGCGGCCCGCGTAATCGATGGGTTGTGACACAATCGCGTTATCACTTTTCGTGCCCGAGCCCGAGCCCGAGCCCGAGCCTGTCCAGCAACAGACAACCGCAAACGTAGGAAACGCCCGTGACAACGCGCGCGACGACATTTTATTGCGTTCTGCTCGCCTACCGGCTCTCCAAGCGAACGCGACGCGAATACGAGCACTTGGCCGCACGGGTCTTTCGGGACCCGAGCATCGCACGGTGAGCTAGCAAAAAGCTGATCAATATCCAGGTCCCTGTTATGCAAAATTTAATCAAAATAAAAATTGTCTGCGTCGATTGCGAGGAATAGAAACTAATTAGAATGTTATTTCATCCCTTAATACACTCCTCAAGGTTGTTATGAAATCGATCAAGGTTGTTATGAATATAGTTCATTGAAAATAGCAAAAATTTTTTATACGTCAACCGATTTCAATGAAACTTTGAACGCGTGTACAACTCACTTAAATCTACAAAATAAATGTTTTAAATTTTCATAACGGGCACAGATAAAAAATTTAAAAAACGCGACCTTTTTTAACTACTAAATTAATTCTTCTAACATTACCAAAAAATCGTATGGTCCAATTTAAAAAAAGGTATTCGGTTTTGAAAAGTGTACGAATACTTTTTCCACTGACTGTAGCATTGGCTAGCGGGAGACGCGATCGGGGACAATCAAAGGATAGTGTCCTTCGAGGGTAACCTGCGAGGTTCCCGATTCCCATTACAGAGGAGCACGCGTGCTGGTGGTAGTGGGCGCGGTCGAAACACAAATTCCACGAAAACGTTCCCGAAGTGGAATGGTCCGGTCGAAGCCCGGCTCCGGCTGCCTTTGTCCGGTATTTTCATTATCGGTCCAGCAAACGGGGCTGTCTTTGGGGCAAGTAGCGCGGCCGCAAAATCGTTTACGTTAATGAGCCACGCGACCGACACTCTATAGAGGCCCGGGGTATTGTGCACATCCGCGCGGGTATTCCGTGTTCCGCGCAGATAATTCAAACGTTAATCTGTTGTGCTACGTCAGTGGGCCTTGGGAACAGCACGCTGACCGCCCACTGTGCAAATGTTTTAAGCTACGGCAGCTCCGGAATCGTGGCCGCACGATATACGGAATGCAATTCATCGGTCGTGTAAGTAAGGCACGTACAGAATGCGGCAAAGCTGATGATTCGTGCTTCGCGGACCGTGCAAAACGTGCAAAGAGGCTTCCCGTAAACTTGAGGAGAAAAGTCAACAGCTCGAAACCCTCGATGTTTATTTATTCCTTTATCACGGGCTGCGCAGAATGCGCCGTCACATGTGGCATCCACTTCGCACAACTGGCCACGGGGCATAAAAGCAATGTTCGAAGGAACAGACGCAAACTTTATATGACCATGTGCCGTATTTGATCTTATGAAAGTGATGAACGTGCGTCCTGTTTGTCCTCACTCCACTGTTGTGAATGAAGGAGGTTCATATGAACACGTGTCCTGCTTGCCCTTACTCTAATGTTGTGAATGAAGCAGGTTCATATAAACGTGTGTCCTGTTTGTACTTACTCCAGTGTTGTGAATGAAGGAGGTTCGTATGAACGTGTGTCCTGTTTGTACTTACTTCAATGTAGTGAATGAAGAAGGTTCGTATGAACACACGTTCTGTTTGTACTTACTCCAGTGTTGTGAATGAAGAAGGTTCGTATGAACACACGTTCTGTTTGTACTTACTCCAGTGTTGTGAATAAAGGAGGTTCGTATGAACCCTTCGGCCTTAATTTAATGTTGTAGCCAGTTTTCTATTTAATTTCGTATAAACATATGCGAATAATTTTCAAGTGAAAAATTCGTCCGGCTCCGTCAGTCCATTTTCATGAAGATAGGCAAAAATTTTGGAATTCAGAGACCCGTATTTTAAAAATATATTCACCGGCAACAAAAGCATTACTTGAACCTCCTCGTAATTTCATGCCAGCTACGTAGATTACATTCTATTTCAACACGGTGAGCTCGTCTCATTTAAAAATTTTTAATGGAATTCCATTTTCCAGGTAGAAAGTGCAAAGCAGTTTTGCAAGATCTAAATGGGAGCATAACTCCCTTAATTAGTAAGCATGTAGTCGACTATGTTGGTTGTGTGTTTCAGGAAAAATTTTTTAAAATAATCAACGCTGCGCATGGAATTAGAAAAAGCCTATTGAATGCTAGTTGCGGGAACGTTGTCAAGAACCTGAAGAAACTTCGACTGAACTAACGCACATATCCGACGGTATAGAGGGCAATAATCCTAGAAACTTCCGGTATAGTCCGGAACTTGCTCGATCACCAACAAAATTTAATGGAACTCGTGTTGGTTCGAGCTCGTCGCAGAGAATGATGGTATGGCTGGAAAAATAAACATTAATATCCGCTCGCTAAACCGCAAATAAATCTATCTCAACATTCTACATCGGGTTAAAAATTTATATTTGCATAAAGATCCGCAGTCTCGCGATCAAACATTCTGATGAGTAATATCGCGCGCAAATTTCATTTCAGCCGCTGACTCTGCATTTGAATAAAAATATTGTTTCAGCAATAGCAACGCTCGCGGGAAGAATTCCCAGAACTGCACGGGAAACGTCACAGTAGGGGATGTTCAATCTTTCTCGTTCAGCAATTTTGCTAACTCTGAGAATAGCAATATGTTCGATCGCAGCTATTTCCTTGATTTTCGCCGTGTCCCGATGGTGCCGCTAGCAATCCAAGCCCTGATACATACGGTGAGCAGACGATATTTTACTACATCGTGAAATGGACGTATAAAACTTTTCTTCGTCTAGGGGAACGAACGCGGTCCGCAGTCTATAGCCTGAATATTTTGAATCGTATTTTCGTCTTTCAATCTCGGCGCCCTCGTCGCCAGACGCTCTGATATCAAACCGTCGAAATACGTCTGCCGGCGATAACGTCTGCCGTCCGAAATAAAGGGGTTATGCCGGAGTCGATGACACAAATCTCGAAAGTTTCGTCTGGCAAGAATTCGCTGCAAAATCGGCGGCATTAATTAAAAAATGCTCATGAAATAGATTACACAGAGAATAAAAATAGGGGGACCGAAAAGCAATAAAATTTTTTTACATTCATTTATTAAAAAAATCTGAAATACTAATCAACAAAATAATTTTCTAACATGTTTTGCCAGCGTAAGGGCAGTGAATGAGCTCATCGAAGAAATTTTGATTACCTTCCGGTTTACTTAATATTATAGTCAAATGCGAAAATTTCGCGACGAAAATACCACTTGTCTAACTTTCTGCAACTATAAAAGAACATGTTCCTCTTATTTTCAGCTATTGAGAACAAGGTCCGTGAAAATTGCATCCAACAAGAAGATATTGTTTGTCAATTAATTCGAAATAAAGCGATTCCGGTGATCGTTGTTTCGCGACGCGAAAAACCAGCTGTTATGTCGATGACCGTGAAGACGGCGCGCCGCGGAACGGAGAAACTCAACTTTTAATTAAGCTCCGTTCAATTACAAGCACTCTAACGGAGTCTGGCCTTCAACTCTGATTGCCTGCTAGCGCGGGAACCGCAAGCGCTTTCCATCGTTCTTTAGCGAAATAATGCGGTTAACCCATTCTTTCGTGCGATCTCCCTGCATATTATATCATGCAGTGTGTACTTCACGGGAAGCATAGTTTCTACGCAACATTTATCATTCGTAAGTTCACACAATTTCCGCGAATATACGTGGCCGTGTTATAGTCATTCATCATACTCACTTGCGTTAGATTTAAACCGATTAGTCCTCTGTTTATCGTGGTTCTAGCTTAACTTAATGTTTCGAAAGCATCGTTTCATTGGTCGACTTGTGAACGCAGATTTAAATTGGCAGCTGTTATCAATTTTTTAGACGTATTTTCGAAGAACATTTTATACTAGCAGCGCTTCGGTTGCCGTTGGAATAATATAAAAATCGCTTTTCAAAAGAAAAATATTTCTTGTTAGAATAGCAACGGTCAAAATGGAGTTTACATAAATTATACATTGCACGCGAAGTGTCGGAATTTAAACACGAGACGACGAGATTCGAAATGAAATTTGAATAAAGAGACCGGCAAGCATCAAAATGGAGTTTGCACACAGAACGACGAACAGGAAAAGTCGAAATTGTAATTTGAATACAGAACGACGAACGGTAATTGTCGGAATGGACTTGAAACACAGCGAATGGCGAGTATCAAAACGGAATTTGAATAAGGAACAACGATCAACAATTGTGAAAATGGAATTTAAACACAGAACAGCCAGAATCAAAATGGAATTTGAACGAACAACGACGAACAGCAAAACTCGAATTCGAGCGATTGTTTTAATGAGAACAAACATTGTCAAGTTTAAAATCTGTATTAACGTTTTCGGCGCTCGGGTTCGATCAATTGTTACTATTTAATAGCATGTTTGCAATATATTTAACGACGTTACGGTCTTATTTTAGACCATTTTCAAGAAAAATAATTGCGTCTGTGAAGTAATAACGTTTTCTTTTAATATACAGGGTGGGTCGCCACATTTTGCCATCTAGATTTATGTCATTATTATTGCACGTAGCAAACAATGGGCAAAATTTTACACAAATAGACTAATACTTTTTTCTAAAGAATATGAAGGAGCATCGGCTGATGCAATAAAAAATATATTATTCCATTTAAAAAAACATGAATGACCTTCATATGTCCTTTACACGTCCACCTAAAAAAAAAATGTACCATCATTCAACTTCATCTAAAACATTGTTTGCTATGCGTAATGATAATGACGTAAATCTAGATGGCAAAATGTGGCGAACCACCCTGTATATTATTAAATTGTGGGTTGAAAATAACAATACTCACTTGCTACATGTGAAAAGAATTAGGACATATTTTTAAGAACAGAAAAACCCTCTTATTTAAAAATTTTGAAATTTTTTAACGAAAACGTTAATACAGATTTTAACATTTTACGATCGATAAAAATTGAATATTTATTGTTAGGTTTGTAAAAAAAATATCGACGGTCTCGAACAGACCTACCGATCGAGAAGAAACCGTTCGTTACCTCTCGTTATTCCGAGAATCAATGAAGACGTTTTAAGTGGCAAGGATAAATGGACCACCCTGTGTATTCATAGGTCTGTATCCCTTCGGCAACCGCAAACCTATTTGGATTCAGCACGATTTAATGCCGCTTGTCAGGAGTTTACGACTTCTGCTAGCCACAGCGGACGGATGCCCTTTTTCGTGCTCCCTCGATCTTACCCCGGACGCTGATTAGGTAAATAGCCTAAAGGTTCGACCCTTACGCCAGCGTATCCGTCACTGTACTCGTTGGGTCGGAAGAGGAATGTGATTGCATATGTATCGGCGTAGAGGCCAGTAAACTGATAGCCCTCTTCCTTAGGGACGTATCAGCGCGGAAAAACATGAGATATCCCGAAACGAATGTGGGATCTAAAATAACACCGGCCAAGTTTTCTCCAGCGTCCCTTTTTCCGGTGACATATGAACTAAACTTCCCCCCTTCTCCCTCCTCAACGCAGACTCAGTTTATTTTCTTCCCCGACAAAATTAACTGTTCCGCAACTGCGAGAAATTTTGTTGACTTTCAATTTCTTCTTAAAATTTTACATTCCACTGGAGAAATAATGGATTTCTGTTTTTTAAAACGAATTGTTTTGCACTCGAGGCCGTACAAATATTTTTATTTATTTCGTTGAACAAAATAATTCAACGAATTTCTCTCTTCTGTTTTCAACTTTCAGCTACCCTCCCCTGCTCAACAAAATTCTATCGTCACCTTAAACCGCCATGTGTCCCAAGTCATTAATTCATTCAGGATCAATAACGCAACAGGTATTATACCTTTCATATCTGCCAGTCAAATTTAGAGCGATTTTATTTTAAGGAAAAAATTTGCAAAAAATATAATAATATTTAGTTGCAGATATAGTACTAAAGTGGATTTACAACAATAAAAAAAACACCGAGATATCTCGTAGCTTGCAGTTTCGCTACAGACGTTTCGCTTGCTACGAGATATCTCGGGAATAGATGGATTAATTAATAAAATTCCGTCACCTTGAACGACGTCCAAACGCAGCGTTTCTTCGGTTTGGAAAGTAGTATAAAATTTTCGATTTGCTGAAGCAGAACAAATTGTGTCGATCCCGCGACACCTGTTGTGCGAGCGTCAGCGATTATTTCAGTTCCCATGGCAGCGTCGGCACCGGGTTACGCAATTAACTATCGGGAAGGCCGAGGATGTACGGTGGTGGCTTCGCAACCCATGAAACTCGGTTCCGCCACCGCACCGGACCGGTAAGAAGGCCTGCGACAGGGTAGGGAAAAACTGTTCTCCCGTCCGAGCCTGGCCCGGGGATGGTCTGACATCTTTCTTCGTATCCGTCTGTTCTTTGGTCAAGCACCCGGCTCCCATCGCGTCCCCTTTTTCCGACGGCTGCCGGGTCTCGGTGTCGGTATTTATAGCACGGAGAAACCGCAGAACACCGGGAAAGCTGCTCAGCGGGGTAGCAAACTGCCCCGAGCGAATCCACGAACGGTTTCTTCTGGCCGTGCCCGCCGAGACTTCGGCCTCGCGTCTCGGCGCACGCATTACGGGAAACCTGGCGCGAGGAAACGGCGCACGACGGTACGTGTCGCGACCTCGAATTATCGCAATTCGCACAAACGAATTTCGCGAGCCCGTAAATCCCGTCCGCCCCCAACGATATCCAACCATTCGGGTACGCGCCCACGAGTAAGTTTTTTCTGTATCGGGGACATCGTCTCTAGTGACGTGGATAGCTGACTAAAGTGGACGTTGGTATTTTCGGAAATAATGTTGCATCGAAAGGAAATTTAGAAGTATGCAACTTATTCCAGAATGCAGTGCGAATATTCAACCAGATAGCACAAAGACGTCCGTTGTTGGACATTCAAGACGTCATGAATGTCCCACGAACCTCTTCCGAACATCTTCCCAACGTCTCCTGAAAGACTTATCTTGCAATACTGTGCGTCTTAAAGACGTCTTTTGGACATCTTTAATACATCTTTTAGATGTCTCTTAGACGTCTTTAAAATGTATTATTTTCAGACGTTAAAACAACGTCTTTTTAGTACGTAAGACCATCAGACCTAAAATGGACATAAAATATACGTCTTTAAAACATCGTGCACTATCTGGATAGGAGAGTAAACACCTGAAATTTCATTGATTACGATCGAAGTAGAAAACTTGATACACTTAGGCGTTTTGACGGTTACGAACTGAGCAATGTGCCGGCTAGAACTTTTGGGCTAAAAGCATTAATCGCGACCAGTCTGGTCGTTTAATTTTTCTTTTTCGTCGGTGAGAAGAGAGTAGTATAGCCTTCAGCTGGATGGTTTCGGCGCGGCGGGGCGCGTCAGCTCGCGACTCTTAGTCCGGCCTCGCCAGCCGTCTCTCAGAGGGTGACTTTTCACTCTATCGTGGTTCTTAACGCGGCGCGTTCGGCTCGCCGCTCCCCCGTAGATCATCCGAGACGTAATTCCTTCGCGGATGCCCCTTTGGAAGTTTCCCGGTCCCGAACAGCTTTCCGAAAGTTTCTCGTTTCAGCTGTGATGTACAGGTTGCGGCGGAATTTACACGCCGCGCCGCATCGAACCGAGAAACACCACGGCGCGGCGTCCGCTGTTTAGATAGAGAATACGGAAAAACTGTAGCCGTGTATCGGTTCGCTTTGGCACGCAAACGAACCCCGAATCTCGTTTCCACGTTGCCCGGAAACGGATGTTCCTTGGAGATTTTTCAGATTGGTTTTACCTGGCGATTCAAATTATTTTATCGTATACACACACCGTGGGATTCACTGTTTTCCACAACGTTTCTCTCTCTCTCTCTCTCTTTCATTTAGGTTTCCTTCTTTTTCTTAACCGACTCGCCCAATTTTTTTCAGGGAGCGATAGAATTTTAGCGGTACACCGTGGCACACGGTTTCCGCTGGTTTATCCGATAAAGTCGTTCTCCTCGGCCGTCGGCGTGGCCGCCGCAGCCATTTCCTTTCCATTATTTTCAACGGCATTCCACCAGTTAATATTGGAATCCCTCCAAGCATTTCACAATTCAAATGGCGCTCTGTGTCCCGCGCCTCCGCTCCGCCGCTCGCCGATATAAACGGCCCCGGCGTTTTGCATGCTTCTAATTGCGCTTTCGTTAGACGGAAGCGAAAGGAATGCCTTAATGAATTGGACCATTATGACGCTGCCGTGTGTCGGCCGGTCGTTAGACGACGCGACGCTGCCGCGGATCAATTGAAAAATAAAACGCGACGGGGAACGGCGCGAACGTGTCGTCGTTTTCAATCCGACCAGGCTTCGGTTTCAATTCGACCTTCGCCTACCGCGTAAACGGGCTTCCAGGAAAAAATAAAAGCCGCGCCGTGGGAAACGGTAAATGGTTCTCTGTGCCGCGGCGTAATGGTACAGTGGTATTGCGGTATGTTTTAGCGAAACTTTTTACTACTGTAGTGAAAATATGCAGTCCCATTAAAAAAAGTACGATGACCTTGAAATCTCGAAAAAAATGACCTCGAGAAAAAAATTCGGCCCCTGACATTTTTTATTTGAGCTGATTTTTTATCGATCACATTTTATGCGATCATTCAGCCAGTAACTTCCGAAGTATTTCGATTAAAACGCAATGATAAATTCTGTTTGTATGCTTAAAAAATAATTTTAAAAAATTTACCAACGAAAAGAACTTTTCTCCGACACTTAAAAAGTAAACATAACGTTCCTTTGTCCCAAGCAACACTTTTACACGACCGTAGGCAACCCGTGTTTCGCTTTAATCGTTTCGCCCCGTAGAGAATTATAAAGTTTTATGGCAACGACGGAGTATATACGATCGGCAGTAGCTCCGCGCGAATCAGAAATTGCGGTGAATCACGTCTCGAGCAATTTCAAGCTAATTATTCTATCTCGGCGAGGATCATTTTTTATCGAGACTGTACACCGCAACAATCTAAGAAATTCCGCCGTTGGAACGAATAAAATACCAACCAGGGGAAACGCGACGTCGAGTGGTTCGTGCAAACCATAGAATTATCAACGCGGAAGCAACGAAAACCATTCAACTACACGAAGCTAAGAATTTCCGAGTTTTTTCCTCCGCGGAGCCCGATATTGCCCGGAATGCACCACTCCGAGCGACTTCCACGTAAGTAATACTTCACTTGCCCACCCCTCTATATGTCTGTACACGCTTCTAACGATCCGAAAGTAACCAAGACATGTCAGCGTGATATGCGTAGCGACGCATTGTGCTCTGACATTCGCTCCGACTATGTAAACCGCATTTCTGCATTTATGCCAACCGAAAGAAACCAGATACCCAATTATATCGAGGAGAATTTTAACGAAATTATACACCGCCGTTCAAAAGTTTCGATCATCGTGCTCCCCCAAAGTGGAAAAATCTGTATATGTAAAATTATGATTTTTATAAATGTAGAAAGCAGCCTGATAGTATCATTTTTATACGTATAATTTTTCCAATCAGAATTATTTCGAAGAAATTAATCCAGTATAAACGAGAAAATGCACGGGAAATCAGAGAAAAATTTCCGAAGAATTTTACACAGTTAATAAGAAGATAAACAATTTTCCAATAAGCGATAAAATATTTTTAAATACTTAGGTTATGTGAAACAATTTTATACATGTCTATAATTTTTCGTCGAAAATTTGTTAAGTTATTTTAACTTTGGTTTTGTTTCACAAGATTTATGTTTATCCAATATTAAAAGTTACGTTGTGAAATATCAACAATGTACATTTGATAATTATATTAAAATAGTTAAAGTTGAATATGATTATATTACATAATAGTATGTAATATTATATAATTATATTATAATCAATTTTAATATTATATTTATATTATTATAATAAATTTTAATAGAATTACAATGAAGAGGTTAAATAAATTAAAATTCCGTACGAAATGCAGTAAGTAATCTTACTAAATAAGTTTAGTCCTAGAGAAGAAGCAGAGATTAATTGGAATTAATTTGCGAGTTCGATTTCTTTGTGAAATCTGATGGGATCAGTTTTTAGCGAGTATCCGGTGACTTATGAACGCGAGTGTACACGCTCTCACACATGATCGGCCAGCAGCGTTATACGAACCGACCCTGGGCTATCGTAGCGCCACTCGAGACGACTGTTAGCATGTTGACCGAAGCGCCTACAAGGATTAACAAGCCAGCCACTTTTTCCCCGGCGCTACTTATTTCTTTCATTTTTCTTTCTTTTTTTCGGCGGACGTCCAGGGATGAATCTTAATTATGCCCGGCCGTCTCTGTACACACGCGACCGCTTGAATACTTTAGCAGCGAATTATTCGGGGAACAGTCTCGGCGGCGGTAGAATCGTCGAGATCGTAAAACACGACGGGGTGTATTAAGAACTTTCCCCAGGAAAAATGTTTGTTCAGATAAATGCGGCAGCGAGCAACTGCTTAGGCAACGATAACAGAACTTTCTCTACAAAAGAAGCGGAACCAATAAATCGCGACCCATAAATTTCGAGACTGATCAAGGAATACATCCCTACTTTTTTTAATTTTATTTTAAATTGCATCAACCCAATAGGATCATTGACAAGTACACTGAATTTGTCCACAAGTTTGTTATGAGTAGACTTTATACAAAATAAAAATTGTCCATGTCAGTCGTAAGAAACGGAAGTTAAGTGCAAATGTCCACAGCCTAATCATAAGTTATTAAACTACAGATCTTTATACAAAATAAAAATTTTCTACACCGATTGCAAGAAATAGAAACTAAATTGAATTTTACTTTTTCCCGTAATGATCTTAATAGAGGAGAAATTATTGACATCTTCAATTTGAAAAATTTTTCAGTAACTTCGATTTTTATATACTCAATTTTGCTATAAATGCATAAAGATCCGCAGTCTAGTTATGCTCTTACACGGAAGGGAAACGGACATACAGTAGCTGAAAGTTAAACGGCTCGTGGAACAACAGCGGCGCTTTAGGCAGTGTCGCATAGAACTTGATTCGTCTCTGGATCGTGCTGATCAAAGAGGACTTCATTGCTAGTTCAGCGATAAGGAACTGGCGAGGACGTTGTCTTTGGAAGTGGCGGAGGCGGGGTCGGAGTTCAGGTGGTCGAACCGCCACGGAAAATGTGGGACCCGAACCGGATAGCTTGTCAAGTTACCGATGTCCCCTCGGAGACTCGTCAAACCAGCGGAAAGATGGCGAACCTACTTTCCCCGAGCCCCGGCTGTCTACGCGTTCCCCGAGGGCCAGTGATAAAAACCGAGACTAGTCAGCATTCGACAATGAAGGCGCGCCTTACACCTCGCGGGTTGGGGTGCTCGTGGTCGCCGGTGGTTGGCGGAGACGAGCCGACGACAACTCGTAAACTCCCGTCAATCGTCGTCGATTCGTGAAACAAAGCGATATGACGGAATCGGAAGTTCGGATTCGATGGTTCCGTCGGTGATCGCCAATGGATACGGCCTGCTGGGACATAAATCCCGGAAAAAATGGAAAAAACTCGTTCGGAACTGAACCGTGCTCCTCGAAAAACGGCACAACTTCTCGCGCGTACAGTCTCCGAATATGCGACTGTAAAGGAAGACATTTTCATATTCCCAGCGTCTGGAACAAGATTTTCCTTTCTCCTGATTTTTCAGAGGAGAGAGAGCCGTGCTTTTGTTTGGGTGAGGAATAGATATGATAACTGAACTGCGAAACTTCGTGTAACTTTGCATTTTTGTTGTACAAAGAGTCTGGAATTAAATAAAATTACGAGTGAGAAAAAATTGAAGAACTATTCAGTTGCATTCGAGTGTTTTATTTGATCAACAATGACATTCTTTGTTGATCGATAACGGTATTTCCGCGTACGGTTCGCTTGTTTACGCAGTAGGGAAAATAACATCGAAAGGTTATATTGCTACATTATAAAAATAATCCATTAATGGATACTAGCGAATCACAGTGAAGTATCACAAAAGATCTCTTCTGATTCGTAATGAATAGACTACGGATATTTATATATTTATTGTGCGAAGAAAGATTAAAATAAAATTTGTTATATCAAAAATAATTTTATTAATATTTTACTGTTTTATATTTGACCCAACCGACTTCTTCATAAATACATAAAGATCCGCAGTAATGAATATCCTTCGATAATGAAAAATTGTTCTCTCAGGACAGGACGTTAAAATAAAATTGTTTCGGGACTGGGTTTCGCAGTTCAGGCCAATTTTGTAACATCGATACTCCCCCTTCTAGTTGGCTGACTCATTCAAGGAGGAGACCAGCGCTAAGATCCCTTCAGTGTTAAACTAGGCGGAACCCATAGTCCTGGTGACCCCCAATCTCATTGGTTCCCCATTTCCATTACTGGACACCTGGGTTTCATAGTTTACACCAGTCTTGTATCAATACTTTCCCCTCCTCAACGACTAGCTTGCTGGAGGCCTCGTCTCGAGAAGACCTTGACCCAAGGACCCTCAACGCTATGCCACTCGAACCCTATAGTCCCAGTAGCCAATCTACCTCAGTGTCCCATTTATTCTAAATGGACACCTGGTTCACAGATTTTGCTATTTTATGGTATCGTTTTTTCGTGAGAAATCATTTTTGAGAAATCATTTTTCGTGAGAAATCATTTCAAAACTTTGAAAAATTTTTCTCGTTACTGAAACCAACACAGACTTCAAGATTGAAGCTTCCTCTTTACAACGACACCTTAAAAATTGATGTACGATTTTTTTTAGCCGGTTCATCGAGTTTAGAATGAGACTTGTGCGGTCAACTTTACACTAGTATAAGTTCCACCAAGGGGGCTATACGCGACCGAACTTGTTCCTCATTTTTGTTGCATAAAACAATGAAAAAAAATCGTACATCAATTTTTAAGGTGTCGTTGTAAAGAGGAAGCTTCAATCTTGAAATCCACGTTGGTTTCAGTGACGAGAAAACTTTTTCAAAGTTTTCACAGACGTTTGAATGTGTAAGATTTTCAATAAGAAACGCGTCTTCAGTTTCTCGCTGGCTACGTCATGAAAAAAGATTTTGGAATGAAATAAACGATGGATTTTGAAATTAGAGGCTTTCAGCTTTAAAATGGGTCGAATTTGATGATCATGTGGTCATTTTTTACGAAATTATTACTGTTTAAATATTGACAATTTTTCGAGAATCGGGTGTGTCGTGTTAAAATACTTCTTGGATCCACTGTACCTTTTAATTTTAAATAAGAACTTGTATATCTTAGATGTGTACGACAATAATAAAACAATTAAAAGAGGTGTAGGGAGTGCATGCACGATCTAGACGATTGTTGCCATGATAACATATTTCTTTTTCGATTCGCCTCGATCTACCCTAATTGTAAGACTATAATTTTCTACCGAAAAAATAAGCTGGAAAATCTTCATGGAGCTGACTAAACAATCCTTAACCACAGATATTCAAAAAACTGAAACAAAACGCAGGCAGAGAAAATGCGTCAAGTGTCAAAGAGAAACTCGCCTGATTTCTCAAACATTGAACATGTAAACACCATCTAATTGACAAGCGTGTCGAGCTACGAACATGATGGTGAGGGGCGGGGAAGGGGGTGTGGTGGTGGGGTTACCGACAAAAACAGTGAAGCTTCATTAGTGCATTTTGTTGTATCCACAGTCACCGCTGACAAAACGAAGTTCCGCTGCTTCCACGTGACGCGTGAAACAATTGCGCGGCCGCACCCCCTCCGGAAAATGTAAACACGATCTGACAGATGAGTCGTCGAATCAGCGCGTTCATTTGAATATCGGCATGGAATTCGAAATGAAGACGGGCCCGACGAAGATCGTGGGGCAAAAAAAAAAAGAATACCGGGTGAAAATTTTCGACGAAAATCGAATCGAACCGCGCCGATCCGGTTTTATGTCTGCGGCCCGGCGACCCCGCCCATCGCAATTCGTTTAATCAACGGACAATGGAGCGGCTTCGAAACGAATTGTCATACGGAGGGAACGGTGTTCGACGCTATCGAAACATTTCAGAACGGTAGCAGTAACAATCGTGTACTCAGCGCGAGAGCAAACATGATGGATTAGAGGGCATTGTTGTAAGGAATTCTGGGATGAGACGGCCGCCGCTCGCTCACGGCCAGGCACCGGCAGAAGTGGACGAGAAGGTAGTTTGGATTTTGATTGAGGTCGGAAGTGCGTCGAAGGGATGAACCAATATCCATTGTTGGGTTTGCAGAACTTCGATGGCGCGGCCCCGTCGATCATACGCTAAATAACGATTCCCTAGAGCCAGCTAACCGTTCACTAGCAACTCGTATCAAAGGCGAGAAGAATGTAAGCCAGAATTTTTGCTCTACCCGCATCAGCAAATGATTTGTGCCAAGCAAACATTTGTGTTCGTAACATCGGTTCTACGTTGTTGACGTAACCTATGCATTCAGCGGGATTTGTGGCTTGAATGGCCAAAAACTTGATAATAACACGTTACGGAAGTCGGTGCTGTTTGCTCGATACTCGTTCCAACTATAAACGGTTAAGCTGAATACCGCTCGTTCTCATGACTATGCAGTTGTCTAACACAAAGTCCGATTAATACTCGACTGGCTCTCGTAAAAACCGGAGATCGATCTTAGAACCGTCGCCAAACCCATTAACGCGTTAACTGCCACGCGCAATTACAAGGAAATCTCCGTCAGGTATTTTGTGATACCTGCGAACCGTTTTATTGTTCACAGTGCTTCGATAAAATCCATTGAAATTTTTTCATAAGAAATAGTTCAGCACATTAATGATACTATTAGAAATAAATTCTATATTTTTAGATTCATCACGTTCACTCAACGATCTGCTGTTTCTATTCCTTTGTATGTCTACTCTTAGACCATATACAGGGTGTTTCCTACTTTTCCGGCAAGATTGTAAGAGCATGATCTACAAGCCAAAATGAGAAAAAAATGTTATATGAAGTTTGTTTATAAACGCTTTGTTACAATATTATAGGCAAATGTCGAACGTAGCCTGAATAGGTGCGGAAAGGCAGATTTAAAGCTGAATAATACGGAAGATCGATGAATCTAATTCTTTAATTAATTCTTTAATTAATCAGCTTTAAATCTGCTGTTCCTGACATTTC
This sequence comes from Lasioglossum leucozonium, assembly GCA_028454225.1. Taxonomy (NCBI): domain Eukaryota; kingdom Metazoa; phylum Arthropoda; class Insecta; order Hymenoptera; family Halictidae; genus Lasioglossum; species Lasioglossum leucozonium. The sequence goes on along the minus strand of CM052217.1, from coordinate 1,618,384 downwards.
TGAAAATGTTACACATTCAAACACCTGTGAAAACTTTGAAAAATTTTTCTCTAAGGTGTCGTTGTAAAGAGGAAGCTTCAATCTTGAAGTCTATGTTAGTTTCAGTAGCGAGAAAAATTTTTCAAAGTCTCTACAGGCGTTTGAATGTGTAACATTTTCAATAAGAAACGTGTCTCCAGTTTCTCGCTCGCTACGTCATGAAAAAAGATCTTGGAATAAAATGAATGATGGATTTGAAAAGTAGAGGCTTTCAGCTTTAAAATGAGTCAAATTTTATGATCTTGTGGTCATTTTTTACGAAATTATGACTGTTTAAATATTGGAAATTTTTCGAGAATCGGGTATTTAGTGTTGAAATACTCGGTATAATAAAGCTGTGAAATATTAAATTAACAAGTCTGTGTTTGTTTAAATAAGATTGATTTTGATCCTGGCTGAGTACTCTAAACTTTAACTGATACTGAAATTACTTAAAATTCATTAAAACTATGTAATTTTTTTAGTTTTATATCGTATTTTATACTGTCAGTCAACGTGTTAATTAAGATAGAGTCACCCATCAGAAATTTCAGAAACAGCAACCTCATTTTTATTAGTCATCTTATTATGCAGTTAAAGAGGAACATTCAATACTTATACTCGGTATAGCACACGCTGTACCGAGCAAAGGTCCTTAGTAAACACAGGTCGAAAGTTTAACCTTTTCCGAGATGCGAACGTTTTACACTTGCCAACAGCTCGTCGATGTTTACAAAAGATGTCCTACGTGTCCCTTTTCGTTTCCACACACGCGCGGCGACTTCTGCTATGAAGTATGCATGGGAATTGGACGGGAACGTTCAATTCGCTGTTTATAAACACTGAGGTAAACATCGGACCCGACACCGTGAAATCCGGAAAGTCAATCATGATATTAACATAAAAAACTATTTACCTTTTAATTCTTTTAATTTGTGTATCTCGGGGAGCACTCGGATCTCGATGTATCTAACTTTTTTTTTATGGCGTGTGCCTACTGTGTACCAAGTTTATTTCCAACTCGCAATTGGAAAAATATTCGACATTTGACCGACAACGACTTGAGACGACCACAGTAATAACCAACAGTAACATTGTTCGACAACAACATTAGTAAATCGCGTTACTGTAGGTTATTACTGTGGTCGTCTCAAGTCGTTGTCGGCCAAAGCTATTGTCGGTGAAAACTGGAGTCGGTGAAATGCTGTCGGTGAAAACGGTGTCGGCAAAATCTGTGTCGGTGATTTCCATGGGACCCAGAGTTTTGAAGGTGAAGTAGAATCGCGTTTCCCTCCGCGTCACAGTGAAAACAGAAAACCATCAAGCGCGAATAGACAGCGAAGTAGGAAGCATTCGTGGTGCAAGGGGTCCCGTGTGCTCACGCCACCGCTAATATTCTTGTACGGCGTGCGTTTCGCCGTACACCGATAACCCTCAAGATAAATAGGTAATTAATCGAGGTAGCCTTCTATCACGCGACGTAGCGTTGCGCACGCTTAATGCCCCGGGTCAAAGCACGTCGATCGACACTACCCCGGTTTACGTATTCAGAGAGAGAAAGAGAGAGAGAGAGAGGAGAAGAAGAGTGCCTGTATTATAAAAAGCAACGGCGGCGCAGAGAAGCGCCGTTTCCTTGGAACAATATTAACAACGCGGCTAGAAGGAATCGGCTCGCCCCTCCGGACGACTTGTACTCGCTTTGTTAGCCGGAGCTTTCAATCCACCGCTCCGCCTCGTGTTTTCTTTGTGCCGAGCCGGAGCTCCGCGGTAGGTATCGTAATACCATCGCCGAGTAGGAAAAACAAGAAGTTCGATGAGCTACGACATGCCATAGCAATTCTCTTGTCTGCAATGCTGGATACATTACGTCCTATCCTGTAGTTAACATATTGGAAACAGCCCGGACTGATCCGACAAACCGAGATCGGCGCTCGTTTCCCTCAACCACAAGATATTTCGACCAATCTTTCCGCTGTACTGTTCTGAAGGTAGCCACAGGTTTTGTTCTCGGTAATTGTTAACCTCTTTAACCACCTTGACATACAAATAAAATACAAATTAATTTGGCTGAAGTTATGTGTAAGCTTGGAAACAGAACATTTTATTTTGAAATTTGCATTGCTATGTAACATTTAATCGGGTTGATATGTGTATAATGTTAATGGACAATAATTATGTCACATTATAAAATAATAAGTTAGTAGTTCTGCAAAGAATGAAACTATGTTGTTTTGTAAAATATAATTCGTTATTTTGTAAAGTATATTTTGTAAAATATAATTCGTTATTTTGTAAAGTATATTTTGTAAAATATAATTCGTTATCTTGCAAAATGCATTTAGTAAAATATAATCCTTATAAAAAAACTTATAATACAAACGAGACCATGGTACGAGTACAAACGATTGTGGTTCGGGGACACAAGGAGCCGACCAGAAAAGTTCTTTGGAGATTGTAGGACGCTCTTGTTAGGATTCGACGGCCGTGTTAATCGCGCGATCAGATTCGCAGCGCGAGACGAAACGAGACGAATAAAACGGGACGCAGTTAAACCGGTCGTAAGTTGGCCCCGTCCGGGACTGCAATTCCGAAATAAATTGAGCCCGATTTAATTAAGTTCGGCCGTGTAAGGCGGCGGCCTTAGCCAGACGAGAAGGGAAGAAAAAAAACAAAGGAACGGAAGAGAAGTGACCGGAAGGCACGAAAAGGGGAACGGGGATGAAAATCCGACGGAGGACCGTGAAGTTCTTTTTTTATTTTTTTTTTCTTTCTCGATCGATCCGCGAGGGATCGCTTCGGTATTCTTAGTCGCGAAGGGGTTGAAAAACAGCGACCCATTTCACGATACCGGCCTCGCCGAGGAAACGCCGACCGGGTGTAATGGACACAAGAAAAGCAATAAGGGCCATCGCCCAACTGCGACACGCCGAGCTTCTCAGAATTTGTACGGAGGTTCGCGAAAATGTTTAATGCACGGCTTTTTAGCTGCTCTTATTGGATCTTAAAGCGATGAGACTGTTCCCAGAAGTTTCAGTTAAGAAAACATTCGATCTTTAAAAGATCAGGTCCACGATCTAAGTAGTCCTCTTCTAAGTAGCAATATTTGTAACAGAAATAGTCGCACAAATTACGTTGCGTTTTTAATGTCAACAGATCCATCATTTTGCAGGATGTAAAAACAGTCTGAATCCTTAGAAACGTAAGAAGGTTGAGAATGAGAGAATGAAACTAATTTAAAGCAACGAAAATACTAAAATTCTATTAGACCATACAGGGTGAGCAAGAACTAACATCTAAAATAACTTGTACCCTGTTGATTCTATCGATCAACGTTTTCATTATCCATCTTGAGTTAAAGTTAACCTAGAATAGTCAAGGCAACCTTTCTATCCTTTAAAATATCGCGTTACCACGAATACACAGAATAAAAATTCTAATATAACTCTGCGCGAATGAATACAGCTTGTTGAAAACTCTTTGAATTATTTTCGCAAACTTTATTTGATAAGCTTGTTCCATCGATGTTCTCTGCGACCGTCATCGACTTCGAATAGAATGCAGAGTGGTCTAACTGATCTGCTTGGTAATATTGTTAGTGTGCCGGCGCGAACGATTAATATCGCAAAATTTCTCGATTTATTGGCGAGCCGTGGCGTAGACGAAGTCTAGAGGATCGACGCGACAGTTCTATCGGAAAATGAAATAATAACGAGACGCGGATCTTGCAGTTCAAGACGAAGAGAAAGGAGTAGAAGAGGGAAGAGAGGTGATCCGAGACAGTTATTTCTCGATGTCGTTACTTATTTTCTGGAACGTCGAGCGGCTGAAGAGTATCTTATTCTCGTTTGTTTACCAGGCTTCCTGCAGCGTATCGGTGTACAAAGGAAATTAAAGTTGCCGCGCTCAGCTCCGACGCACAGTGTTCCAGGCTACGCTGAAAAGTCCAATTTTCGAAGTATCAAATCTGAAAAATATTTTCTCGTAAAACTTGGTTTTTATCGTGCAGATCAATTTTTCTTATCGCAAAATCGTATTTTTTTCCGCCAATCGATGCAGCTTCCTATAGTGCTTAAAAAATACATTAGCGGTCTTAGATTTAATTTTCTGTTCAACGCATCAAAGGAGTTACGTGAATATCTGATTGCGTTACTCGGCGCTGCAAAGTAAGAAATTTTTCTTCCCTCAGTTCTCTCCGTATTTCTTTTTTTTTCTATTAAATGGCCGGCCGAGTCACCGTTCGAGACGGTGAGCCAGCAGACAGATTTCAGGAGGCGATAAACAAGTATCAAGTGCTTAGCATCAAACTCGTAATTTATTACGAGCCGCGATATTGTGCTCGTGTGTGGAATTTCTAGCGAGACTATAACGCGCCGCCACTTAACCATTATCAGCAATGTAGGACTTTATGCGAACTAATAATGCGCGTGCACGGGACACTTAGCTGCGAGTCGATTTGCTTCTCCCACGCCTTTTTTTATCGGCATTTTCAAACTCGTGAGAAAGAATGCTCCGGGACAATTTAAAATCGCGGCCATTTTCGCGTGATTTCCAAACGAACGAATGAACAGTTTCCTACCTATTTCCTATCGGTGGGTTTGTAGAAAAATGTTCGGTACAATTTTTTCTGTGCCAATTCACACATCGAAGGGCGTAAAAAAGCCCTGGAAAATTGTAGAGGGTAGTAAACATACGCGGTGAAATATGTCGAAAATTCCTACAGCTGCGGAAACACTTGTTTCGTTGTTAAACACAAAGTTTAACGAAACAACGATAAAGCGTTTGATAATACCAAAGACACGCGTCAAGGAGCAACCGAAAAATAATTTATAAAATCTACTTCGACGCGATTACTATCCTCAATTGTTCAAAAACTTATACACTACTGTGGAAATTAACAAATTTAACCCTTAGCACCCTTAGCACAAAAAAAATAATATAGAATGGAATTATTCTAGAATGGAAAAAAATGTTTAATTTTTAAATTAAAATAGCTCCGAGTGCAAAGGGTTGATAGAATAGTGTAAAAAATCGAATAAGAACACAGTACGTTCTGAGAATATGTGTTACTGCGGATTACCTAATCCACATAAAGAATATTGTTTGTCGTTACATCTTATAATTACACCGGGTGCTTCTTTCTTTTTCACAGTACATTTCCAGATTAGAATTCTTTGGGTCCGGACGTTTACGAAATAGACCGTTTCGACGAGTACAGGATAAAATGTGAATCTCGAATATCGGGAATTGGAAGTATTATTACGGGGGTTGGAAATGTACGTCCGTAATAGGGGGCGCGTCGGCTGAAAAACGGAAGGGCGAGGGGGCGCGGAGGCGTTTGGGGGCGTCAAAAATTACAATGCCGCGGGAATAATGAGTACAAGAACGATCCGTTGTGGCGCGATATAGCCGAGATTCATGCGTGCCTTCATCATTCCGCTCAATGACGCGTCAAACGCAATCAGAGTGGAGATTACTTCGGCGGGAGGCCCGGGGCTTCGCACTTCCCATAACCATATCCCGCCGATAATCCAACCAATTATTATAGTTCGTGCGGGGACACGAAGGAGGGCTAGATAGACGACGTCTGAGCCATTATTTCCGCTTTGTCGAGCACTCCGGTGTCTTCCTTTCGTGGCACTTAACGCGGCGGATCCGCATGCTGACGGAGCGCGCCATTGCGGCCCGGCAAGGCACCGTGCTCGCGGAAGACGCACAGCCACGTAATCGATACCGCATTAATCGATTCATACACTTCGTTTGGACAAGCATCGAATTAACGTATAACTACAGCCCCGTCGGGCTCTCCTCGAGCGCCCTCCGCTTCGCTGAGCTTCCTCAACGTTGCGCGATTAAGCAGAAGGTAGATTAAGTACATGTGGCTACGGTTAAGTAGATTACACCGACGTTTGTCAATCGACTGCGAATCTGCTTTCGCGACAGAATTACGTGCCTGTTAGCGACTCGCAAGACGTAGAAAAATTATATTTTACGAATTTTCTGAAGGGATTTGAGCTCAAACGAAGGGTCCTTCGAATTAACGATGGTTGATTCTAGTTGAGACGACGAGTTTGTTGGGTTTCGTATGTTTATAGGATGCTGGTAACAGACACGGAATACAAGGGTTTCGATTTTTTCTGAAGGAACGCGGCACTAACGGCTGCCAGAAAATGCATGTACATTAACGTAACGCGTGCTCAACGAAACGTGCGCGCGCGTGTTTAATAAAACTAATTAAATAAGAAAGCTTTAGAAATTGTGAATAACACAGGTTTCCAGTACACGTCGGCCCCGTTATTGTGCCGGCCGTCCCGCGTATTACACGGCGCAGCAATTTCAATTTGTTAGACGGAAATTCAAGCTGGCCGAAAGTAATTTCATTAAGTTTAATTTTAACAAGATATTACACCGAAAGCGGACGGGGCCGTGCTCCGTAATGGTCACGCGAAAATTTCGCATGAAAATCGTCCGTCTCTCGTCCTATCGAATCCTTGCGGCGCTGACAAATGACGAAAATTAGGTTTGCCCACGCGGTCGCGCGGCCATTTTCCCGGACTGTTTTCAATCCCATAAAAGCGACGTAACCGAGTTAGCCGAGCTGATTCCACTCTATCTTCCTCTCTCTTCTTCTCGCTCTGTCGCTCTCTCTCTCTCTCTCTCCGCAGCCTAATTGGCCAAGCCACCGCGCCGGTTGATTCTGCCTTCCCTCCTTACTACACTGTCGCAAACTCTCTGCGCCGGCAGTTTCCAATTTCATCGTGCGCCCAGCCCTAATCACACCTTTATTGTGTACGCTTGATTCCGCAGAAACTTGGCGCGAGCGGAAACAACTATTTGATAGCCGATTCGCAATCAATCGTTTCAATAAACGTCCACAAACAACTCGTTAACGACACGCGCCGACGCCCGTTCTGTTAACAGTCGCGAACGTTTTGTATAATACGTTTAATCGATACTGTCTGGTAAATAGAGCGCTTCAAACGGAATCCTCAAAAACGTACAAAAATGTCGATCTTTTACCGGCTACGTTACAACTGCAATGAAAAACTGTTTGAGTTGAATCTTCCATTTCACTGTTTAACTGTTTAATTTATTTATTTATACGTGCACACAGGCTGTCCACGTAATTTCAACGTCTCAGATGCCTTGCTCATTATTGCTAATGGAAAACAAGGGCAATAGACAAACAATTGATCGAACCCGTGCGCCGAAAACATTAATACAGATTTTAACATTTTACGGTCGATAAAAATTGAATAATTAAACATATTTAGGATCGAAATATTTTCTTCGAGGTTCTCCTCAGCTGGGGTATTTATTTTTGTTATGAAAATGTGACTGTCGAAGTCATAATGAATCAAACGTAATCAATCACGACTGAGAGAATGACCTTCGAGTGACCTTGAGTAGTATTAAATAAATATTCTCTAATATTACCCACTGCTTCATATGGCATTTGAAACATTGGTTAACAATAAACAATTTCGTCTATTCCGGGTCAGATGAGGCGACGATAAGCGTCAGACGGATGAGATTCATTTATCCTGAGAACGCGATATACAGGGTGAACCACGAAGTGTGATCAGCTTAGATTATTCTGCTGTTAGTGGTTCAATTAGAAATTTTTTTAACTAACATGGTTCGAGGAGAGCTTTAAGATGATTGTACCTAATTTTTTTTCTGGAGTTATCAAGGTCACCTTCAGCTCTTTATATGTAAACCTATAATTTTTTTACATCTTTCAGGGGATATATACTGAGACGAATTCGGCAAGCATCCTAACAAATATTTTTATCTGAATTTAAAACGATAAAAAAAAATCATTCGTTAACCGTTTAAACAGAAGGGCTCGCAAAAGAATTGGTACGAATATCTTAAAGCCCTCATTGAACCATGTTATTTTACCAAAAAACAATTTTGAATTGAACAACCAACTGCCGAATAATCCAACTAGCAATAAGCTGATCACGTGTCGTGCTTCACCCAGTACAGTTAGCAACCGCGTTTCTTATTCTTGCTCTAACTATACCCAAGAGAGCGAGCCGCGTCGTTGTTTATGCCGTCTGGCAATCATCCGACGTAGAAAGACCTGCGCGGCAGCAGGTTCGAGATTGTTTGAAGTGGTTGCGTTATTCATTAGCAGCAGTGTCGGAGCACGTAGTCCCGAACAGCGTTAACGGGATTACGAATAGGCGTAGCAGGTATTGCAGAGTTAATTCGCATTTCTCTTGTACACGGAGCCGCGTGCATGCGACGCGTGAGAGGGACTGGCTGGTATTTACCTGGCATAGCATAGTCCCGCAGTAACCAACCGGTAGCTGCCGATAAGAAGTCGCAGCCCGACCGAGAGAGCCGGTCTCCTCGCGAGAGCGCGGCAGAAAAACGCGGAACAAGCAAACCGTGTATCGAAGAATCGAAACGATGCATGGATGCACATCGAGCCGGTGCATCGTCCCGGGTGTATCGAAGGGAACCGGGGCCTAGATGGAGTCTAGACCTCGGTGAAAGAGACAGACGGAGACAGACAGAGGTGTAGGGGGCAACGAACCACGCGGAAGAACCTTTAAAGCCCATGGAAACTAACGCGGCGGCCGGGCCGAGGACAGCCGGCTGACGCTGAATTCGATTCAATCGCGCCGGATTCGAACGAGTAATATCGTTGCGGAGTTCGAATCGCGTTAACGATCGGGCTCCTTGTCCTTGCAGCCGGTAACGACCGGATTGTTAGACCGAATGAAATCGATCGACAGGATCGTCTAATTAAATTGAACCTCTTCGTCCCACCTTTTCTCCGACATCTCGGGTCCCCTAACGCAGTAATTAAAAGGAACTTCCTATAATTTCCATCGTTGCTCGTCCACGCACACCACCCTGCTCTCTCCCAACCGCCCCTCCTCCCACTTTTCTCCCGCCTTTCTCATCCGCACACTACGATGCGACGTCGTTCCGTAGCAAGTCTGACAGAGTTTCCACGAGGTCCTTCGTTGCCCAAATCCAACGGGGTCCCTTGAAACTATTCGACGCGACTAACAACCCAGCACGAGAATGTTTGCCGGGATGCAACCATCCGCACACACGCACACACCCCCGACACGACCAAGCTGCCGTGTAACACGATACACGCTCCGATAAAATCTCCGGCACACCTGGCCCGAATGTATCGCGTGCTAGCCGAAGAGACTGAAGTCGGGGATGTCCGCCGTTTTTCGGCACTTCCGAACACGGGATATTCGGTGAACGTCTTCCTTTTCGCCGCGCGGATATTCGATACCGATTTTGACCCTCGACGACCACTTACGAGAGCAGTCAGTGCGCCTCCTGCAGACTGTGCTCGGCATTTCATTGTGATCTCTTGTTTCTTGTTAACTGTTTGATTAAAACAGAGCGTGAAGTGTTCAATATTTTCATTACCCGTTCAACGAGTCGTAAGTAGCAGATTATAAGAACGAGGTGCCCTAACTGTGTTGGTCATCTGGCTCCAAGGTATAATAACGGTGATTATTGCCGACTGCGTTGTGAAACATGATATTAGCTAAGCGTTTATTAGAATTATTAAAATGATTACATGGAGTAGAATCATGCTCACCAGTGACCACCATTCGGAAAGATTGGCACGAGAAACGTTAGAGTATTAGATATTTCGAGGGTACAGAATATATCGAATACGTTGAATATATTGTAGAATATAACAAATAGAAGAACGAGTCGGGTATGAATCTATTTTAGGATATGAACGATCCAAGCGAGAGAGAGCGAGAGAGAGAGAGACTGCGAGGAGACAGAAAATAAAGAAGACGAGCAAGCGTAGCGATAAAACGTTCCGCCCTTTATCGATTCTTGCACTGGTGCACATTCAATTAAAAACCGTAGAATGTTTGCTGTGATGGCCGAGGAACCGGCGTTACTCGACGTTCCATTAAATTCCACTATCTACGTTCTACCTTGAACTTTGTCGGGAACCGCCACGGTAATGTCGACGTTACAGCGAATCCATTTACGTGACAAGTCTAATGTAACGTGACCCGGCACCGTGCGGCATTACACCAACCAGAAACTCACTGGCCGCGAAGTGTTTCGCCGTAATGGCACCTGCGACGATAATTGATACGGTCACATCAACCACGCCCGCTAAAACAGGAACAGCTATGCGTGCGCAAAAACAGAAACAGCTTTATACAGCACAATTAAGTGGAGGGTCTTGTGCGACGATAGTGAAACCAAGTGATTTTTAAGAATGCCTTTTTAGAATAATTATTGGATAGATTTGGCCTATTTGCACAATTGTGTTTCTGTTCAATTCCTCTTGATGATGCTATTCGAAAGAAATTCTTCTAAATCATTTGTGTTCTGTTACACGAGCAGCTTTAGCCTCAGTTAAGTGTCCGCATTCGGTCCCAACTGCGTTTAAATGGGCAAGTGATCTCAACTGAAGGAAGTAGAGGTGCATGTGCGAGTGAGATACCGATACCCGGCACGTAGCAAGTATCAATTCCGAAGCTCAGCCCGAGGTCCCATTTTGTTCGAATTGGGGGATTGCGGCGGACGCTTAACCGTGTACTGGTGTGCCGCGTGCCAGCAAAATAGGTACAACTTTATTCCGCGTGCGAGAAATAAAAAACAGGTTTATTCCGCGAGCGAGCTCAGCTGAGCGAGCGGCTCCCACGAATTGTGCCGATTCCGCGTGGCCAGGGGGGATAATTTAATTACTCAGAAATCTAATTTCCGCCGCAGCCATTCCTCATCTGTCTCGTTTCACCGGGCCCCGATGCGATGCGATGCGATGGCGCGGATTTGAGAAATCGATTCGTGGGATATGTCCAGCGCCGCTTCATAATATCGCCGCTCCGCCGCGCCGGGCGAGACGCAATGCTTACTAAGCAGATTTTCCTGTCTGAGCCACAGACTAGCATTGTTGCGTTACGGAGGCCAGGGTCGTTCCTCGATCCTTCTAGGACACACTTGTGTTGCCACCGCGAAAATAGAATCCAGTCGCTTGTAACCAACCGGATATCTTAGGTGTATGCCAGAGTCGGGGAACCTTTTCACATTTAATTTAGGCAGTAATCAAAAGCTTCGGCAACGTGTCCCTGAGCTGGTCCACTGTAGACGGATGGTCTAGTCTCGAACAAAGAGGATATGATGACTAGATGCACTTTCAAAGGGCATATCCACAGATTCGTCCAGGAGAATATCCTCCTCCATTCTTTATCCTCATACTCGAACTATATTTCTTCCAGAATTGAATGTTAACTGTGGTCCAGTGGCGGAACTACTAATCCCCCACCCCCACCCCCAAAAAATATAATTTTGGACCCCAAAATTGGATCGAGATTTTTTGGATAATTATAAACATTCAATAAACGCAGTAAATGTATCTTTTTTTGTGAGTGCACTTTTAATTCCATTTCAGTTAGGAATAATTTTAGTGAAATTACAAGATAATAAAGGCAAAAATTTAGGGCCACCCGCGTTACGGTGCCTTGGGATATTGTAGTTCCGCCACTGCCGTGGTCCATCTTAATTTTGAAAATACCCCAATTTCCGGAATATGGCACATTTTCTGATGATCACAAGCGATTTCCAGCCGGATCGGCGCTTCGCGGAGCCGGGCAACGGGAATTTCTGGAACGCGTATAAACCGTTGCGCATTATGAATTTACTGTCGCGTCGGAGCGGCCTGGTTTCTTCTTTTTCCGCAGCGGAAGAGCGGCCGCGAAGGGAAACCTCGAGCCATTGAATGGCCGGCGAGCTCGCAGTAGCCCGCGACTAAATCGCGCGCGGGTCTATTTCTCCTCGCGCGCATTACACACTCATATTTCAACTCCAACTCGGCGCGGCACGCTCGATTACTGATTTAGCAGCGCATGAATAACCTTCGAGTGGAATAGCGTTTTCGAGAAGCAGCTTGGATTCCGGCCGCCGCGCCGCGCCGCGCCGCGCGCCGCCACGCCTATCTATCGGGAGTTTCACGTAGCGAGGCAACGGTGCGTGCATGCGGCCGGCTCTCCAGCAGAGCTTCACACGTGAGCGATTATACGTGATTATGCCGGCGCGATTCCGTTCCTGTCGACAGATCGAAAAACGACCGAGCGAACCACCGCGCCACGCCGCGCCGCGATGCCAGAGAACACCGGAGAGCCGGTGAAAACGGGCGAAAGGGTGCGCGGTTTCTTCCTTTATGTTTCAACGACCGTGCCCGGCGCGCGGTTAAAGCAGGAACTGAACAGGTGTGTGTCGTGAAAAGGATTCCTTTTCGATCCAGTACCAATTCGCGATCTGCTCGCAGCTCCCACGGCGGGAAAGCAATTCAAATAGCGTTTGAATAAAAATCACTTTAACGACCGTCCTCGCGCAAGCGGCGACAATGATTTACTTTAGGATTCCGAGATTAGATTGCTCCCGAGATTAAACTGCGGGTAAATGAATTGCTCCGGACGGCTAATACGGGGAAAGAGCAAATTAATTACTCTCGAGATCAAAGTTAAACAGTGGTGTGATTACGGGAATCTCCAATTTCTTTGTCAAAGCTGACCTTTGGATTTTTTTTTTGATGTTTCGGTGGCCGTGAGATAAATTTTCCGGTGTATCGTCTGTCACAATTTTAAAATGTGGGGATCCTCAGAGAGTTCGAAGCACTCGCAGGGTACCTCTGCAACGCTAGGGAGACCTTTGTAAGAACCTCGTGGACCCTGATGGACCTGGGTGGACACAGGTAGATGTCGATTATTTTCTCTTCCTCCTCCAACATCTCATCCCCTTAAACTTCCATTCCCAGATACGGCTCTACTCTTACCTAGATCGAATTCTCCTCCTCCCGTTCCTTCACGAATATTCGAATAGCGTTCTCAGTGTGTTCCCGATGGAATTTTCAAGCGTCTCAGGCGCACAATTAAAGTTAGAACAATGCACTTTAAGATAGAATCGCTTAGAGTCGCCGAAATTGCGAAAAAACGGTTTTCAAAGTTTTCCAAAGAGCGCAAAGCGAAAACTGTGAATGTGTTCCAAATGGAATTTCCAAGCGTTCGAGGCGCGAAATTAAAGTTGCAGGAGTGCACTTTAGAATTCGCTTAGAATTCCCGGGAACCACAAATTCTCATCGAACAAATCCATGAAAGTAGATAAATAGAAACGTTGTCAAAGTTCATGGGTTGTACGCTCTTGCAAGACGAAAAAATGGCCGAAATGCTGAAATATTTTTCTGCGAGATTTTTTTCACGCCGTCCCCTAAAAGTGTGGGAGAGAGAAAGAGAGAGAGAGAGGGAGCGAGTTCATGTCAAATAATTTAGTTTCCTTTACTTTTAATCGCACTAAATATTCTTGCTTTTAATTTCGTCTTCGAAAGAGACGTCCCTATCCACTATAAATCAATTTTGTCGTCGCTTTACGGTTTGCCTAGTTCGGATTCCACGGTTCTCCCGAGGCAGGGAGGAAGTCAGAGATCGTCAGTGTTCTGTGACTTCTAAACTAAGCGTCGCGATTATGAACGGTAACTATAGCAAACAAACCGTTCGAGCGTAAACTACGCGCGACTTGAGTCGCGCCCCTCTCAGCGCGGTGGATCATATTTTACACCTGGAGTGCGCGTGTAACGCGATTAAATTCGACGTTGCCTCCGCCGCGTATTCCGCCGTGTTACGTTTAATCGATTTCGTGTATAATTAGCGAAAGCACGCGTCTCGGCTTGCTAATAATAACGGTAAACTGTAATACCTTTGAACGCGTTCGCGTAACCGGTGACGAGAACAAAGACACGATAGACACGCTTCTAACGAGGAAATCCGCTAACGTGTACATAATGTTAATTAAGCAGCCGTGGTGGCGACGTGTTCTGTTCCCGCGTAGTTCTATTCGACTCGGTTGTTTCCACGATTCCCAATTTCATCTAGCCGCCTGCATAACCAGCGTCGAATTAACTCGTCATCTACGCATCTTGCACTGATAATTTCATCCAGAACTGTGCGCGACGTCCCGATGGGATTGAAAATTTCCTTTCCACCATTGTTTTAATCGACTGTGATTCAGTCGATTAGGCTATCCTTGTAGTCGCCTAGAGCTACATTATAAACTAAACGACCTTGCATGACCTTCGAAGACAAAAGTGTTGCAGCGAACTCGTCTCCTACCCAATGAAAAACAACTGTATTTTGCGAAGGGAACTTCAAACGGGACGGTACGAGAAAATATTTTCGTCACTGCGGAGAACATTAATAATAAATAAACGGACAATTGAATTCATCGGATCGTACGCGTTTGCAATTTCAGTAATTGCGAAATAAAAAGCTGGTCGTTCGGCAGTTGCAGCGCGTCCGATTGAAGTTCTTCGGAGAGCGACGCTCGCAACGCGGGTTCGGCTGGGATCGAAGCGTGTCGCGTCCGATATCCGGAGGTTGATTTCCTTTCGTGAAATATAAATCGTTCGGATGGCGGCCGATTAAAACGGGATTGCGAGTCGTGTGTCGATGGGAAAGTTGCATCGTGACGCGGGGGTTGCATACAGTGCGGATGCATACGAACGCGACGAGCTTGCCAAGGTCGCCTAAGACCTGCGCGCTATGGGTTGCCAACGTGCGCCTTGCCGCTTCGCTGGGTAGCGTGGACCACTTAGCAGACTGGCGACGGGCCAACTGCAATCCCTGCGCAGGCACACGCCAAGCTCCCTGCATTTTAAACGCACCTGGACGACTTCCGCCATTAATAGATTATCCAACCAGCGTTCGTCCTCGTGTTGCTCCAGCCGCGCGGACCGTTCGAGTATCGGGTAGAGATTTATCGTTCTGCTCGAGGCTCCAGATTTTTCGACGGAGAAAACGGTTGCTTGTTCTCGCGCGCCTCCCCCGTTGCCCTCGCCGATGCACCCGACCCGAGGCTGGTCGGTTAATACAATATTAAAAGGTGAATAATGCCGGGTCATTTGCATCGAGGATCCCTCTCGCGCGGTTTTTACCTCTTCCAGACGAACAGGCCACATAAATTTTCGATGAATTGGCCTCGCAGCACATGCTTAGCGATGTCCGTTAAAAAATGACATAGCGTCTCACCTGTTGCGCCCAGGAACAGGATCGTCCAGCGTTTTGCTTAATCCTACGGCTAAAGAGCTCGCGGGAAGACCTTCGCGTTCGGGAACACTCTCCATTAAATAATATCCCGCAATCTGGCGGAACGATGCGTCGCGCCCTTTGTCTTCCCGATCTGATTAACCGGCGCGCCGTCCACCATCCGGCTGTTTGCTGGCTTTTCATCTAATTGAGCGGCCACGGATACTACTCGCCAGTGTACACACACATACGTCGCGCTTTGAAGGATTTGAGTGCGTTAAAATGAATGAGACCGCGATTGCGGCGGAATAAAATGACGTGTGCTTAAAAAATTCAGCGTACCGAGCGAGTCCGATATTGACGAGAAGTTCTGCGGACTGCGATCTAATTGTCGAACGGTGAGAGCTCTATTATACATGATCAAGAAACAATCTCGAGAACCCAGCGAAAATCGGGGAAATAAAAATTTATATGATTAGATTATAATATTTATTTAATAGTAGTGGTCAGATGACTAGCAGATTCGAGGAAGCACGTATCGAGGGGAACAGTTACCCCCTCTCTGCCACGTCACGTGACCGGGCTGCGTCGGATGCGTGGGGGAATAGCAACGTAAAAGGAGAAGGTAGAGTAGGGACACAAGTGTAGCGGATGCTGTGCGTGGGAACGAAGGAATTCTGGGACGCGAAAATGCTTTGTTGAAAAAAAAATTTTTTTCAATTTGCTGACAAAAACCTTTGGATATTTCCTTACGATGCAAATGGGTTAAACGGTTGCGAGTTCTCGCGTGTGCTAATTGATTTCGGCAGATATTATCAAGCAGTCGATTACCACCGTCAATTATCAAACTATCAGCACGAATCGCAGCGCGCGGTGAAGACCGTCGAGTGCGAGTAACATATGCAGAAACTGAGAGTCGTCGGTGACGGAAAGGGACCGCTAACAGGACGAGCGATCGACACACGAGCGCACACCACCGCACTGTGGAAAATTCGGGCGACGCCCACGCGCCATGTACCCTCGATATCAAATAATTCATCGATTCTTACGTCGGCACGCACAAAACGAGCTCGTCAAGCCCGACGTCCCCGACGCCGCGCCGCGCCGGAACGGTATCCATGGAAATCAGGAGAAATTGTTGATTCAGAATGAACGCACAATGGCGGCTGATTCGCGAGATTGTGAACGGCGTCACGTGCTCGGTTTTATTAAAGAATATTCAAACCGGGCAGAGCGGTTTTAAGCGGCAAACCTGCCCGCTGGATAAACTTAAGCCGCGTACATTACGTGACAATCGGGCCACACCTGGTTCCAAACGGACCGCTTCAATCGTCGCGACAATTCTTTTCCGTGCTTTCTTTCTATTTTTTCTTCCCCGCCGTTCCCCGGTTTTTGCAGCCGGGGGGAAAAAAGACAGAGAGCGAGCGAGCGAGTGAAAGCAGCCGTTCGAGAGCTGCTTTATCGCGGCTCTCCTTTCTTCGTTTTCCATCTTCCGCTCCTTTTCACCGTTCCTTTGAGTCAACACGGAGCTTGCGCGGCGGGATCTACTCCCTCGCCTCCCTTCAATCAGCCTCTTCCATATTTATGCGCGGACGGGCACTCCTCGCGGAAAATTTCCTCCGAGTTCAAAACGGACTACATTATCATAATCTGTCGGAAGGTACGACACTGCCCGAGGACTCGGTGGCTTTAACGTAATTATTAATCAGAATCCGTGGAGTTGACGCTGCGGGGAATTTAAGTCTCCCGCGCGATTCCCCTAATATGATTCCGATTATGAAAACCAGCCAACCCTATGGTATCTCGGCGGGGACATACGTGGCCGACGCGAAATCGAAAGATTACTTTCACCGCTACCGGGTAAAAAGCCCCCGGGCTAAGGCGATCATTTTTCTATCGAGCTCATGATTTATACAGGACGGTTCATCGAAGTGAAACCGACGCCTCCTTGAACCACGCTGATGCAAAAATAGTTTGTTTATGTAATCCGATGATATTGATATATATTCCGTTTTATCGATCGCACTAATTCTAAATAAATAATCCGTGCTGTCGGAGCTACAGGTTCGATCCACTGTTAACCTTTAAGCAATTTTGCAAGTAAATGTTTCGATCCTATTGTGGATCACTATCAAGAGAGAAATTTTCTGTCTGTAAAGTGTTGTGTGATTTAGTATAAATTTAATAATCCAGAATTTCAATTGACTTGAACTGACTTGCTTAATTAAACTAATTCTATATATTCATTGTTGGTAAAATTTTTTCTTGGGTAGTGGATATTGATATAATACGTCAGACATTGTTTTGAACGCATCGTCGAACTGAAAAATATCGTCAGATATGCGAGATTAAAAATCATCGGATAAACAATTTCAATTGTTTTCAATATCACGTTGCTGTATGAATGGATTTTTTATTTAGCTACAGGATACAACAACAATACCATATAGTTGTACGAGAGTATGTACGTTATGCTTGAAGCTAAATTAAAATTAATTAATTAAATCCCAAGCGGTCTTTCGGTTCATGCGAATGAAAAGAGAAAATTGATTCTCACCTCGGTGGAGGAAAATTGTTTTTGGAAAATTTCTACGAATGATATTGCAGTCCCAGAGCGACTCCAAGACTCCGACGAGCGTAACTTGAATGAAAATTCGATGTAAAAACATATTCTGTAAATTGTAATTGCCAGCGGTGTCTCTATATTTTAGAGCGACGCGGTTTATTTATTTTATGGATCCAACGAATCTGAATGTTGTTCGCATCAATTTTATATCCCTGCGAATTTAACGCAAATTTTTTTCTGGATCCGCGTGTTCCGTACCCAAGTCCTTTCACCGCTGCTGCCCAATTGCTTTCGTTCCACTCGAACCGACGCGACGCAGACTCCCGAATACGCGTTTTCTTTCGCATCTTATTGCAACGTTCCTCGTGCTCACGTTCCACGAAAACTTCCCAGAATGCAATTACCCCGGGCATCCTGCGAGAGTTCTATCAAAATGCATGCTAAGAATAAAAGAAACCCTCTTCTATTCAAGTGCGCGGACATTATGCGATATCGCGACCCAGTAGCAAATTTAAGTCATTACGAAAAAGCAGCCACGTTTTACAATCATCCTCGCTAACTAAACGGTTTAGAGATATAACGTAATCATCTAGTGTCAAACTCGTTTACCACCGAGTGCCTCGAATATTGCAAATTAATTTGAGGGCTCCATATTAATGAAAATAAAAATAATATTAACGTTACAATTTATTTTACAGTTTCAGTGATTAGAACTTTAATGCAATTCTTATTGCATTAAATTCAATGTATATAATTCTTCAATAGCTGTACAACAGCAAAAACGTAAAATTTTATTTCGGTTTAAAGGAAATTAATAACATACATATAAGGGGTTAATAATATTAATAGTATTAATAATAATAAATGAAGGACTCGAAATGAAGAAGAAACATATTGTTTTATTGACATTGCAATTAATTAATTATACGTAATAATTATTGCAGTTAATTAATTATATATATCAGTCCATAATTATTAAAGTGGTCTAAGTCATATATTTCTTGTTCCGAGATATTTACATTTGAAACACTGCATTCCATTAAAATAATTATCTAACCGTTCATTTTTTGACAATATCGTAAAAAATACATTGAATTGGTCTAGTTTAAAACAATGTGACGTAAAATACCTGATAAACTAATTTTTTTTTAAATTTTGACTTAGACCACTTTCATAATTATATGCTCATACGTACAACTGTAATATGATTCTCTAGAGTTGAGACCTGTTGCCCATAAGCCACTATGTATATCAGGTCTCAACTCTCGTAAGTAGATCGATCTATCTAACACACGTATGTATTTACAATTTTAATTTGAATGTAGCCATTTTGGTGGGACCGCGCGTTTGACATGCCCGATCTAACAGACGATATATAGAAGATCAGTCAAGTGTCTACGAGAAATCAATTATTAACGGTGGACTGGTGGACCAAGCTCGTAATCGCAAGTCTGATGACAATTACCCTCCAACCGCCATTGTTTTGCAGTATGTATCGCCTGTATAATTCACGAGGCTTACACTCAACTGGCCACAGGTGTGACAACCACTCTGAACAGTTGCTCCCCAGCGTCCAGACAGCACAGCGCCGCCGTTCGGCAAACTCGTCTTAGCCCCGGCTACGAGTTTCAACTTCGGCGTACCCTTCAGGAATAAATTCTGCATTTTTATAACTGTTAATCAGGTGGAAGGAAACGGAGGGTCAGGTGGTAAATCGATTGATATTCATGAGTATACATGGGACTCGCATTGGCAGCCGCGACCTGGCGGTCTAATCTGCGGCGACGGAGTTCCATCAAACGAGTTATTATCGGATACGCGAGACGAATACCCATGTACCCACCTGGTAAGCGCTGAGAAGATTACGTCGGTACGCCGTCGTTGAGCTAATAATGCAACGACGCCGACCGATGCTTCGCTGCGCCTAACCCTTTCATTGTTATTATCTTAATACGATAGCACAAGGTCTAGTAACGTCTGACCCGCTCTCAGTTTAACGAGATTAGCATAATACCGCGAAGCCCTTCTCAGAAGTCTGGCCCCCTACCACCTTCCAACCCTTCCTCGCCATCCCTCTCTCGCAGCCTTGCCCCCTCTTCGGCAATCTGCCGCGTTGCATGCTGGTCGATTTTTCTCAGGAATGCCGCTAAAATTGGAAAAATTTTATTGATCCAACGCTTTCGCACGATTCGATCTGCATCCTCTAGTGTCTAGAATCGTCTTGCTAAAAAAAACTGTTAGGGAATGAAATGAATTTTCATCTTCACTTTGTTTAGTAGCAGTTTTTTAAAATTTGCCTAGAAAAATTGAGAATTGCATAATAAATACTAAAATTGCATCCGCAATCTGGTAACGACGTAAGTAAAATTTCGGTTCCGAAGAGGACTCGCCAAGGACGGGTTCGCATTTATTCTCCTGCCCGTAGAAGCTGCGACGCGGATAGACGGATGGATGGGCGAGGGGTGCTCGCGCGGGAAGGCCGCCGCAGAACAGAGGAAGGTATGAACTGACATTAAACACTCGAGTGTTTTTCCCTGGACGCGGAACTGCAGTTAAACTGTGCTCGGTATTTAACTGCAGTTCTGGAACCGCGGCCGCACCAAGTTTCGCCCACCAGCGACGCTACCGTAACCAACCTTGTAACGATTTTTTGGTGGGAATGTATGGGGTCGGCGCGGGATTGTTTGTTACACCGCGTTCTAGCTCTAACTCCTGGGGCGTATTAAGTGCGTCGGAATAAGAAAACGGAACGCAGAGCCCGCAGAACGATGGGGAGTATCGGAGGTAGGACCGACGCGAGGCGACCAGGGGGAAAATAAGCAGGGAGAGCCTCCGCTGCCAGCCGACCAATTAACGCGTTAATCGCCAGACCTGTATCAATCAAGATGCCCTGCCGTCGAGGAATCCCTTTTTTAATCGAATGGAAATTTTATGTAAACGCGATTTGTTGACGCGACTGTGCTCGCTACGAGTTCCGGATCACCGAGAGATTTGAACTCTGTTTAAGAATTGTTGCTACGACATCTCGATAAGTAACCCCTTGCCGTATTTTAACGAGTCACACTCCTAATGAAGATTTTAAACGAAGTCTAACAAACACGAATTCTACGCCTTTCTTTTCAGACGAAATAAAATTTGATTTGTTTGTAGTCAATATCTCAGCATTAAAATCCATGTAAAAAATATGTTCTCTTTTCTATTCTATTTTTGGGGGAGAAGACGTTTTAATTGTCAGATTCGATCGAAATTTCATTCAGGTTTTCAGACGGTAATTCCAATCGCTCAGACCAGGGGTCGGCAACCTTTTGAGTCGGAAGAGTAAAAAATTACAATTTACAAAATTTCAAAGTTTTTAGAGAGCCACAATTCAGCGAATCAGAACGATTTTTAAATGTTTTTTTTTTATAAAATAAATAATATTTGCGCATGGAACTAAAGAGCCGCAGCTTCACATCCAAAGAGCCGCAGGTTGCCGACCCCTAACCCAGACTGAAAAAGGTTTTAATGACGAGCTCCGACTGATTAACTAGAATCTAGAAAACAATTGCCAGTTCAAAATAGAAAAATTATTCCAAAAATCGCCCTCCGTGAGTATATTTAGTTACTTCCCGATGAATTAGCTTAAGTTACTCGGAGTCGACTTCGATTATGTAGGTCCCGAGGCGATTCAATTCGCTGTCTACCCTCGTCACGCGTCATCTTAATTTCCTCTGACCTATTCTAATCCAGCGGAGCCGCTCGGATCACCGCTAGAGCCCCGTCTCGGCTAATTAAAAAATGTGTCAAGCACTCAACTCTCCGTTTCGTCAGATTATCGTCCTAAAATTGAACATGAAAAGGGAATTATGAAAATTTGCCACATCTCGGCGTTCGCGCGCTACTTTCGTTCAGTTAATCTGACACATTTTTCGGGGATTTGAACTTTTATGCTCGGATATTGTTTTCGTAAACCGCGGCTGCAGACACCGCGAAAGGAATCGTCGAAATTCTACTAACAATTCTGCTGTCGGACATCTATTAATAGAATTTTCAACCTCTTAGCACGCGAAGTTTGTTTTTATTGTCAGTGGACAGCGGATTTTATGCAGTTACGACAAAAATGAGTGATTTGAAGAACTTAAAAATACAGTTATCCATCTTTTGCATAAAAATTCACTGTCTAATTATGACTTAGTTTATGCAATTTATAATTTTTGCAGACAAGTTTCAAGAAAGTGGGAAGAACCTTATTCTCGGTGGTAATAGCGATTGCAGATCTGAAATGAACAAAAATCCTATTAAATTCTGTTAGTATTTAGCATGTTTAAAAAATGTTTGAAAGCCATAAAATGCATGAAGATCGGTAATCGTATTTTTTTATCTGCGTGAAACTTCATCCTATTAGAGCGTCGATTAAAGAATCGCAAGGTTCAAGGTTTAGGGGTGGAGATCTCGGTCGACGAAGCTTCCATTTCCCGGAGAGCGAGTCGAGCCGATTGGGAATTCTTATGAACATCGGGCGGGACAGTCAAAGTGTTCAATCCGGTTAGAAAACGAGGAATAGAGCGGTCGCGTAGCGTCGGATCGTTGAAAATGCTTCTTCCTGTCTCGGGGATCACATTGGTTCCACGGCGCTTACTTTGATTCGATTAGTCTGATGCGATGCCCCGCGACAGCAGCGTCCGCCTCGTGTCTCGTTTGAAGTGTCCCTTCGACGTGCCAGACGACACGGAACCACCCCCGGCAGACGTATCCTAAGCGGATACACGCGGAAACCCATAATATTCGTGCACAGAGGAGGCGCCGCGACGCGACGAGACGCGACCATACGCGATGGACAGAAATTCTGCGTCGCACTGGCCAGCACGAAATATATTCCACGAAGTGTCAGGCCATTCCATTGCCTGAATTATTCGTGGTCCGCGGGGTGCTTTGCTGAAATTACCATGCCAGCCATAATGTTAATGAATTTTTCAAAACCGGCGCGCGGGGGAAACTAACTTCAAAGTGCGCGCGCCTCCGAGGACCGCGCGTAATTAAATCCCCCATCGCCGCTTGGTAATGCAAATTTTATGGGCTTCTTTTTTACAGATTATCTTTACTTTTTCATTGCCCCGGCCCGATCCCGGCGTATTGGCGGCTCAATAATTAACCCAGAAGCCGGGACCCGACTAAATGAACAGCCCTTCCGACTTTCGTAACGACGGCCCGCGTGCCCGACAGCTTTGCTAGATGAAGACGCACCGCTGCGAACAGGATCATGTTGCGAGCCGTGCAATATTGCTAACATTATTTACGAGCACTTGCCGCGGAGGAGAATAATTCGAGGAGAATAGGAAAATATGGTGGCGATTGTAAGTGGATTACGGTTGGCTGTGTGAACCTCGTTTTTGCGGGTTCGTAAATTATAGTTGAAGGTAGCATTTTCAAGTCCTGGCAAAATTTATTGGATCGCAATTAAAAATTATTCGCTGTCTAATGATCGTGTACAAGCTGAACCAGGTTTTCTTTTCCTGGAACAATGTCAATATGTTTATCGAGCAAAAAAAAGTTTACAATAAAACCGCGGGGAAGAACTGATCAGGATTTTGTTGGATACAACGTAGGAACAGATTGACAATATTTACTTTCACATTGTTTCAGAGTATCGATCGCTTTTATAAATGCTTAATTGAAGTTTATTGGATGTATGTACCACATTATGGTTGTTTTCGGTAATTGAACATCGATTGTGCAAATGTATTCAATAAATATTACTAATTTGGGTGCATGTATAGTATATTGGAAAAATTACCTTGTTTTATTCTTTACTGAAAGTTAATATGCAGCTCCTGAAATGTTTTTTAATAAAAATATATATAAACGTATGTTTGCACAACGAGCTCACAGTAGGTTCTCTCGAACCGTACATTTGCATCGTTTTCCAATAACTTCGTTCGGACATTTTTATTAAAATAATTAATTACAACTAAAATAAGTGTTTTTTTACGAGAAAAAAATATTTGAGGAAGTCAGAGATGTCAAGAATTATTAAAAAGTTTGTTCAAGTCAGCACCAACATGTTAAAATCGTTCAAATAACGTCGACGGATATTTTACACAATTTGTTTATTCGTATTTGTTCGTAATATTTGAATTTCTTGGCCGTTCCATTTTTTCACGACCGAATTACGCGACTCACCGCGCACGTTAGGAGTTCTTCGCGAAGACTATAAAAGCTGCCGCGGCATTACCGCGCACGTTAACGAAAAGGATGCGCCGAGCCATCCATCAGGGCTGCGTTGAACGGGATTTCAGGGATAACGCGCGGAAGCGTTGAAATGAAGAACCGACGTAAAATTTTCATCGTCGACTTAGAGGATCCGAGGCTCGCGGCCGCATGCACCGGCCCAGCCAAAACTTAAGCCGCGTTATCTCGCGCTCGGTTTCGAAATTGTTCGTATTGTTCGGCGTAATTAAACGTGATAATTGATTACAGCCGAGAACAAAAGCGATACACAACGTGCCAGGATTATTTGGCGAACCCTTGGATTAAGTTGCGCAACAACTTCTCGGCTTGATGCTGGAGTAGGTGCACGAAGGCATTCCAAACAGACAGGACACGTTTTTGTCAACGGAGCAGAGGATCCTTAACGCTGTGAAACTCGCTGTACCAGTTGGTAACGCCATGGAAGGAAAACAGTTTTCCATTAGCGAACATGTTGACGAAATGAAAAGAGGAAAATTCTTGGAAAATACAAAATTCTAAATACGGAACACGCGTATTTTATTGACCGAATTGGTTGAAAAATTCTGTTAAAACGTACGTGAACATTAGCGAAAGTTAACAATTAAAGAAAATGATGAAATCACAGCTGAAAATTGTAAATTCGTCTGTTAGAAATTCGAACACTAGCTAAAAAGAAAATGTAGACGGCTCGAAGATCGCATGGAACACGGTTATTCGATAGAACCGTATCAATCGGTCCACGAACAAAAGAATGGGCGAAATAGGTAAAACGTTTACGGACTTTACGTGGCCGGCGAAAGATCGAATGTTCCGAGGATTTCATCAATCATTGTTACAAAAATTCCCGTCCCGATCTGATTGCGTTTCGGTGGAAGTCTCGCGGCAACAGCGGGTTGCATTCGGGTTTATCGCACGCTCGCTCGCGAAAGAGGAAGCGAGTAATAAACTCGAGAAGATGAAAGAACCGTTCGGGGTGAAAAAAGGAGGAACACGTTAATTACTGTTCATTTGTAATGCGCTCGCGTTTGTGATTCGAGTAATCCGAGCCCCTTCAGCCGGGCAGAGTTCGCCCGGGCTCGAAACGATGAATTTTCCTTTAGCCGGGTAACGTTTTCCGCGCGGCCTACGCGAATTAGTATCCGGTAATGTGTTTTCCTCTTATTATTTCTCGTTCGAATCGCCGTAATTTTGCCAATTAACTGTGCTCGGGGGCTGCTGCCGGTGATCTCGGCCGAGAGAGTGTTTCGCAGCTGGGAAACGCTGCGCCGCTCCGCGCCGAGCGGCGCCAGGGAAACCTCGTTCGCTTCTTTTTGCTGGAACTATTAAGGGCGCCGTACCAATCTAAATCGTCCCTCGTTTTCAGCCAGATTAAATTTCCGGGGTTAATCGTCCCGACGGACTCTTAATTCGTCGCCTTGATTCGCCGTTCGGCTAGAAACGCGTCCTCCTCGTCCTCGTGGCAAAGTGTCTCGGCTGTCGGTAACAAGCGCGAACTAGGACGTAAATAATTATATAAGTCCGAAGGACCGACGCCGGGCAACATTTTACAGGGATTTGCGCAATGAAACAGAAGGATCGCGAATTAATGTACCTCGAGCGCCTCGACTCGCTTCGTTAACGGCCGTCGATCGGACGTTAATGATTTCGATTAAGAAAATCTTTTTTTTAGTCCGTCCAGAGCAATTATAGGGTAACTGAAAAAGAGTTGCAAGCATTAGCGATTCAGAGAGAAAAGTAGAGGAACGAATAGTAGGGCGGATCTTGGCTGTGTCATTGGGTAAGAAAATAATTCTTGCAAAAGATGAACGTGATTATTTTGATTATGACTAAACGTTCTTGTGTAAAAATATTTATGATAATAGTACCACAATGTGATTTTTTCAATGTAACAATTAACTAATGCTCATATTTTTTCTAAATATGTATTTTACGGTTTTCGTAGTTTATTAGATGTACCAATTCTTTTAATTTTCTTATACTAATTTAAAAAATAGAAAAATTAAGGTCGACATAGATATGTTATATTTAACACTAGGGTTACGGAACACTAAATATGAGTATTTTATATTATTTTATAGAAATAAGGAGAATGAGTTCATCCAAATTTTTAAAGAAATAAATTCATTACAATAACCGTAAATTAAAAATATTAGAACCCGTCATTTTCGCTGGTTCCGGTACAAATCCAGTGACAAAACTTGGTTGGTCGAAGTTCCATAAAAATCATTAAGCTTCCAATAAAAAAAAAAAATTCACAATTTTATTATTAATAATTAGTAACTAATTAACTAATTATTAATTAACTAATTATTAATAATTAGTAAAATGTAACTAAATTTTACGCATGACGAGTGTACTCGTCAAACACAGCTAACTGTTTAAAGAAAAGTGTTAGCTGCTGTAACAACCTGTAACGAAAACAATCCGAGATGGTATGCATGAGATTTCTTGATTGTAGAATGTTCTACACATATCGGAACTCTTGAATCCGGGATGGAGCGAGTCGGGTTTCTTGAGTTTGGGTTAGTCTATACACATCGAGTCCACCGAATGATCAGTATCTACTCTCTCAAGTCCGGAACGGCTTGCATTGGCTCTCTTGAATTGGAAATGGTGTTGCTCCTCTAGATCAATAAGTGGTATTGAATCCAGAATTGCTTGAGTTCAGGGTATTACGTCTCGACTGGAGCTCTCTTCTATTTAGAATGGTCTGTTTTGTGTCAGTTGCGGCTAGTTACCTGATCCAAACTCCTCGCTCAAATAAATCGGAGTCCTCTGATGGATCGTTGATTCGCATCGTGCAATGTGTATCTAGCAACCGATCGTGATTGTACGCTAAAAGCCAAGTAAGCTGCTAACACAATGAAACCGCGATAACACGGAAAATGAAGGAAATTGAAGGAGATTGAGAGAGAGTCGGCGAATAGTTTAAAGGTCTGCGCATACTTGGAGTTGTCTACTGTGTAATTCATGCTCAGACTTTTCTCCGAACTTGGGACCTTTTAAATTAGTTTAACTACTAAATACAGTTGAAATTATATCGTGTTTAATATCATTTTAATCAGAAAAATGTCAGAAATAAGCTGGCGAAAGCTCTATAAAAATATAATTAAAACTAAAAAAGTTTTGTAACTGGATTGGTAGTGGTTTCCTGGTCTCACACTGTCGAACTTCTTGATCGCTCGCGGGCCCATGCCATGTAGGTATCCATAATTTTCCGTGAAAACTGTGGAGACCCTAAAAACCTTTTTTTCTGCCCAAAAATATATGACCCGTGCGCTAGCTCAAAAAAATATCGCATCCGCAAGCTTCAGAAAGTTCGATTCAAGACACTGTAGAACGCACTAGTGTTTCTTCTTCTTATTTCGGCCGCCGATGTGAAAGGAGCTGTAGATTCTGGTCACTCACCAAGTAATAAGTGGTTGTATTTGAAATAGCGGAATCCAATTATTCTGAGAGTCACAGAGTTTCAAAAATTCAAAAATTCATTCAATATCGAGGCATTACCGTATCTTCGACACTCGAATAAAACGTTGCCGACTAAATAACACATTTCCGGTATCTCGCGGCTCGAGGGGCAGAATTTCATCCGCTCACAGTATTCTTAAGTGGATCTGCGAACACGCTCGAATTGGGTCCCGGGAAAATTTACCGATTCCTGAACGGTCGAAAATCTTTCGAGCCCCATTCGATTTCCATTTTCCCCGCAGCCGTTCCGCCGCGCGAATTTAACACATCATTTCCCACACGACTTCCGTGAATAAAGATTCCCGGGGGAAGAAATTTCCCTTCCTTTGACAGTGACAGTCGATTTGAGGATTTTCCTAGGTGGTCTAGACGGCGCTGCCGCCGCCGCCGCTGCCGTCGGGACAAGGGGAGGCAGATATCGAAGAAACAGAGGCTTCCAGGGAGGACCAAGAAGAGGGCTAAGCCGACGGGTTCCCTCCCTCTGTTATCAAAGACGAAGAGAGAAGAGGATACACTCGATTTCAAGTACTGTTCAGGACTAACAAAAGCCGCTTCACGTAAAGTTTCCCGAAACGAGTGGCCTAAGGTCACTTCACTGTCCGGACGACTTCGAGTACTTAATATCGCGTGATTTTCATCATTGCCTGCCTCCCCGCTGGCTCAATATAAACACCGAGGCCCCCGACGAAATAAGAGAAATTGAACACAGCCGCCGGAAGCTTATACGGGAGGAAACTTCTTAATATTTCGAGACGTTTTTTCATTAAAAAGGAGATAATTCCTTCTATTTTCCAGCTAAATAGAAAGGTGGACGTCGAAGAAAATGATCAAGAAGAACTTCGCCGTCACCGTGAAATATTTCATAACATTCGTAGTCGCGTAGATCGCTATTCGCTTTATGAAGTATTTTATTAGCCGGAAAATACGATGACACTTGTAGCGCGCTCGCTCCCTCTTGTTTAAAAACTGGCGCTCTTCAAACTATTCCGAGTGCGCATTCGGGTCGGTCTCCCTTCAGAAATGTTCAACTTCCTTGCATTCCGATGCTGAGCGTTTCGCAGAAATTCCTAACAAATTTAATATCGTGGAAAATTAAACGGGCGCGCGATCTTTTATTAGCGCGAAAATGGCCGCAGACGTTGTAACGCCCGGGCAAGAAACCCGCCGACAAGAATATCGTCGACTTTTCAACGCGCGCGCTCGCTCGCTCGCGAATTCCTCCTGAAAAATGCACAACGCTACTTCGATGGAATAAATGAGAAGGAACTTACGGGCCTGGGCTCGAACACGCTCGATACTTCACCGTCCGCGTTACAGCCCGGTTTTCCGCGGGGAGTCGCGCGGACTACCAAGTATTCAGCAAATGGCGCGACACCGACTCCCACTTCCATTCATCAATTATTTACCCTCGACGCGATGGTACGACTGTCACGGAGACGTTCATGAATGCGCGTAGATATGACACATTCGCCGGACCGTTCCGTTCCGTTCCGTTCCAGCCCGAAACCATCCAGTCCCGTCCGCAGAACGAAAACAACCCCCGCAAGCGACGGCCGTTAACCTACTTCCCGCGCGCCGCCGATACTCTGTTTTCCTGTTCGATTACAGCTGCCAAATCTTCGGTCACTGTATGAATTTTCCACAAGCCCTTCCGGAACGCGAGAAGATTATGCAGCACCGAGTGCATTATCCTTCCATATCCCAGTCTCTTTCCCGAAAGTTATGGCCTCCGTTTCGGAAAAAATCAGTCACGACGAGATTTAGTTACCAGCCGATCTACCTTCATCTTCGTCTCGTTGCTTCGTCGCATGTTCATTGGAATTTTTGGAAGCCCGTAATTCCGATTTTTTTTGTACATCTATCTACATTGTTTTACATAATATTTCGTAAATCTGTCTGGTTTTATTGCTTAATGAGGAATTGTAATTACCTTTAGCTGAATCGTGTGCTCAAACCACTTCGTCTTTCCACAGTTCTTCGATCTCTTCAAACTTTGGATTCTGAAACAACAATCGCTGGATAAGTATTCTGAGAGCGATCACGCGTGTACTAAAATTGTTAGAATGTAATAAACTGTTATTAAATTGTAAATGTTGCAGAAACGCGATGTCAGCAGTGTGTAAAAAAATTAATAAGATGAGATTTAATGAGAGAATTACTCACTTCGACTAAAGATAGAGTACACATGTCGAATTTTTCAATTGTCTCATTACTAGACTGTGGATTTTTATGTATGTAATTTTCATAAATTGGTAGAAGTTAGTACGATTTTTATTTGTTTTGTATCTACAAAGGCTGTTCCCATTGAAATTCGTCTTAAAAAGTTGGAAATTCCATAAACATCCGCAGTCTACTAATAAATAATCGTAAGAACGTGTGTAGCAAAACGGTTCATTTTTCCGTAATTCGGTGGGCGTGCGGCCGGGCGATCGGCAAGGTAAACGCACGTAGATTAAAAAGGAAAAAATTAATTTCCACCCGTCCCGAGGATCAGCCGAAACGATCGCTCAGCGATCGGGCGCTAGGTGAACGAACGCACAGCCCGGTGATTTCCGCGAGCGAAAGTGAAAATCGATCGGCGCCACGCGTCTGCGTGTTCATTGGCCCACTTTCCTTCCTCCTCCGAATTTTTTTCTCCCGCTCTCGTTACCGAAGTGTTTTTCCAAGCACTCGACGGGACGAACCGGTTGACGTATCACGTGCCACGGATAATCGACAAGGTGGCACTCGAGGCGAAAAGCTGAAGAGGCCCTCCTCTCTCCTGGCCGGAATGGCCTGTCCCGACCCCCTAAACGTTGGATCACGTCGCGTCGGGGTCTGGGCACGAGTGGCGACTGATTTTCGTCGAGTGCGACCGGCGTGGCGCGCGGCGAACGTCGAAAACGGGAGACGGCCAAACGAGATTTAGCCCCAACCCCCGGGGTAGACCTGTTTTATAATGAAGACTGATGACAGCCGATCCCCGGCCCCACCCCCCGAATCGAGTGAACTGCCCAGGTTGTCGGCGCCGAGTGGGGGACAGGCAGAGTGTCCCGCCGTAAGTCGGCTCGGCTTCGAGACTGCTAGGCGAGGCCATTCATCCTGATTAGATGCGGTCTCCCACGGGGACAGCCAGGAAATCTCTCTGTGAACGTGCGCGAGTTATTTGCAGACTGCTGGGGAAAAAAAGAAGGAACGAGATCGCGAGCTACCTCTCTCTCGACCCCAGCTGGCCAACCGTCTGCGCGACACACAAAGGGGGCGCCTAGTTTTTCAACGACGATCAAACAAACCGTACAAGGTAATATTCTCCAGATTGTTGCTTTTTTTAGGGGGCATGCGCAGCGCCGCGCAGGCTCGGCGAGGTGCTGAACCGTGCGCCGCATCGGTGCCGGCTCATTTGACAGAGCCGTGGCTTGTACTTCGAGCAGGAACCATTTCATCCCTTGCGTCAGAGGCTACCTGACGTTCATCCTGGACGTCGACGGGCTCTTCAGTCCTCGACGACATGGACGCTTCCCGAACGCGCTGATTAACCGTTGTTTTGCGAAGCTTCGATGGTTGTGCATGGGATTTTACCAGCGATCCGGAGTCGGCAGCAAAACTCCCGAATCTGAATTTGTCGTAACTAGACTGCGGATGCATTTATGGCTTCTGAAAATTTTCGAAAAATGTTGGTATTTAAAATTCCACGGAATTTTGTACGATTTTTATTTATTTCAGATCTACACGGGCTGCTGAAACTGAAAATAAGATTTTATTTGTTTTCACTTTCTTAAAATTCTTCTACGAAAATTGTCTAGTCGTAACAGTCAAAATTTTTGATGTGGCGATTTATTCATCGATTAGGGGGGTATTTTAATCTAGACTTTCATTTGTCTGGTATGGGTTAGAGAATTTTTTACCAAAAAATATAAGTTTCTTAATATCGGCATTTTAAAACAAATTGTGAACATTCGTATAATATAAATAAATATCTATGCAAAATGCCGATATTAAGAAACTTAGATTTTATTTTTAAATTCCCTAAAAAGACCAGAAAAGGGAATATCTAGGTAGAATACCGCTTTAAAAATACAAGAATCACTGCAATTTTCATATCTTCTCCTAAAAAACGAACTACAACGGGAATGTCGGTCAATTACGCACAAAAGCTCGCGATTTTCCCTCTGTAATGTAAAAGAAAAAACAAGAAGGAGATGCGTTGCATTGGATAAAACATTTTAACAAGGAAGGCAAGCAATGGAACGAATGTTGGTAGCTAACGTGCTATTGTTAAAAATATAAAGCATCCGAACAAAACAGTTCTGTTTCTGTAAATATATATTCCAGTCTCTTGTTCCATATCATGCTCCCTGCGAATTTATAATTTCGTACGAATCAATACGGAGCAGAGATGGTCACCGCGGCCTGCCAAACTTGTTGAATAAACAAATTACATGCCACTCGCTGAAATACAAGAATCCCATTTCGAACAAGGCTACACAGTTTCCGCAGAAAAATAAAATGTTGGAAAACCACTTAATAATAGAATAATTGCAGGCGATCGCGATTCGCCCGGCGCGTTTGTCGCAAAAAGTGAAAGTACCGGGGAGCTCCCCTTTCATCTCGGGCCCGCGCAAACAGCGTTTCGATTAACGTGCGCGAGCACTCGCGGCAAAGAGAGAGAATGCCGGGACGCGTTACGCCGTTATTAAATATTGTAACGTGGTTCGAGCGCTCGCACGGCGCGTTCGACCGCTGCGCAACGCGACGTTATGGGGCGCGTAACGATATTCCGTCGCGGCGACGATATTTCAAAGTAACTTCACGCGACGACGCGACGGCCCGAAGTAGCTCGGCCTTAAACGTCGTCCGGAGGGAGTGGGTACGAACAAGGCGTCTCCTTTGCGACTCAGACGTCTCGAAGCGCGGAGTCCCCGGGACCAAGCAACCCCGAACCAACCCCCGGCCGCCTCGGCACCGGGGAACTCTTGAAAAACAATAACGCTGTCGTTGACTCTGAATTTTCCGCGGTAGCAACTCGCCATTATTTCGCCCGCCCCCCGCGAGCGTCGGGGCTGGATTTTCGAGCGTATTATTTCCCTCGCAGCACTTTTCATTCCTTCATCCGCCGCGCAATGGGGGAAGAAGCGACGGAGCTAACCGCCCACGACTTTTCCACTTGTTTCTACCCGGGCCTGAACCGCCGAAGAGCCGACCGCGAACTGCCGAAGGGAGCAACGGACGCCACCGGGGGTGCGAGACGAGAAAAACTGAGAACCGAACCGAACCGGACCGACGAGGCGAGGCGGCGTTAACTTTCGGCACTTACAAGTTTGATGGGATTTTCCCTCCCTTTCTCCCTCCGAGAACTCTCTCCGACGCTCGAGCCACGCGAAAACGGCGTATTTCTATCGCCATCGCACCCGCCCCGTATCACGCCAGACTTACACGCCGGTTTTACATGTTGCGCCGCGAAACTTCCGCCAGTTTTCCGCCGGATAATGGAACCCAGCGAATTTTTCGGCCCCGGTAATTGCCGGGCGGCGCACCCTCTAGATTTAGAGGCGAGGGGCTCGCGCGGAAGATGTATCCATTGGACAATTGATTAACTCTTTCGGTGTCCAGTTAACCCCGTACCACGCCCGTTACGTTTGAATTTATTCGCGGATATTGTGCGGTGAGTAGCCCCGGTGATACACGCACTCGTTGGAAAAAAATAACACGACCGAAGGAAACGCTATTTTCGAGTTGCCAGCACGGTCGCGTCACCCGCGAGTGTTCCTCGATAAAAGCACGAGAACGCAAAACAGAATCGTATAACGGAAACAACAATTTGCAAATTTTTAGGAGACGGATAAGTTTTCCGCAAGCTGATTTCCATATAACGAGTTTAAATCCGATCCGACGGTTATTCGGAATTCGGAGGGGGCGGTGTCCATTTAATATTCACGTCCGCGCGGCAGTAGTAACATAACACGAAAATGAAAATTTTCGAATTGCGCATTGATCATAAGCGAAGTGCCCATTTGCAAAAGTGCGGCTCGTAAATGATAATTAAAAATGTACACGATGCATACGGTCCATAAATGTGTCCGCCGCTTAATTTGCCGCGAACGAATTGCAACGACGTTTTCGCGGCACGGACCGATACCAATCTGATTTGCATATATAAATCCGTAATAGCCGGTCAGCGCCGGAGGCGGAGGCTCATTTTAATCGAAGAACCGGCGCGCGATTCCATGTATCATGATTGTAAACGGCGCGCGCGCGAGTCCAACGGTAAACGGACAATCGGGAATTTTTGCACGTACCACGGACCCGGATTACGATAGATAATTGTAATCGACGTTATTGCCGGAATTTAATTAAACCAATTAATTATCGGCTTTATTAAATAGCCGGATCTCGCGTCGCGATAAATAATTCAATACCGTGTTTATGCAAAGAATAAGCGGCGAATGCAACGCCGATCTTTCAAATCTTCATTAGTCGAAGGATACCTGCAACGTAATATTGTATACCCGATAATCTGTGTAAACGGCAGCACATCACAGCAGACATGCTCGATGCGGAAATTCGCGAATAGTTTGTTGGACGCGGATGCGTTATTTTCCGATATTGCTGAATTCTACCCGCCAAATTAATCATGGGCAGCCGATTCAATGCGGATCAGTATGATGACGGAGGAATCGCGTTTCGTCCCGGACCAGCTAGAGGACTCGTCAGTAACGCTGATCTAGCAGGTCCTGCCTTAAACGCAACGGATCTCGACTGCGATCCGTTTGTTGGTTTGCGTTTCCTGACGGATAAGCGCGAAGGTTCGAATGCGACGAATGAATGGAATACTTTGAACGATAGTCTCGAACACCGAAGACTGGCGAGTACAGTAATTCAACGATAATTGTCTATACCACGGGTCTGGCCAAGGACAATAATCGTGAAGGGATACTATTCTTTAGGTTATTGCATCTTGCGAAGTGAAGGAAAAACGTCGTTGAAATAAATTGGTTATAATAGAGTCTTTAATTTCATTTCCACATATTATCAATCCAACCACATATCATAAATGTGCTGATTGCCGAAAATCTCATTAAATATTTGTTTGCATCGAATATGTTCCCTGAAGCAGATATTTCTGTTCCAATTTGTAGGATTGTTTTTCCGTCGGACACAATTGTTTGAAAATGTTTATTCTGCTACGGATTCTCTTTCTTTACCTAATTTCCTGTTTTCACCGAATATTCAATTCTCTCGTCGTGTTCGCAGCAGGCTACGTATATAAGTTTGCAAAAAAGGCACCGATATTGGTAACTGTATCGTACACCAATAAATGTTTTGTGCATTGCCGGTAGCGGTATCATTCAAGGGGAGAAGTGCAGGCTGCACATTTGTTTGTTGCGCAGCCAGTTTGATCGCAAGGTCGGCTGGGTAGCTCGTCCACTATGCGAATAAAGTGAACTGGAAGCGTCGTCGGTGCGCTCTCAAGTATTTAGCACCTCGAGCAGCCGGCGATGCGCGCCCCTGCTCAAATAGTATGTGCACCGAACGCGACGGTAAATCCGCGCGACGCGACGCTGCGGGGTCGTATCGCGGCCGAGTCGGCCGTAACTTTCCGCAGAAAATTCCACGAGGCCGATTCCACGGTGACGGTCACGGCCACGCTCTCTCCGCCGGCTTCCCCGTGCACCTAAAATCCGGTTTTAAGAGGTTCCGGGCCGCCCGGTCTCTCGTTCCCAGCACGCGGAAACTTTCATCATTAAGTAAACGGCGACTGGGATTTTCATGCCGATTCTCGGCCGTCCCGACGCCCCGTGCTCCCTCGTTTAGATACCCCGAACGCGGCGAAGCGCCGCGCCGGCTAACTAGTCTTCTCGCGCGTTTATCTCGACGACGGCCTCGAGGAACCGTCGCGTGTCCTACACACGTTAGCGCAACGTCAACCGTTTGATTTAACGTGGCCGACGCGCGTGCTTCGAATACCTGCGCGGCGACCACGAAAACTTTGATGAACTTCTTTCGCCGTTCTGCAAACCGCTGCCTCTCGTTAACCCTCCGTGACCCCTGAAAATACTTCCCACCATCGATCCCGGCGAAACGATGCCACCGGCCGAATACCTGCAGACTTTTAAAGAGATACAGTGTTTTATCGATAATTCTCCAAAGCTCGGGTCCAGCTCGGGACAATTATCCGCCAGATTACTTTGCTACAAAAAGTTTTTTCATTCAATGCATACTTTGAACGTTATTGAGGGTGATTAATTTGCTTGGACCACCCTGTCACTTTAGTGATCCCCATAGGGATCCGTTACATTTCATTACATTCTCCGTTCTATGTACACAGAGAGAATCAGAATAACTGTTTTAGACATAAACCAAACAACTTCAGCTTTGCTGCTCAGCTAAACGGGATCAGTTTACTGACACGTGATAAAAATTTTGCAAAAATTTAATCAAACTGCCGTTAATCAGGCTTTACAAAAGATCAACGCTTTAAACCGTCACCAAGGACGGGAAGAAAGTATAATTTAAACTAAAGGCTCCGACCGATCGAATAAAAAGTCGGCAAACGTATTTGCGCACCAAATACAATGACTTCACCGGATTTACCACGACTTGTGAATACGCTTGACCGTCGCGTCGGTGCGTAGACGGCGAGATCCTCCTCCTCCTCCTCCCCCGCATGTAGCTGTGGATCCTATTTTACGTCGAGATTTAGCGTTTACCCTTGTCGTTTTTTAGCGCGTGGTGCGCAGACCGACCAGACACGCACGCGTAGAACGAACAAAAGCGCTTTTTAAAACAAATTTATTGCTGCGCGTCGGGGTTCGCCGCGAACGCGACGGTTACCGAGCTTCGGAGAGGAGTGGAGAGGAGAGGAGAGGAGAGGAGAGGGGCAGCTAGCCGTGATACGACCCTCTCGCAGCCCCGCGGAACCCCCTTGTTTCGCGACGCTCTACCCCAGGCGTAGTCTGGACATTTACGAGTGCGTCCCGGTGCATTTTTAAAACCGTTCCGACCGTGGAACGGAAACATTAGCCCCGTCCCTGTCAACGGGCGGGTATAATCCAGACGGGAGCGAGTCGCATAATCGGCACCTGGGACGGATTCGTTTTTTTTTTTTTTTGGCGACGCCAGGAGCAAAAAGCCGACTCCCACCTGTCGGCCGACAAAACGTAAATCCGATTATGGCCGTATTTGTTGACGAAGACAGAGCCGATTGACGGTGAATTTATTCGAATCGCGTGCTCTCGTGTTCCGTCGCGTTGCGCTTATGCTGGCTCATTTCGGGCTCCGCTGTGCCCATGAAGTGTCGCTATGTTCGCGATTTTCGTTTCGTTCTATCGATCACGTTTCGGTTTTGTTCGGACGAGCATTTCTTGGTTTTGCTGAGAAACGGCTAATTTGTAACTAATTTAAAATTCTGATGTAAATGTGCCCTTTCCGTTATTTTAATTATTTTGTTCGCGACACCAGATCGGGCTTCCAAAAACATCAAGCGATTTCCGAATTCGAAGAACTTGTTTTGAGTTCGTGGCATACGATGCGCTTCGGAGCACCCGCAATTTTTCTCGATCCAGAAGCTATCCAAATTTGATCTCGACTGGTTCGTTTGTAATCCCATGCATAATTCACGGTGATGGTCAATCATCCGACTTAATTCTACTTCTCATTACCGGGATTCGTTATTACAGAATTTTCATTCTACCAGACCACTGATTACGATAATCCCATTTTTTTTCTTCACCGCGGATAATGTTATCCTTCACTCGAAGCTTTTTTCAATTTCAGAGAACACTTTCGAGGCTGCGATAATAAACAGTCGATGATTATTTAGCGACTAGTTGCACGTTCGTGCTTCGAATCAGGGTTCGAAGTTGAACCAAATTGTCCAGCGGAAGGTGTCCCGACACGGCGGCCGTTCGGATTTATAACCACGTAACAGGAATTTCCAAGGAAGCATAAAACACGCGAGCAAAGGTTAGCCGCGAGCCGGCGGCGCGATGCATCTTGTAGACATTTAATAAACGCTTTCGCCCCCGGTTCCCCGTGGCACGAAGGGCACGAAGGGCCACCACGAGGGTGCTGGGTGGAGGGGAGGGGGTTGGCTTCGACGCGGGCCGACGCGTCGCGATGCTCGCCGTTGAAAAATGCACTCGTGCTCGTCATCGTGCACGAACTGCTCGTTACCCGTACGTCTGGCATCGTCTGCGAGAAGCCGCAAGCACAAATTGCGGAAACGGTAGACACGGTTGCAAGCTTCGGGCGGACACTGCCTGCGAGCTCACCTTCCGGTCCACTGGACTCTCGT
Source organism: Lasioglossum leucozonium (assembly GCA_028454225.1). Lineage (NCBI taxonomy): Eukaryota > Metazoa > Arthropoda > Insecta > Hymenoptera > Halictidae > Lasioglossum > Lasioglossum leucozonium. The sequence goes on along the minus strand of CM052217.1, from coordinate 1,580,820 downwards.
TTGTGCCAGCCGGCAACACTCCGCGAATAAAGGACACGTATACACACACGCTGTCCTTGTGTACACGCCGGAGTACGTGGATTCTAACTGTCGCTCTAGGCACCAAGAAAACGGGTATTAGACAGGCGCCCCCCGCTCGCCCGCAGCCGAGACCCTACTCTCTCGTCGACGACGGCAACCACCAGCACGAGAATTAGAGCGTGAACGTATCGTCTGTCTTGAGGGCTGGCTACCGTTGATGAGCAGCCGCGGATGTGGAATAAGGCATAAGCACACCACCTAACCAGACCGGCCAAAGATTATTATCTTTGCTCCAAGGTGTTCCAGACCTTGCTTCCTCCTCGGCAAACTTGAATACGTCCTCTAGTTCCGCGTTTCGCTGTTCTCCGAATTGCGACGTATTACTTTGTTAAATTGTTTATTGGTTTTTTAATTGATCGATCCGTAGCGCCAATAACACTGGAAATTTAGTATTACTTTGTCGTTTTTCTTTTTATTTCCGACACCGGCGACTGGCTTTCGTTCCCTCCGCGCCAAGGCGCATCGGTTTGGAAAAAAACGCACTGGGAATCCTCCACGGCCCGTTGACAAAGACCCGTCCCAGCACGTTTGTCGGATAACAGGCGGAACGCTGTAACGGAAACGATTTCGAGCACGTTGATTAAAGTAGCTTCGGCCGTCGCAGTCGTATCGATCGTATGGTTCGCCGGTCGGATTATGGACCGCTACTTGCCCTAATAAAAGCAAGGGCCGCCGGTACAAGTATACTACGCCCCGAAGAATCCCGAAGATTGAAGTACGCGAAATGAACCGGAGTGTATGACAGCGAGTGAACTTTCGTCGTTCCCGCGGACTGAAATTTTGCTTGTGCTCGGTGCAACCTTGAAGATAATACTTCCTCGCAGCGAGAGAGAGCGAGGGGAGGAGTGAGAGAGAGAGGAAGAGAGGGAGCCGAAGAATTAGAGCGTGAGCGTGCTGCAAAGCTTTGGTGGCAAAAAAAGTGGAGAGCATGCTGGGGAAGCCAAGGTGGATGGCGCGGAGGAAAGAGTCGTCCCCCGGACGGGATTAATGGGCCAATTTTTATAAGGCGCCGTCGAAAAAGTCTGGTGATCGTCCGGTTGAGAAATTTAAGTGGGCTCGTTCATCTGGAAAATTTTCTGAATGTCGATTAATAGATCACATTGTGTTCGGTGTAGAATCCGTTCTCTAGAGATTACTACGAGTGGGCGAGTACCGGGAAATTCGGGTTCGGGTTCGGCCGAGGACCGAAAATTCGTGATACGCGAGTACCCGAAGTCGAAATCGGGTGGGGAATTCGAAAATTTATGTTCGGATACCCAAATGTGATAAATAGACAGCGGATGTTTATGCATTTATAGCAACAATTAGAGGAGGAAAAATCGGGGATGCACGAGTCTCGGTTTTGAGCAGCATTCGATGCGACGATAAATTTTCCCAGCAGGCAACGGTGAAACTCGACGATTCCTCTTCCCTGGTTAAACGCGCGCTCGAACAACAACGATCTCTTCAACTATTTACAGTGGGAGCGGGGCGTAAGCCGGCATCGCAAACAGCGAATTACGCGCGATAGATGCAACGTTGACGCGTAGAAAATAAAGAGCACGTAGTAATTAATCTGAAACGGCGGCGCGGGGTGAACGGCCGCGGGAAATATCGTCGCGGAACGAAAACCGAAAGTAGGACAGGATAGAGTGACGTCAAAGGAGTATGTGTACGTGCACGCGTGCAGCCGGATATAACGTCGACGTCGCGCGGGAACATTCTAAATTACAGTGCGGAACTGCCGCGGAAAAAGGATGAGAACAATGCAACGTTACGTATGCATATTGTTACGAAATATTTCTGATCTTCCGCGACGGTTTCTCTCTCTCTCCCTCTCTCTCTTTCCACCCGCGACCCCCCACGATTCCATAGAAACGGAGAATTGGAGTGTGAACTCCTGGCATTCTCTTACGGGCGAGGAGTTTGCGAACGGGAACCGAAGGATACGAGGGAACCGAAGGAATAGGCGAGGTGGCAGAGTAATCTAGGAGGTCTCAACGCGGCCGAGGAGAGACAGAGAGACGGCAAAACCCCCAGAGAGCTCTGGAATTGTCTCTTACAAAAATATCCTTCGTAGAGGATATCTCACGTAGGATTTCAGAACGACCGGTTCGATTATGAAGTTGCTCCGATATTGTTTCGCGATAGAGAACGGCGCCGGATTGCTCGGCGTTACGAAGCTTATTTCGAAGATAATATCGGCTCGGAGAGTTGTTTAAAAACGAAGCGATTTAGTAACAAATCGTACCCGCGTCTGAAAGATCTCTGACAAATGCGAGGTCTATTCCGCCAAGCAACGAGTCACTCGTATTACTTGAAATATTTTCTAAACCCACCAACCACTACAATTGATCGAAATGTTTCACCTTACAAAAATGACAAGATTTTTCAAGCATTTACCACGGAAGTAGCTGTATAATTTTAATAGTGACTAAATAAAAAATATGAATTAATATTTCAGATCTTCAGGTATACTATTGATAAAATGATATTGTGACTCTTGGTCAATCTCAGATAGTACTCATTCCACTGGTTTGTGTACACATAATTGCTATTGCAATGAATTAATCATAGGGAACGTCTACTTTATTTTACTAAGAATATAATAAACATTCCATAATTATTGTGATTGTAAGTCGCCTCTATTCCATCTCACCAGCCATATACATCTACCCCACTTCGCTTGTGTAATCATAAGGTTGTCTCTATTCTACTTGTTCATCAGAGGTTCCATATTCTACTGGTCCGACCACATGTCGCTATATTCTACTTGGCGGACCATATGTCGCTACATTTCACTTGTTCGACCATACGTTAATTCATTCTACATATCCAACAATAATCCGAATCTATTTCGATGTTACTATATGTCTGACTATATGAAGCTTGTTCTACTTCACTACTTCTTCGACTGATGACAGACAAACATCTAATGAAGTTAAGTGTGAGCCACTGTATTATGTGCAACTTTTAAAAACAGACGGGAAATTGTGCCACCCACCAAGATGCTAGTGAACGTGATAAAATGTAGGATCCAAATTTTTTAATTTACGATTATTGAGAAATCTCTATAAGTCCAACGTTAATTACGCTTGCGCAATGAAAGTACGTGCATACGTTGCTTCTATGTACACCGCGTAGATGGATGCTGAAGAGTACAAAGGTACCTAAAAACCTACAAATTTAAGTCTGAACTATAACACAGTCCGACTGCTTTTATTCGCATTTTCTGGTATCTGCGTATGAAACGAGACCATCGCAGCGATTTAACAATTCTTCTTGCGGTTCCGCGAAGTTTCCGTTCCTGTCCGAGCGCCGAGCAAACAGCGAGAGAATCTATTTAGAAGACAGGATAGTTACCCTGTTTTATGAGGATATTCCAGAACGGAACGAAACTGGAGCAAGCGACTGCCGCTTGTTATTCTGGTGCAAAGAATCGGCGAAATGAGGCGCGAGGTAACGACAAGCGGAGTGCGCCGCTCCTCTACTAAAGAGGAGAGAGACGGAAAAGGGAGCACGGACGGAGGAGAGCAAGGCAAAGTCTACGTGAAAAGAGGAGAGAATCTTGCGCTCGTACGTGCCGCGCGTCCATCCATCATGAGCTGACAACTCGCCTAGTCTGACCTGCCACTTCTCCATCACGTCGCGTTTAGATTATCTCCAGAACGCCTCTCCTCCGTCGTTGCCTCGGTTTTCCGTCCTTTATTATTTCCTTCCTCCATAGTTTCTCGTTCGATGCGTCCGCCGGATCCTCATTCAACCGATTTCAATGGATTTCTAGGACCACGGGAGTGTACTCGTTATGGTCTCGATCGGTGCGAGAGAGATATTAGTTTAATACGTCGTTCACCACCAATGCGCTGCGCGAATTCGTTCGGAGATATCGACAAACTTTATTTTCGCGAGCTGAAACGGCGAGCCGGAACGAAAATTAATAGAGCCGTATGAATTTTAAGCCCTGCCGATAACGCTGTCGAGAGAGCAGCCGGGCTTCGGCGCACAGATCCGTCAAAGTGGTGTTTGTAGTTTTTACAGAAATCGTTTCGAGAAACGCGCGGAATTTCCTGTCCTACGCGATCCTCCTTTAATCTCGTTAAAAGCCGTTTAAGGTATATTCTGTCCTGCGGAAATCGTCACCCGCAATTCCTTGAAATTCATAGGGTGATTACTAGACAGCGGATCTTTATGCAAAATTTTTTCATGTCAATTACAACAAATTTGGGTGACATAGAAAATTATTTCCTTTCTTAATATAAGGTCGAAAATAATATAACAGTATCTCTAAATTTTTCCACTATTTTTACTGTTTTAAATTATACCTACTGATTTTTGCCATAAGTGCATAAACATCCGCTGTCTAGTGATTACATTATACAGGGTGTTTAAACTAAGAGTATCAAATTGATGCTCGATCGCGACCCTGTGTTTATAATCAACACGAACTCAGTGAACTCCGCGCACTAGAATTTTTATCATTTTCTTCATCGAATCCTACAATATTGCATTCAGAAAAGCTGAAAATTTTTGGTCCCGTGAGCGAAAGTTCAGGAGTTACTAACGCGAAACACGAACGTGAGGTTTCAGTGAGCCTAGCGTTGGCGTCGCGCCGCGGTGGAGCAGTGAACAAGAGAAGGAGCAGAAATTGATTTAATTAGAACTCACTTATTCGGCCGTAAATACAGTTGCTGCTTCGAAATGTGCGTCACCTTGCCATTAGGAGTGCACAGCTGACTTCCAGTGTACGGGAAAGAATTTTCGAAAACATTAACTATGTATTTGTGCCTATGTAAGAACATAAAACTTAAAAAAAAAAGTATTTATCAATTATTCTTCTAAAATTTATTTTGTATGCTCTCCTTCTGCGTGCATGCTTTATTTTTGAGAATATTTTCACGTAGATTGGATTCTAGATTATTCAGTTACATCGATCAAGGGCGGAAAGATTAAAATTTATTCCTACCGCGATAGCATCCAGTTAAAAGCGATTAGAATATTATCCCTCGAGATGTGCGAGGGAGGGTAGTTTTCAATTGCGAATTAAAATATCGGCGAAATCTGCCGTCCCGATTTGATAGCGGAATAAGGGCGATTCTACGGGAATGCTACGGGAAGGGACGTTCATGGCCGGAAGCAGGAAGGGACATCGCTCGTAAATATGGCTTACGGGCTCAAATGTAAAATAATGAGATGTCCCTGTTAATATTTATAAGCGCGCATATGCTCACCAGAGCCATTTTCCGAATAAATGGATATAAATGCTGGAGGGTCCGGAGTTTTCAAAGCCGCCTCCTTACACATTAACTTTTACAAACTAGGAGGGTAATCCACCTACTTCACCACACCCCTGTCATTCTTATGAAACCGTAATTATTTTACCCCCGCTCTTCTATGGGTAATTGTTATAACTTTTCTCATCCGCTTGTAACTTTCTGTTCCTTAATCCTGTCGAGTAATAACTACTGTAATCAATGCAAGCGGAATATGTATGAATAAAGTTAAACATTTTTCATCCGTACGCGTTGTAAGTAGAATTTGATGGAAATATTCATGCTTTTAGAATATTAATTAATTCTGCTAGTTCTAACCAGTTTAGGTCCTGTACAAGTTTAGAAAAATGTGTGCACCTGTCCTTCCGAGAATCGGCGAAGGCTGTTGATTCTTACCGTTGATCCTTAATCGCATAGCAAAGCGTTCAACTCGAAATACATACGTTCGAGAATCGATATCGGATTCGCACATTTTCCCAGAGGGCCCGCGCAGTCTAAACGATCGATGGCACGTCTAGAGGTCTCTGCTAGTTACCCGAATCAAAAAATCTCGGGAACGTTCAACAATAACTATCAATCAAATCGTAATTATCTCCGCATTCGAATTTCCGTATGCACAGCTACGAACGTACATGCCCGGCTAGTGCAAATATTTGTGATCGTCTATGTAAATCAGTTCAGTTACGAGAAATCGGTTATGTTTAATTAATTCGGTATACAGCCAGCCACCGCTACGCGTCGCACCGTTCAAAATCGTCGCGCAGCGTAATCGGCCTTACAATCCGACAGGCAGACGGCTCAACCGACTGTCGGTCTATGTGTGTTTGGTATCTGTACATGTTCTACAAAGAATGTCCAATAGCTACAACCGATTTACCGATCCCGCGTTTCCGCCGTGTTCGCTGTAACTGACGGAACAATCAAGCCACGGGTTCTCCTTTGTGAAACGAAAAAAAGTAATCAACGTACCGCGATAACAGAGGGAAGAAGAAGCCACTCTGTACAAGCGCCATACAGGAAGAAAGTTTTACTCCCGTGCTGCGCGAAGTTGAAAGCCGCTTTGCCCATCTCGAACGGAATTAAGCGGAAAGAGGCGGCAGCGTTTATTTGTAAGCAGCGCCGGACCGACTAATAAAGATGCCCGGCCGTTTCCGGTGGGAGATATTAAAAACGCGAGTTCGTTTTGTTATTAAACATCGTTCCGTTTATTTTGCCGGCCACTTTGCGACAATAAATCACCGCACACCCGGCCGGAACGGTTTAATCCGTTCGCCGTACGTCCTCGCGAGCCGCACAGATTATTTCGGTCGTTTCAATTAAAACATCTCCTTTCCGCATACAAGAGCGCGGCCAACTTAATTGCATTCTTTCCGCGACGGTGCTCCTAGCCGCCTTTGGATTATGAAAAAAACATCTGGCAAAGCAGCCTCGAACCGAAACCGGAGGAGCACAGTGCTGCATGTAAACGGACATTCGGGACATAAATCATAACTTCTGAACTAATCAATTTTTACCTTAATAATTTTTTAAAGGGAATACAAAGATGCATCGATTAATGCACCAAAAATATAAGGTTCCATTAGTAAAAACTTCTAATTTTTTTTTTAATGAAGAGTTTTTTAGTATCTACTATAATGCATGATTATTTGACAATATACAACACCGTATTTTTTATTAGTATTAACTAATGGTTAACAAAGACTGCTTGATAAATCCAGAAATAAACTAAACTTATATTAAACTAAAATTAATACAATATAATTAGTTATGTTTCTTCTAGAAATTTTTAAATAATAATTAGATTTACCATGCTGAATATAACAAAATAGCCCGAAATAAAGTTGAAATTTCTTGGACCGTGTAATTAGATTAGAATCGAACCACGATTATTTTGATTTTGGTCCATTGCATGCCGCACTGTGCGACGCGACAGGTTTAACTGTGAAAAACAGAGCAGTCTGCGAATAGATTGTTTGCGCACGTACATACATGCACACGCGGCCCGCGCCGGACCATACAAATAGGGTGGAATGATGGATATGATAAGCTGTCCAGATAGCGGACGGGGGTTGTTTTCAATACATCAACCCTGGTTAACCTTCCGGCGCGATCCGAACGCCCCTCCCCCACTTCTCGCCACCCGAAGAGCTCCCTGAAAAACAAGCAGCCGAAAAAGACAATGCGCTCGGACAATGCAGTTGCGATTTTAGGTCAACGAAACGTCCGCCGATTACGAGTGGAAATTCTGGTGAATTACTAATTGGCCAGTGCGAGCTTGACTTTGCTCGTGCTGGTTTGCTGTAGGCTCCTCTGGTTCTCACTGTCGAAGGTATGCCGTGTATAGTTTATGAACTGCACCGGATGTTCCAAGTTTCGCATAAAATTCTTTGCCATGGTGGTCGTAAATCTTCGCTAGGCGGACGTGAACCGAGAGTTCAAGGTGACCTCTGTTTTCCATACTTAACCGTTGTGTTTTTATTTAACTAAGCGTGTAACCTATCCCGAATTCACTGATCTGGACTTTCGTCTTCCAAGGTCATTCAAGGTGATTCGCAAGAATTGACAAATGTCCTAATAAAAAGGATTAGATGTAGATACATATTCAATGATTATAAGTAGACTCTGGATCTTCATGCAAAATAAAATGTTTACACATCATTTCCACGGAAATTAAGCTAAATGAAGATTTATTGCTTGTGTAAATAATTTCAACTGATTTTCTGATTTACTGATTTTTGTCATAAATGCATAAAATCCGCTGTCTAATTGTTAGTGTTCAGCGACGAGATCGAAGGTCATTGAGAAAAAATGACAAATGTCTTCTAATAAAAAGCATTAAATGTAGCGTCGATAGATATCAACGTTTTCATTGACAAAAGTAGCTGAAATTATTTTGACACGAGAAAGCCAATCCCGATTTCATTTGGACCGTGATTTTCGTTCCGCGTCGAGCAAGGTCCTCCAAGCTCGAAGAGTCAAAGCGAGTGTTCAATTTGAAACGAAAGCCCGACGTTTTCTAAAATAAAGTTACCCTCCTCCTTGAACGGCGCGGCGGCCACGTAAACGCGATTACTTTGCAGATTGGGTCACTTAAAGAAGCTCTCCTCGCCGGCGAGCAACTGGCCGAGCAGCCTGATTAATTAAGGCCCGTTGATTACAGGCCTTACGGAAAACTTGAGTCGGCAATTACACGTTCGCTCTCACGTGGTTCGCCTTTCTGTTTGATTAACGTTGTACTTTCCTTCGTTTCTTTCCCCTTAATTCCGCCGGTAACCTCTTTCCAGCGGCGCACACACCCGGCCGCTCGGGGCACACGCACGCGGCAAAATTGAATTTGCGACCGCAGAAAGCGCGACGAGGTTTTCTAGCTCGGGGCGACGCGACGCGATATTCGCACCAATTCACCGAAAGTACACGAAAAGGGAACGTGATCGAAATTCGATACATCGAGCCACCCCGCAGCTCGCGATCTCGCTTCTTTGCCACGAGCTCTAGCTACTCTTGAGTCGCCCGCGAAAGTGGAACGGTCGTCAAGCAAACGTTCCAGAAAGATATTTTCAGCTGCCTCAGCAATGTTCAATTAACTCCTTCGAACGATCGACTCTGCTTTAACGTTGTGAACACAGACCGCTGATTCTTGAACCACTTGTGAGACGAATCCTCATGCAAAATACAAATTTTCTAGATTGATTTCAGGAATTCTTTCCATTTCTACTGCTAATGATTTTAATACTTACACAAAAATAGCATGAAAATGGAAAGATTTTAGAATCTTACGACATTAGATGATCCAGCAAGTGCTGAAATTATTAAATTCAGTACCGAGTATAATTTTTACATTTCACTTACTCTACGTCTTTATTGGATAAAGTATTTACGTTACTGGAACATTGAAATAAAAATTTTCTCCATCAATTCCAAGAATAAACATTCATTTCCCCTGCTAATGAATTTAATAATTAATTAAAAACAGCATGATCGTTTGTGTCTCGAAAACCATCCGGATTCTACTAATATTGTTTTAACAAGATACAAGCCAGCAAACTGTAAATGTTTGTTACATCACTCTCAAATTTGCATCGTATTGTCATTTCAGTATCCATAATTAAACATAGTCATGAGATTTTAATAGGTCGCCAATTAACGGGTACTGAATACTTGATATGATAATGACAACGTACTGTCTACTCTTCTGTTATTAACAACTAGGGAGATGTAAATTATATTCGAGTGGCACAGTAAATAATTCGAGTATCGCACAATGGCGTCATCAACGACTGTATGGAACGATTGAAATGATTTTCCTGATTCGCACTGTTTCGGCTCGGTTTGACTTATCTGGACATTATTTTTTGACTAAAAAATTTTTTTAGTCTCGACACTGGAAATTGTGACAAGTGTTGAGAAAATAATCTCGAAAATATTCGGGACCGACTGGATCATGGGAGTCCGACGTGCATCAAATTTGAAATTTGAAAATTGAAAATTTTGTGTCATTTGTGATTTAAAAAATTTTCAAAATTGATGAGCGTCCGCTTCCCACGATCCAATGGTCCACAATTTTAGGGGTATGGAACTAAATAACCTTGCAGAATAATTCTCTTCAAGTACAGCTAAGGTCCACCCTAATCTGCAGACTAGCAAAACTATTATACGAACTATTACAAATTCTCAAAAATTCGTTAACCTTCGGAAATCAGGCTTCGCCGATAAAGATGCTGAAACGAAAAAGAAACCGACGAAAACGGTTTTTTTTATTAAAATGGGTCTCGGACATGCGGTCTAAGTCCCTTGTCCGCGGTGCTCCCGCAGTTGAAGGATGAAAAACGATTCCTTGCGTCTTTCGAGAACGAGATTCTCGAGAGACGTCTGGTATTCCGGGCCTGCGTGATCCTACACCGCAAAGACTGTCAACCCCCTACGGGCCGCGTCTTACAGTTTTGATACGCTATTCCATCGCCAGTGATGCGAGATAGGAAGGCCGCGTCCGGCGTGTCGCGTCGGCGGGAAAAGGCTCGCGCACCGGGCGAGACGAGGAGAGAAATGAAGAAAGGGCTCAGGGAAAGAGAAGCATCCCGGGAAATAAGATTCTGACTTTCTTCTTGACATATCTGTCTTCCGACCGCGGATCTTCGAAGGTGCAACCGTGTAGACTGCCGGAGGGAGGAGAAACGGTAGAAGAAGGGCGCGAAGGAGGAGATCGCATAAAAGCAAAGAGAGAATGCTGAAAATTTCTCCAGACGGCTGACGCGATGCATTGTCTTTGCACGCCCGTCCCGGGGTTCGTGCCATCAGAGCGCGAACACGTCTGATGGGCATTTCCATACGCGGTCCTCGCGTGAAACTCGGAAAAATCCGTGGACACCGACGCGCGATACTACCGGAGCATGAATATCGTTGTCTACGGAATGTTCCTCCACCGACTGACAATACTGCGATCGCGATGGAATCTCTGATGCTCTCGCGAATCTTTCAACGCGGACGCCATTTTAGCGAGAAGATCAACTTCAACACAACGAAGCTGTAACGATAGAAACGCGAATACAATCGACCGCTTCAGTAATAAAAATCATTTTTTAATTACATAGAAGTTGGTCCTCCTCAACTTAACCACACCGTATTCTATTTGCATGATTTTTCCATTCTGGATGGCAGCTACAATGCAAAGATTATTTGAATAGAATGAGTTGTGGTTAGGTAAGGTTAGGTTAATCTCAATTACTAGATCAAATTCTAGATGACAGCTACGACGTAAAGATTATGTGCAACCCTATACATATACAGTGGATCCAAAAAGTATTTTAACTCTAAATGCCCGATTCTCGAAAAATTGCCAATATTTAAACAGTAATAATTTCGTAAAAAATTACCACACGATCATAAAATTTGACTCGTTTTAAAGCTGAAAGTCTCTACTTTCAAAATCCATCGTTCATTTTACTCCAAGATCTTTTTTCATGACGTAGCGAGCGAGAAACTGAAGACGCGTTTCTCGCATCGCTGTATTTTGATCAGGTAACGTGACGGATTACCGATACATTTTACGACGCCGACGTATATAACACTCGTTATACCATTCCCGTTTAAAATTGAGTTAACAATGGACCGCGGAGAATGATGTTCCATGCATTCGCAATTTCGTTACGTAATACGTCAGCGCCTGTTATGAGAAGCAGTAACGAGCGAAGTATCTTGGAAACACTACGTGACTCGTGTCAATCGATAAAACCGTGGTAGAACATTTTCTTGTTACACGCTGTCTTGATGTAAGTTGAATTTTATGAAAAGGCTATAGCCGGGTTTGGTAGTAAAATTCGCCCCCGACGAGTTTTTGATCGAGCTTTGGCAATTCGATAGCCTACCCAAAAAGACCCCGATCTGCCAAGTTACAGCCCCATATCTCATCTGTAAGGGTAGTTATTGAGGAAAATCGAAAAACCAGTTTTTGGCCCATTTTCCCCATTTATTGACAGTTAAAAATTCTGAAAAAATTCTGACACATTTTGGATACTAAGCCACATATAGTATCATTTTCAATTTTTCGTTGCAAACTTGTTGTAAAACGCGAAAAACACGAAAAACGCAAAAAAAAAATGTAAAAATGCAGTTTATAAGAAATCGAAAGAGCATACACAATTTAAATGATATTACAAAAGCTCAATTTTTTCAATCCGGGGTCGGTAAAAATAACTTGCNCTAGTACACCCGAATTAAAAAATTGAATATTCAAATCACGGTAGTTATTTTTAATTAAAAAATACTACCGTGATTTGAATATTCAAAATTTTAATTCGGGTGTACGTAGNGCAAGTTATTTTTACCGACCCCGGATTGAAAAAATTGAGCTTTTGTAATATCATGTTTATAATCTGTGTATGCTCTTTCGATTTCTTATAAACTGCATTTTTTACATTTTTTTTTGCGTTTTTCGTGTTTTTCGCGTTTTACAACAAGTTTGCAACGAAAAATTGAAAATGATACTATATGTGGCTTAGTATCCAAAATGTGTCAGAATTTTTTCAGAATTTTTAACTGTCAATAAATGGGGAAAATGGGCCAAAAACTGGTTTTTCGATTTTCCTCAATAACTACCCTTACAGATGAGATATGGGGCTGTAACTTGGCAGATCGGGGTCTTTTTGGGTAGGCTATCGAATTGCCAAAGCTCGATCAAAAACTCGTCGGGGGCGAATTTTACTACCAAACCCGGCTATAGCCTTTCGTAAATATTCTTGATTAAATTTACCCTTATTGTATATCACACGGCGGGTCAAAATGTTTAATAAGCAGGTACAAATTGAGCACCATAAATTAGTTTTCTGTTATAATTAAAAATAATTATAATTAATAGTTATATTTAGAATATTTAGTTTTATATTAGTTATTTTTAAGAATCTTAGTTTAGAATATTTAGTGAAATCTTTTAAGAATATTAGTTTAGAATATTTAGTGAAATCTTTTTAAGAATCTTAGTTTAGAATATTTAGTGAAATCTTTTTAAGAATGTTAGTTTAGAATATTTAGCGAAATCTTCATCACTAATCCGGGAAACGATATCACAATCTAATTAAATTTGTTTGAGCAGCGATTTCATTCGTTGACTGTTATCAACTGCCAATGCTCGTTCGATTGAAATCAGGCAGAGCTACGTCGTAAGAAAAACAAGCAAAACAGTTGGCAGTTTTTGCTCGGGAAGCGAAAATGATGGACATCGGGTGAAAAATTCTGCTTCGAAAAGTGACGTCGTATTTCGTTCGAAGTTCTTCCCGGCACAGTAGCCCGGCATGACCCCATTACAACGTTAAGCTGTATAAAAACTTCCATCTGGATGTTTCCCCTTGCGAGGAAAAGTTATTCCATTTTAGAAAAATCCTTCATTTTCTTGTTCGATGAAAATCGCTTCGCGGAACATTCTACTCTTTCCTGAAGGATTCAACGTGGATATTATTTTCAAGAAACGTTTGTTGCCGGTGAAATGAGTTCGTTAACGTTCGAACTGATCTCCGTTAAACCTTGAAGCCATTTACCGGAGAATATTCGTTCCGTATTTCCGATTTATCTTCTTGCGCGTAATCTCTAATTTTCTAGATGATTATGAAAATGCAACGAACTTCTGGATACATTATTCAAAGGTTACGATGAAAGGAAAATTGAATGGAATGCAACGTAACGAGCATTCCTGCTTGCAAAATCAGATTAAAACGAACGTTAGTCTGAAACTACGTACACAGTTTCGATTTTATGCCGGGGCTCGAGTTCCACGGGAAAATTAAATTACGTTTACGACGTCTTCCGTACACCGGCGAAAAAGAAACGGAAGGTATTTTTTAATACGAGCCGACATACTTAAGAGTGCTTTATGCGCCACGGTTAAGAAATATAATTTCCCTTAATACACTCCGCTCGCTATGCTAACCTTAAAATCCCATTTAATTATATTTTCTTTTGCCGCGCGTGCGAGCAACCTCCCCGTATTTCGTTATTTATAGAAGTCGCATCTTCCTTATCGTTGCGCCAAGAGTCGAGCGACGAGACTCTGTTAAACGGACATAATCGCTGTTAAGGTCCAGCATAGATTTTTGATACTCATTATATTTGATTAGATTTAGATTCTAATTAGTAGACAGCGGATCTTTATGCAAAATAAAAATTGTCCGCGTCGATTACAAAGAATAGAAACTAAATATAATTCGAGAGAAACGCGAGCAATTAACAATCGCTTTGCGGAATCGAAACGAGTCGGAAACGATAATTCGTACGACGCTTATTTACGAATTACATTACACATCTGTAAATTAATTCGCCCAAAACGTTTACTTTTCTTGCTCGTAAGAGATCCCGGTGTTTCGCCGGTCCCAGTGTTTGCTGGTTTCGCAGCGACTCGTCCCGTCGGCCGGCACGGACCGCTTTCCGCAAATTAAACGGCGCTTGCTCATTGAATAAATCATCGTAGCTAATTAATAGATCGAATTTACGTAACGGCGGGTCGGACGAGCGACGCGTGACACATTTCACGAAGACCGACCGCGGGCAAGATGGTCCTCCGTATATCTGATCACGCATTAATCCGGGACAAGCCGACAGAGCGGCAGCGATTCGGCAACTTAATTAAACCAATTAATATTACGACCGACAAGAATGACGACCGATCCGATATCCGAGGAACTGGCGCGTCTGCAAGTTTGCCGAACGAGCGTCGAGTTTCAGCCGCGTTGCGTCCGCTAATCATTCATGTGTACCTGCATACTGAAATTAAGCACAGCGCGTCTTCGTGGTAGCTCGTGGAAGACCGGACGAATTTTTTATCGTGGAAACTGAATTCTTTGTTTCAATACTTTGTACTAATGTTTTCTGTAATGTTAATTCTTTACTTGAATACTTCGGACGAATACTTGCACAGTATTTATTTGAATACCGAATACTTTCTGAGAGTCAGTCGCTCGCGATCCTTACGAACACGCACGTCGCCAGTTCTCTCCGATTCACTTTGTTTTAAAATATATATATCTTGTTCTGTTCAACCAGCCTTTATCTAAATTATCCTGACAACCTTTAGGCCACTACAGATTGAAACGTATCCGCGATAAACACGCATCGTTAACGTGGCTACCCTTCTGCCCAAAATTAATAAATCCGTTTTCGTTGCGGCTTTTCCTTACATATTATTACGTATTTTTTAATGGCCAGTCATTTCGATGTAACTGTTCACAGTTCTAGTGTTAAAAGTGTGGCTTTCCGCTGACGAAGAACAACAAGCTTTCCGCGACATCTCGAAATCCGCGGGGCAATCTCGGCCGAGTTTTGTACGATTCGCAGCAGCAGTGTTACAATTATCGAAAAGCATGCCATCGGGCTACTATTGATCCGCAAAGTGTCCGTGCCGGTCACAGGGTTTTTCTACGGACGGATGAAACGGGCAGCGCCGAGCAGCGAGCCTCGAACGGGTTTAATTGCTCGGAGCTCGTGCAGTTCATCGATTGCCGCTGTATCGGCGAGATAAAATCCTCTCGTTTTAATTATTCTTTGGTAACGATTCGGACGAGTAACAGTGCGCGCTCGTGAAACCGCTAATAAATTAATAATAACGCGCTCCATGGCGAAACTCCGTGGACCAGATTATTTTCTACCGTGCCGTTTTTTGCCATATGCATGCCCCATATCTAGGATCAGAAATAACTCGGCTGTTAAACAAAAAGAAAAAAATCTTTAATTTAACGAAACACCTCCAGTTGGGACGTAAAAATTTATCTATTGTACCGTTCTTCGTTAAAACAAGAGCCGTTGTCGCTTCTCGTCTTCTCTTTTCCTTAGCTTTTAGACTCGCATTCGCAATGTTAAGGCGATTAATAACGAGTTTATAATGTACTGAAATTTACGACTGTAACGGGTAGGTAGGTGTACGGTATTAAATTGACGATAAGTTACCGTTAGTTCCAGTCACGTGAACTCGGAATTACGGGGCTGCATTATCAGCAAATATCTTCGGTACACTTCTCAAAATTAATTTCCTGAGGCACGGCGGATAACAATAATCGATAAGTTTGCCGAACTTTAGTACCGCGCCGTGAAACATTCAGAGATTAATCAATAAAACGTGCCGCGAAACTTGAAACATTTAATATTCACTACGCGCGGATTCGTATCGTGTCGTTCGGTTGTTTAACGTTCCCTCCCCCTCCCCCGTAACTGGTTCGTGTTGTACGACCAAATTAACACCAAAAAATTGGCCGGGCACCTCGGGCATTTTGCAATTTCGTTTGTTTGCTCCGCAAACGCAATAAGCCTGGGTCCAAGTCCGCGGCTCGGAAGCGGCCGATTAATAAATATCCGCGAGTAATTAATTGGATTGCAATCAGACAGAACGGACGTGCGTTATTAAATTTTCACCGCGACCCGCGGCCATTCCACTGTCGTGGATCGTTCTCCCGTAATTTCGCCGGACGGTTTGTACGTTTCATAATTTACGAGCCGCAACGTCGTATTTAATGTATTTCTTTCGCGATGAACGTGCCAGGCTATAATTGCGGGGCACGCGTAACAGGCGGCTGTTCGAGCACAAAGAGGAACAATGCTCGGAAGAAACGAGACCGGCTGGTTAAACTGGATTTTCATACAGCGCGCAATTATGCCCGGCACGAGAATATTGGGATAGTTCATAGTTATCTCATTGTGGCCAGCGAACGCGATTAACCCTTAACTGGGCGCGCGGAGCACTTTGTGCACCATCCTTTAAAACTACGTATATCATAAATTTTATGTCAAATAAATAATACGTCCATAACTTTAAAGTGCCTAAGGATAAATGAAAACCATATCGGCTCTAGTAGGATGACACTACAGACGTAGGTTATGTGGGCCGTGCCAATCGTAACTAGCAGAAATAAAAATTATACTACATTAAACTACAAACGGAGCACTCAGTGCTACTGCGCGCCCACTTAAGGGTTAACTAACCGTATGACAAGTTGAACGTAGTAACCGTCATTCCTGAAAAATCGGGGGCAGCGACGAGACTGCGAATGTGAGCCCCATTAAACCATTCAACTTTATCCTTCAGACATTTGACGTATCTTTAACGTACAGCAAAGTTATTTGAGGTGCAAAGATTATGTGACTCACCCTCTATAAAATTCACTATACATAAAAAAAAATTAATTTAATGATTTCAATATTTTTTAATCATGTCTGAAATATATCATGCCAATCCTAAGAGAACTGTAAACATTTTCCATTCGACTTTTCATCTGTTATTATCAGTCTGGGGATGTGGTCACACAGAGCGAAGGTTAAACAAGTAAATAAAGCGGAAAAAAACTTTCTATCTCAAAATAAATACGAAACGAAGCGAGTCAACAAATTTCGAGTAAATAGAATTAAGAGCACGACTCGGGTTGGGAATCGTGGAGAAAAGCTCGCAGCCCCGAATATTTCAGTACGGAAACACCTGCCTCGTGGCTTGGTCGTGTGCGATATACTTTATCCGGTGTTTTAACCTCGCAGCACCGCGGGGCACCGCGTCCAAAAATTAATAATACGATGATTCGATTAAGTACACCTGAAGCCAGGCCCGATATCGCTCTGGAAACAAAGGCTGCGGGGGTGGAGGGTATAACTCTCCCCCGGGGTGGCGTAACGCTTCTTAATAAGTGCTCCCTTTCGCAACTATATTAGCGAATAACTTAGCCGAATGACGATCCGCGGCGAAATAGCTTCGCAAGGCCGCGGGTAATCACGGCCTCGGCCCGATGACGGGCGGCTGCGGGGCGGGGCGGTTCCCCGCGTAAAATATAACAGCCGGCCGGGGGGAAAAGATGGAAGACCAGGGCCACGGAGAGAGAAATGGGGTTGGACGGCATGCCGCCCTTCTAATTTGATGTTGCGTGTTATTAAAGGGCCATTAAAACTCCGTGCATCTACTAATTACCTGCACGCAGTCTGCGAGCGGCACGGTTTAATCAATATTCGGCTTTGTTACAGCCGCGGAAGGAGCGTGAATGATATTCGTCCCGGGGCTCCTCTATCGTCGGGCGTCCTTGTAAATGAGAATTTTCCCGTTCGGCCGTGTACAACCGTGCGAAACAAATGGAGGAAACGCGGCGGGCCCCGATGGCCCGTGGGGGTGCAGTCGGCGGAATAAAAAAAAGCGGAAAGAAAGAGAGAAGCGAAGGTCGGTGGAAACCGGCGGACCGCACGTGAATTTTTGCAATTCCGATGTCGACGTCGCCGCGGTGCGCCGTTTTGTTACCGGGAACGACGCGGACCCGGCAACGCGACGTTCTCCGCGCTCTCTCTATTTTTCTCGCGTGTCCCCTTTCTAATCGACGCGGCTGTACGCCCGCACCAGCCGCGGATTCGCCCGACGTCGATGGGTCAACGACGAAAACGTAGCACGCGCACCACGCTTTCAAAACAATATCGGCGACGTTGCCGGATAGCCCGTCGAAAAAATTCGCGCGGACTTGTTACCATCACAGCGAACAACAACGGCTTCTCGTTGGTCGGACCTGAACGGAAAAGATCCCCGAGCGGACAGCTTTCCCCGCGCTTCGCGTGTAAAGCGATTTTATTGAAATCGTTCTATTTGCTCGCGAACTACCGCCCTGCCCAGAAGAATCACATGAAATCGCAAGAATTTATTGACGGACCAAATGTCACGCGTTAATATGACTGTCACGTCGGATGGTGACACAGTTCTTCGTTTATCTTTAAGAATTAATTTTCCATGGAGGAATTTTTGTAATAAGTTAGCGGATTTTATGCATTTATGGGAAAAAATTGGTAGGCGTAATTTAAAACAGTCAAAAGATTGGAAAAATTTAAAGACACTGCTACATTATTTTCTACCCATTAAACGTATTATCAGAGGAAATAAATTTCTACTGTATTCCACTTTGTTTTAGTTGACGTACAAAAATTTTATTTTGCATAAAGATCCGCTGTCTAACAATAAGCTTCAACTTTCCAGTTTCCATTAGAATTGATCTTATAGAATTGTTGAGGGGCGATTGTTCAGCAAGGAACGTGTTAATCACTATTGCAGAGAGTATAATGCGTGCGAGCGTGTATAGATCCAAAACAGCTGACGAACGAGCCTACGCGCGACACCTCGTATTTCGAAGAGGTCGAAAAACAAGGGCTCACCTCGTGGAGGTGAGATCCGAACAATGCCGGACGCGTGCGAACGACGCACGTTCAAAGACAAAGCGGTGCGGGCAAGTGATTAGCAACAGCGAAACAGCAGCGAACATGCGAGCAGTGTTGCAGAGAATTGTAGTTTACGCCCAAGTGATTCGTGAATATTAATTATCTTGTATTCGTCTTGTCGTTGTAAAATAATAATAATAAAAATCTATTATTTTTTTGAAAATTTCATATCGCAGAATACGTTTAATAGCGACGAAACGCGAGGGAGAAACATTTTAGGTGAATATTGCGAAATGCTTCAATGGATTTGTCTGAATCTTAATTTTGATTAATAATCGTCATTTTTAGATAAAATTAGCTTCAAGAAAATCGAGAAAAATATTTTGCGTCCTGATTATATGAGACTAGCATACCTCCATGAGTTTGTCTGACCATTCCTGGACGTTACTACTTGAAATAAGGTACAGTCCCACTAATATTCGGACACTCTTAAAAAAACGTTAACTTTTTTAATCTTGGACCATACGATTTGGATTTTTTTAGGGGGAAGTTAGAACAATTGGTTTGTTACGCAACGTGAAAAGAATTTCGATGGAACTTTCACAATGATGAATTAAATTTTCAATATGGACCCACATAAAAAAGTAGAAAAACGCAACTTCCAATATTTCCTCTACAATTCCGACCAATTTCAATTGTCGAAAAAATTTCCTCTCCCATCATGTGGTAAACTTGCTCTAACTTCTCAGAAAAAGTTCAAATCGTATGGTCCAATGTCAAAAAAGTCATCGTTTTTTAAGAGCGTCCAATAATGTTTCATCATTGTCAACATCGAGAACACTGACTGACCGATGGAAGAAAACCATACTTCGATTTGCAAAAGCATGATAAATGCGTAAAACGGAAGCGGAGTGTGGAAACGAAAAAAATAGGTAATAAAGAACGGCCGATAAGAATCGTTGGGAAGTAGCTCGCGCTGAATAATACTCGAGCGACCGAAACCCGCCGAAACTTTCCCACCCGAAGGCATTATCGTCGCGCAAGAATTGCCCGGCACCGAATGAAGTCTTCCCCCGGAACTAATCTTTTTTATTCCCAAATCTCTGCTTCTGCCTCTGTCGTCGGAAGCGAGCAACTGCTCGACAAGTCGAGGCTCTAATTTCACAGCTCGATTAGTTTTGTCACAGGGCGCCGCTAACCGGTGAGTAAAAAAAAAGAAAAAAAATCAATATCGACGGGAACCCGCTCGTTCAAAAGAATTCGCTCTGGGTATCGCGATCGACTTAATGCGTCGATTTCGTTGGCTGCAACGACGCGCCGTCACGCGTCAAAGACTGAGAGCGACGGACGAATGGAAAGATATAGAGATAGGACGCGGAATTGGTTCATTATCGTAATTTCCATATATCTTTCGCCGATAAACGTCGGGCCATCGAAGGAACGAGCCATCGACAAATGAGACCGTAGCATTCTTTATCTGGGCCAATGAAAGGGAGGGTTACCGCTCGAAGGGAAGTCGATAGTTCGATAAGTCTCACGGCAACGGTCCTGCTTTACGAAACCTTAGCACGCAATCATAAGCTCCCTCCGCAACCGCTATCCTGCTCTCGCTCAGGCACTTGAGAGCCGAACTTTTATGGGGTTCGACCGGGCAAGCCCAATCGGCGCCCCGTTTGATTTAGCGCCGTTCCATTTCTGCAGTCCCCGGCAAACACACCGTCGATTCGATCAGGCGAATTTCTACTTTGAATCGAGCCAGCGAGATTCCCTTCGAGGAAGTCCGCGTGTTCGAAAATTATATTTACAACGTTTCACGTTTACTGCGGGTCATGGTGCGGTAATAATCTCTTGCTACTTCGCCGGCTTTCGTGTGCACAATCAGGTAATGCTAATTAGCTTTTCATTAGACTACAGAAATCTTACCTGAGCAAGTACTCTTGGAAATATTACTTGAAGAGTATTATTGATTCTGAAGCGGCAGTTGTGATTTTATGCATTTCTGACAAAAATTTGAGACTCCTTTATGACATACATATTGTTGGTATTCCTGATCACTAGACTGCGCATCTTTATGCAATATAAAAATGTTCTGCATTGATTGTGGGAAGCAGGAGTAGAATAACCTAATATCTCTCGAAAGCCGAATTTCCTAAAAAATTGATTTTAATGTTACGCTTCTCTCATTTATTTTGAGAGTGCAATAATGACAGAAAGATTCTCAAAACGTCGAAAAAAATTATTTGAATACTCCAATTTAGAGTGAAGGAAATTAAAAGCTACAAAAACTTCCTACCATTCCCAAGTTTCATCAAAACATTTACTAAACTACACGCTGAAAAATACAAGGGCGGACATTTTGGACGTTTCGCGACAAATTCTGGGAAACGCAATATCCCCCGAGCGGAATTTTCAATACATGCAGGAAATTGACCTAATTATTCGAGGTGCAGCGTCATTATGAGCCGGCGGGCTCATTATTTTCCGAAATTGAGCTGAACTCGTTCCTAACCTGGCACAATGTAATTTCATTGGCGGTCGCGGAACAGAGCCCGCGGCGAAAGAATCGAGATCGATTTACCCTGTTCCGTGTAAACACGCGATCAGTTTGGCCCACTCTGTGCGCGAGCAATTTCGAGCGAAGGGCTTTGTACCCGAAAAAGTCCACGGAACTTTCGGCTGACGCGTAACTCGACGGCAACCGTAGATCGATACATCGATTGTGCTAACAAGAAACCTCCGGTGCCTTCTTATTTCTACTTTCGACGACGACGAAATTGTCGAGACTCAATTTGCTCGGCCATTGTCTCGTATTTCTCGTAAGCGGCGGTGTGTATTTCCGTGACGGCGATCATAGGTGGCGATGTGCATTCCCTGGCCCGAATGAGATTCAAATGTATTCCAAGATGATGTTCGTTCGGCGCGAAACAGCTCGCTGTTTTACGAGTTCATCCGCGCCAACCGACGCTCAACGCATTTCGCTTCTCGAGGGTTGAATAATGGGGAATCGCAACGGAGATATCCCCATCGAAATTACACCTTGATGTTTTCGCGAAACTTTATTGTTCGCCTTCGCAGCGCCGCGCCGAGGTATTCTCGTACGGAATGCTCGACGTTAATCAGGGGATTACGCTCCTTTAAACGTTTCCGTTCTGTTACGCGAAGCGAAAACATTTCTCCGTAATCACTTTTCTCGGTGAGTAATAGTATTATTACGCTTTGCGTAATTCTTCCTCGGCTTTCTGTCACGTTTCGCGAATTCTGCCCGAAAACCATGTTCGATTCTGAGTTCTACTCGTTGCCCGAGCCTCCTTCTAGATATTACTGCGAAAAATGGGGATTATTTATAAACTATCCCTCCAGTGGATAGGTATTGCCCCAGGGTGGAGTACTCAGCCCCTATCTTTACAATATTTACATCAAGAATATTAACAACAATCCTCAGTGACGCAGAATCTGCCGGCTCGTAAACATTATGAACTATGAGAATTGATTCATACCAACTCCTAACGCGGCTCATTGTTCACAAGCTAAGTCGCTAACGAGCGCTTCAGCCGCGCTGCAACGTTCCCCAATTCGGTACGATTCGTTAACGAAAGGAAACGATGTAATTAAAACACGTTTATACTGTTTGCGCGATTAAGAGGCTTGAATAGGAATCAATATTGGTTAAATATCGGTGTATACGAAATAACACGAACTGCACACAATATTGACAAGTGTAACGTATGCATGGCGCATTGATTATTCGACGTCGAGCGGAATTTAATCACATCGCACGATCGAGCCGGCTCGTATAATGAATATTAAAAATTTATTTCCCGAAGCTTCGCATCAAATAATCCCCCTACGTCCCGCGCATTTGATCCCAGCCCAGCGGAAAATTTGGATATCCTACATATTTATCCAGCAATGCTCGCGATATAAAGGAGCGGCTGACGCTCGATTCGCTTTCAAGTAATTAAAACCTTACAACAAAAAGCACTCTCCGCTTGTGTATAGTTGCTCCCGCACCGGGGATTATTTCACAGACGTTTCCGAATATGTAGCACACTTGCGCGTATCGCTGGTATTTAAAATTAAAAATCATTGTATTATGCCGCGTCGAATGAAATTACGTGTATACCGGTTGGCGCGACGCGACGCAACATGGAAACTCGACGAGAAGGACGAGCGAAATATCGCGGCGCGGCAGGTGGAACGGGGAATCCCCGAGCAACAGAAAATGTCGTGTAACGTGCTCCGACGTGAAAAAAACATTTTTCAGTTATTCGTACCCGTTGTTTCCAATTTGCACTTTGCAACGCGGAACGGCGAGCAGCCGGAAGGTCGAAAAGATTCGCGTTTCCATCGGAAACGAGTTGCGGGATCATTTAGATGCTTTGTTGCCGGCGAACTGTTTGCAATTGGCCATTGAAAGTTGAACCGCGAAAAACGTTGTGGACAGAAGCTGCGCCGGGAAATAGCGCGGGCGACACACGCCGCTGAAATATCCACCCATAAACGCCGTAAACGCTCCCGACGATTACATTCACTGATCGCCGGTTTTGTGGAAATCGCGGGTAAACCGAAACTTCGGCGCGACGATTCTGCCTTTCGAGCCTTTTTTTCGGACATTTGCCCACTGTTTAGCAGTGATTCGAACGCGACCAGAACGACGAGTATCTAATCAATTACTAAACGAACTTTGGTTTGGTAATATTTTTATTTTCTACTTTTAACACTAAACCTACCAAGCACTAAAATCGATTAAGAATGTCAAGGCTTTACATTTTGTGGAATTTTGAACACAATATGAGTTTGGATGAAAAAATTTCTTTTTTTTTAGGTCACCGGAGTTACGTATTAACAGAAGCTTAAAATTCTTCTGAATTTCTACAGGGTATTACAGAAATAAGTGCTAGATAAATGATGAAATGAGTGCCAAGTAAACTCTCGCTGTCAAATGTCTGTAGGATTAGCCATGTATCAGAAGTAGTAAATGCTGCGGGCCCCGCGTGTAAATCGCGACGAGTTTGTTTGTAAAAGTTGTGTTTTGTTCGATTACCAAACCTAGGCCCTCTTGATAACGGTTGCTACAGGCCCCGCGCTGGCTTAATCCGGGACTAGGTGCCTGATGTCTCACTCGCAGCCGATGTTTCTCATTCTTCCTCCGGAGAAACAAAACGTCATCACGTAAATATCCTACAGAGCTAATTTTCTCGCCATCGGCTCGTTGGATGCTACCGTGCGGCTCCGAACAGGCTGGAAAATTCGCGAGGCCGAAATCAGGGGAAA
The DNA here is from genome assembly GCA_028454225.1 of Lasioglossum leucozonium. Classification (NCBI taxonomy): domain Eukaryota; kingdom Metazoa; phylum Arthropoda; class Insecta; order Hymenoptera; family Halictidae; genus Lasioglossum; species Lasioglossum leucozonium. The sequence goes on along the minus strand of CM052217.1, from coordinate 1,556,572 downwards.
AGGTGTTAAAATTGGCGGGAGGGGAAGGGGTGGGGTCCATCGGAAAATTCAAATATTCGCGGTGGTTGGGGATAGGTCGGGGCTGGAACGCAGCTGGCCGGGAATTAACTTCGTCCTGTGAAGTGTTATCGAGCGTGGCGTGCACCCCGGCGCGGCGTCGTCTCGAAAAGCGGCGGGGGTAGAGAGCTAGCCCCGAGGTTTTTATCTGTGGTGGTGGAAAGTTGCGGCGATGATGATGGCAGCAGCAGCGGCGGCGTCGGCGGCGGTGGTGGCGTCGACGACGGTGGTGACGGTGACGGTGTGACGGTCGATGGTGGTGGAAGGCTGATATCGGCGGTGAATGCCGGTGCTGGCGGCGTTGGAATTTTCCTTGCTTCCATCACCGTGGGAAAAAGCAAAGAGTAAAAGCAAACAGGGGCAGTCTAGCAGCCCCGGAGCGGCCCATCTGTCCCCTCGTTCCCTCCGGGTGGCGCTCCGCCTCCAGTTCGCTTCTCCTTCCTGTTTTCCCGCCGTTGGCGCATCGGAATCTGTGCCAATGGATGCTGCCGCGTCTCGCTGCTCTTATTCGATCGGGAACGGCCGGAAAATGTGAAAAATTCCTATTAAGGGATTCCAATAGGGTTTCGCGGGTACCGGGCACATAAAACATAATATTATTTCCGGCGGTCGGCGCGGTGGCGCGAGAATTCAATTTAGCCGTGGCGCACATAATATAATGCTCCTCCTTCTTCGTTCATGACGGAGCTCGAACGCCGCGCCGTCGGCCGCTTCTTACCCTCCTCTATGCCCTGCTGCCCTTAAAATCCTCGCCATCCTCCTGCCACAGAGACCTGCTAGCGCCCCGCCGCGGTAGAGTACCAAATAGACCGAGACTTAAGGGAACGAATCGCCTCGGCTTTAATCCAGAAAGGATTCAATCGGCTCGAGCGCGAACGCTGCCGAAGGAGAGAACGACCGTTTAATGCCAATCGAGCGAGCCTCCCGATCCCTATCCTCCTCGTCCCACGCCGACGCTCGGACCTCTTCAATTGCCTGCTCTTTCTCTTTCGTAACTCTCGAGAATTTCACCGACGCCCGTAAACTACCGCCCCGAAGCTGGAGAAAATCGTAGACTCGTCGCACTCCGGGTACTCGAACGAAGGCAGGGCTGACTTTTAGATGCCGACGACACTCTCTGTTGTTCTTGAGCCTCGATATACGTTTCTTTCAGCTGACTTTAGCTGACTCGGTCGAAGAAAAGGCGCATCCTGCGCTGCACAGTTTTACCGGAACCGGTGTCACTCGAAGCACGTCTAAGCAGAGTTTACGCTGTTTCGAGAGTCAGCAATCGATCACTGGGCTGGCCACAACAATTAGCGTCGATCAGGACACTCCAGTCGCCAGTCAAGTCCAGCACGCAGGATCGAACTCTGTTCAAGTGATTAACGATTCCGAAATCAAGTTTGCTAGTATTTATGAATTAATTGGTTATTGCGGAATACTATGACTCGCGCAAAGGACTTTATAACCCGCAATATAGTCCAACATGGGCGACTCTGATATCCGATGCAACCGTTTCCCCAGGTATGCGTGTTGTTACCTTCAACGAACATGACGCTTGTTCCATACCATAGGTGGACGTGACGTTTAGCAACGGAACACTCTCGCCATACGCGGTCATCCCTGCGGCCTACGCAACACCAGACAGTTCCGACTGTTGAATCATCAGCGCTTAATAATTCCGAGTTGCCGAGCTCATTTGCGAACTTGTTTAATGCACCCGGTGCATTCGTCAGCGGCTTGAAATCGTTGACAAAATGCTCCCAGTAGTGATAGCTCAGCGAGGAATAATTAGCCCCTGTGTTCGCAGTTACAAATTAATGGTCGGGGAGAACATTATAGTGTTATTGTGTTGACTCGCCTTGAATCGGACGAACAGTACAGTTAGAGTTGCACATTTCTCGGATCGAGTCAGAAGAAAGCGAACAAATGAATTTCTTTTCCAGTCAATTTCATTTATCAAACAAGAATGGGTGTTTGAGTAATAGAAGAGGACCGAGTTATCGATACCAGAATGCTCAGCATCCTCTATGGCAGCAATCAACGTCCTCAGGAATATGCACTGGTTAACCTCGATCAGCACAAGTTAATAGTTGGCAAGATGCCTCATAAATGGACACAGGGATTTTTAAAAGGATATTTCTGGGATACTGAGGTATCCCAAGGAACGTAGAAACAATCCTATTTTATATTGTTCTGAGAGGGAAAGTGCTTGCTGGCATTTGGGTCTAGGACTATGCACTGGTTAACCTCGATCGGCAGAAGTCGATAGCTGGCAACATACCTCATAAATGGACACAGGGACTACTAAAGGATATTTCTGGTACATTGAGCTATCCTAGAATCGTAGTGTTGACACAAAATGAACATAGAAACAATCCTATTTATATTGTTCTGAGAGGGAAAGTGCTTGCTGGCATTTGAGTCTAGGACTATGCACTGGTCAACCTCGATCAGCAGAAGTCGATAGCTGGCAACATACCTCATAAATGGATATCGAGTGACACATTGAAAGCACTCTGTCTCCTGGTAAACCACTCGAAAGCTTCACCAGTGAACGTTGTTATTCATACATTGTTGTTTAAATATCTCCCGAATCTGGTTTACATTGCTAAGTCGCGAGTCTGCTACGTGGCACCGATGATCCGCCAAGGGTGTTCGTAAGATCTATTGTAGAATCGGTAACAGTAGAGTTTTGCAGGATCACGTTGATCCTTAAATACCAACAAATTTCGTGGAGATCTAAAGTCTGAAGCAGCTTAACTGCAAGGAGACCACATTATGTATTATTTACGCATCTAGGGGCTACGGAACCGAACGAACTAGCGGCAAGTTCGAGAGCCGGGCAAACGTACTACTGGGAATCGAAGCCATTAACCTTGCTTCGAAGCGACCCTGCGGCTTACGCACCACTAAATAATTCCGGAGCACATCGAAGAACCCCGAGGATCGGCGCCGGGGTTATCAAGACCAAGATCTTCGGAACGTTCTGCTGGGGTGATCCTCCGTTTGATGATATTGTCACACCCTCGCCGCTAATCTTTCATTTTACCGTCCCATTTGCTCGACCAATTTCAGCTCGAACGAAAGGAGGAGGACTCCGACTTCTTCTGGCAGCCTCTGGGATCTTTCAATAGGTTCCTCCGAGTTCCTCGTTTTTGCTTCCATAACACTGCCGCGCGAATGTACGCTTTAGTGGGACCGTTTCAAGATGCAAAGAACGTTCGGCTTGACATTTACAGAGAAACCATTCTTGCGATCCAAGTGTCCCTCCGTTGGACTCCTCCGTCGTCAATTAACGCGTTTTTTACTGCTGTGTCGATTTTATACTGTCTTCTTGCACGCTTTCTGGAACACCCTGTATGTGCCACCTTCGACCGCTTTGCTTACATTTACCAGAATGTTTAGAATTGTATCACACCATTGCAGACTATTAATTTTATGCATCAGGTTGTAATTACTTATCGAGTATTCCACAAATATTTATAATTTTAAGAGGGCGCCACCGCTAATATTTATAAGTGGTTCGATCAGCGTATTACACAAGTGGTGCGAATGGCTCGAAGGCTGCGCGAGCTTGTTTACGTTTTCGGCCCAAAATTCTCGAACGTAAATCGTAGGTGAAGGGGTTAAGGGAAGTTTTAAGATACGATTACGATAAAAATATAGAGGTTAGGAAACAATATTTTTATTTACACTTATGGCTTAGAGGAGAGAGGTGTTCGCATAAGTTAGACGATTTTTCGTCCGGGGATTGTCCTTTGAAATTCGAATCGTTTACATCGGGGCGAAAGATACTCAAAGCACGATTTCCTTTTATCGGAAGTCGATATTCCTTTCCGGTCAGGGAAAAGCTACTTGGAACGATCCTGGGATCTACTTTCCCTCGCCAAATCTAGTCGAGGGATAAAAAGAAGTGGCTGCGGAACGACCTTTTGGTCCACTGTCTATATCTTATGGTTACTATTGTTATTTAACGTTCAATGTCCTTCCGGTTTCCTTTTAACCATTTTCCACCTCGTGTAGGTGTCCCGTAGCATTTGCGAATTACCCCAATTGCGAGTCCCAGGTAGAAAAGTGGTAACAGAATGGAACGGCAAGGAAATACAAAGATACTCGTTGTATTAGCACTTTCATCTATCTTCAAATTCTATATCCTATTTAATTTTAACCCATCTTCAATTTCTTTTCAAAATTCGAATGTTCTAATAACAGTCACTCTGTTAAAAACGGACACTCTGAAAAAACGATAACTATTTTAATATTGGACCATGTGACTTCGATTTTTTTGAGAAGTTAGAACAATAGTTTGTTACGTAACGTGAAAAGAATTCTTGCAAGAAATTGCAATTGGTCGGAATTGTAAAGAAAATACCAATAGTTGCATTTTACAACTTTTTCGATCAATTATTAATTAATTAATAGTTACTCTTAACGAACAAACGAATCTTTCCGCATCCCAATTTCCGTTGATCGACGAATCGCCGTGTATAAATAACAAACGATAATTGAATATCAGAACAAGTTTCACACCTTCTTGTTTCGAACCATAATAATTTAACACACGAACGGTTATCAGTTATCATGGTTTATTCCGAATCTCATTTCCATTAATAAATTATCCATAACTCGGGCTAAATTAGCCAGGAGGTTTAAACCGTTATGGGTGATCAGAACCGGCCATTCGTGGGAACTAAACTCAATAGTGCGCCATCACTATCAGCGCCGGGGATTAGTCTCCACTACATCAATTTCTGGCTGTGGAGGATCCACCGATACCGTTCGACGGTACAAAGGGTGTAAATATAGTCGTATTTCGCTAAAGCGTATAATTAATCTCGCTGACGAATACGCACTGTGCCAACTAGCAATCGCGTTCTCTGAATTTCAGAAATTAATGTTACTCACCGCTGTAGAGGCTTCATTTTTTGTAATTTCGACTTCGATAATGGTATTCCATAAACGGGCTTGAAAAATTTTTACAATTTCACAGTGGGCCAGAATCGCGATCTAGCTGTTCACACCTAAAAAATATGTAGTGATAAACAAATAGCCAAAGTGACCTCAATTTTTTATTAAACAAATAAAATCTTTTTTATTTTTCATATTGAAATTTGTAGAAGACTGATTACTGATTACTTTTTATACAAAACATTTTTTTGTCACACCACCGGAAATGTCTGAAAAATCGTGTTAATATGGTAAAACTGCTGTGATACCATGCTAAGTGAGCTAGCAAGAATTTCGAATGTTTATCAATGGTGGTATAATACAAAAAATTCATAAGAAGGGTCTGGGCTAGGTTTTTACACTCTTAAGAGCCGCTGAGTCTGCCTGTCAATGCGTGTCGTGCGACTTGCCGCTGAATTGCGTGTTTGATTTTTGAACATTTGTAACGAGAGTTTTTAATAACTTTTATTGATTTTCGAATGTAACGAACATTTAAGAAACACTATGCACACGATAAAAATCGATACGAGCACTTCGATATTTTAATGAACAACTAGATCGCGATTCTGGCCGACTGTGCGTCGCGTTGAAAAGTGCCTTTAATCCGACCGGGCTCGCGATGAATTCGGCATGGTAAACAGTCATCCGAGTATTTCCTTTTCGGCAGCTACAGAGCCGTCCGTCGATATTTCCAGCGAATTTGCACACAGAGAGGTTGGACAAGCTCGTTTTCAAAAATCACGGTCGGAAGCGTGAAAGCGGTCGCTGTGCTAGCCGGTAGAAATTTCGCGTACAGATACCTAAACGCTTCTGCGGACGGAAACCCTGTTCAGATGTTCGTCGGATATCAACGGTCCTCGGGCTCGTGCTTGTGCTCGCTGAAACACCGCATAAAGGACATTCACTCGAAACTGAAGGGCAAAGTGACTCGCCGACTGAAGGTACACGGAGAGCACACACTATTTTGTCTGTTATGAAAGGTCCGTTGCGAGGGCGCACGATGATTAAGAAGAATTTAAAACACACTTCTCCCGTCGAGTGCGCATTTTGAAAAAAAAAGAAGAAAAATACACCGTTCCGCATTCAGGAGAAATTCGCGTAACGCGCGCCCGGAATTTTCGCATAAGGCGCCTCGTGTTTCATAAATTTAATGGTCAGGGACCTTAATTGGAAGCCCGAAAACACATCCTCCTCTTTTCCACGTCGCGCCGTCTCTCCTTTCTGGAAGGAATAATTCGAATGCGTATACACTGTATGTGCACGCGCGTCTCGACAATCATCTTGCCGGAAAGTTTTTACTCACAGAAGTCGCAAAGAAAATTACAGGTTAATTCGTCCCGGCGAGTACGATAATCTCTTTTTCCCCGCGTGTACTTATTTCGTGGGGTCATTCATCAGCTCGCTTAATCCGTGAGTTCGTTTCACGTGCTTTAAAGCGGCGCGAAGTTGTGCTAATGTTCTTAAATTTGCTTTATGGCAAAAAAAAAATTCATAAACCAGCAAGTAGAATTACGAAGTGGCATTGTAGAGTGTACTAATCTCTGCACAGTAATGTAGAACCTGATACTGCGGATCTTACTCTTGCTGGAAAAAAAAATTAACGATTTAATCATTGTTCGTTATATGCATTCTTTTCTCGTTTTCTAAAATAAATACTCAATTGAGCTATTCACTATCGTGTTTGGGACATGCCAGTTGAAAATATAGTTGAACTTTTTTTACTTAACAACAGAAATATAATATAATTAATTATAATATATTATAATAATATAATATAATTATTTTATATATATATATATATAATATATATATATAAAAAGCTTGAGTGAAATAGAAATTGATTCTCTTTCTCAATATATTTAATAGCTTGACAATAACATAACAGTATTCTTAAATTCCTCTAATACAATTTTAAATTACATCTACTCATTTGTGTTATAAATGCATAAAACTCGCTGTCTAGTTACAATGAAAATTCTGGGGAATCAAAACAAAAGCACTATTAGGCTGAAAAATAACGTTTGGGCGTTTAAGAGAACGGAAGATTGGCCCGGGAGAGTTTGAAAGAGCATAGCAAGACGTAGACTTTTACGTTTGTAGTGGGTGTTAGGCTCGCTTACGATAGCCGTTTAATTCCGAGGAAAGAATTTCGGCGGCGGGAAAAGCGTTTACGGCTTGTTTTATCGTTTCCGTGGACCCGGCCGCGGGCGGTATCGTCGGTGCTCACCGTGAGGTGAGAACGGTTGAGAGAACGCTGAAAAATTTACAGATTTACGAACGTCGTTCCGCGCGCGGATCGCAGAGAGACGCGTAGAGTCGTCGCTCGGGTCGGTTTTGCAAGAAATTTTCCGCTGAACTTCCGCAGTTATTTGTTGCGTCGCGCGGTAAGTGGGGGACCGTGGCGCGCAATTTACGAGCGGAGAACCGCGGAGGGAAGTACGTGGAAATTGGAGGAAGCGTCGACAGTGACGAGGAGCTGCGAAACGGGGAAATCGAATCAGAAAGTGCGCGTTTAGTTTCTATGGACGCCGCGAGCTGTGGGCGAGAAAAGACTCGTCCGTTAAAAATAATAGAAAATATTAGTGGTGCGCGAGATCCCGGGAAGTCCCGAAACCCGATGCTGGGGACGGGATGGGAAGACACGTATCGGGTTAGGACGGGATTCTTCGGGATTTCTGATACGTTTTGACACATTTTCGAATCCCAGCGTTTTAAACCAAGTACCAAATTTTAATTCGATCACTCTGATCCTGTTTCCACAGATTATTAGCATAGAATGAGGAAAAAATGTATTTCGTTGAGTGAGAATGCCCTTCTTGTAAAAATGAAAATTCTTGCATTTTCTAAATATTATGATATTTTTTATACATAGTATACATATACATAATATAAATATTATGTATCAGGGGGGCCGAAAACTAATAATAACTTTTCTAAAAAGGGAATCGAACAACTGTCTTTACGCTGGTAAAAAGTGTTAGAAAATTATGGAAATTATTCTGTTGATTTCAGATTTTTATAATAAATACAAGTTTTTCGTCAGCAAAAAAAAATTTGATTACTTTTCGGTTCCCCTAATACATAATATAAATATTTTTAATATTTTCATACATATTATAAATGTATAAAAATCCCATCGCACAAAATCACAGCAACTCAAGGATATAAGATTAGAGAAACTAATGTTTATCATAACAATGGGTTTTGTAAAATTTTGATACTAAAAAAATTATGTTGGTCGTATATGACTGATGTGTAAAAGAGTTTTGGTTACTGAGGTAATAATTCGAAAGAATAAAGGGATGCTTTTAATTTCCAAGGAAATTGGACGTATTCTAGGTGTAACCAGCGAGTATAACGATTTCAACAAGTGAAGTAAATCACGTTTTGGGCCCCTCTCGGAAACGCCTCGCCGCGCCGGCCCCACCCACCACTTTTGGACTCCTCCCCCGTCCCTTCGTGTTTTACAATTACAGTAGTTTTATGAGTTCCAGCCGCTCCCGCTCCCGGTAGACTTCTGCCAACTTGTGATTGCGCAAGTTTCTGGTTTATGAGCGCGGACCGCCGGCTTATCTCTCTGTGATTCTCCTTTCGCGGCGATTGCACCTGCATGCGTACATTTACTATTTACGCAAAATCGGAATTTACCGGACTTTCCCGCTCCGAGGTACTCAGACAGAAAAAAATCGTCCACAAAATTTTGTTAAAACTTGTCCACGCAAGTAATTCCACAATTTCAATAATTCTAAAATGAAAAAAATATAAAACCGAGCATTTTTTTGACTGGCAGTGGTAGAGGTTCAGCGTTGAATCGCGAGAGTCTGGTGTATCGCTGCCAACGGTGTCTTCGAAGAGCCCTCGCAGCCCTAAAGGAATTGCGACCGCGGCGGAAAGCAAGGAATTAAATAACGACTCGTTCATCCATTTTTCATATGATTGCGGGAGAGCAAGCAAGTCCGCAGACAGCATTGTTAGTTTGACATTATCCGCGGCATCGGAGTCCCGTATTCAGGAGGAGGGGGGGGGGGCAGGTTTCCCCTAGAGGCAGCGCGACGAGCTAAATCGCGTGAACTTGACAAGCAGGAAGCTTTGTTCAGGGAGCCGCCGAATCTTTCGAGCTCAGCCGGCGACGAATTACTCGGCGTCGATCGCTCGTTCTTTGTCCCACGATGATCCCGGGCGTCGGCCAGTACTAACGAAGCGGTGGCATAATGAGGTGTGACAGGAGAAGGTGGTAGGCAGTCGCACGGTGGTGGAACGGGGGCGTGGAGGGCTGCTTCAGACACCCCAGCTACGCAGACGTCTGATGGGGTTCGACGGCGGCCTCGCGGATTTCCATTCTAGCCGAGCCCCAAACCCCCGGCTCTGGCTGCCACCCCGAGCCTAACCCAGGCGGAGGCCACAACAAGGCAAAACATGTACTCACGTGCTCGCCCACACCCGCCGTCGCGTAAACAGGATTGTGCATTCGTACACACGCCAGCAGCGATGGGTCTTCGATGCGCAGCACGCAAGCCACGGATCAAATTAGTCTCGCGAATGTCTGCAGTCGCGTTCGCACGAACGGGAAACTCGACAGAGGAGGCACCGCTCGCGATAAAAGGCTTTCCAGTTGTTCAGACCCGCGGACGGATTATTCCGGCGTATCGGTAATTACTTCGACCTTCGTACCAGCGACGGCCATCATCTTTCGCAATCGGTATCGATCCGAGATCGTAGCGAAAAGAAATCCTGGGTAAATATTTACACGAGGGACTTCCTCACCGATTTTGGTCACCTTGAAATGTGTTGTCAAGGTCATCATTCTGAACAACTTTTTCCTATACATGTTACCGCCGCTTAGCTTTAGTTTCTGAAAATTGCTATTGGTCCGATTTGCCAAGAAAAAAGTAAAGGAAGTGATTTTTTAAAAAGGACCAATTTTCATATTAAATAAATATGTAATCAATTAAAAATACACACCACCGTTTTTGTACATGGCTATGTCTCTCGATATTTAAGGAAATCTGTCAGCGACTGCCATCTTGTGACGTCACGCTTTTTTCTTTTGCACAGTAGTGTATATGCGGATCTAGCAATGTGTGAACGTGTCTCGCTCGAGCGCGCGGTCTCTCTTAAGTTCTCTTCCGAAAGTCGCATAAAAGAATATGTTTTACGAGAACCGATCGACCGAGACCTAAAGGATTAGGTTGACGCCGCTAAATACCCGCGATTGTCTAGGCGCAGCGACGTGAAACTCGACAGAGTTGACAGAGTGTTCCAGTGTTAATGTTACTGCAGCGTTAACGTTACGTATAACTAATTGCAGCACATTCACCTCCGGCTCTCGCTACCCGATGATTAATTATTCCTCGCGCAACTCCGAGGTGTAACGTCCTTTCAGAGGTGCAAGATTCTCTGACCGATGAATTCAGCAAGACTTAACCTAACGGTGAAAGAACAAATGAATAGCTCGAGTATATCTTTCTGTGTTACGGCGTAATTAAAACGCACGGATCATGCACTGCGCCGGGATTAAATTTTCACGGCAGAGCGTAAGTAGTCCTTTCATTAATTTTTCCACTTAAACGCCGCCTATTAAGTCTCCCATAAATGGGTTCCTCCGCAAGAAAACTTTTCGAGGATCTATCCTTTGGAAGCTGATAAAAGCATCAATAAAGCGGAAAGGTTCGTCGAAAGATTTCCCATGAGAAATTACCGTACGTTACGTCCACTGAAAATTAATGATCGATCACCGTCACGCGGATACATCAAAATGTTAATCGCCCCGGTTAACGTCGAATCGAAGAAATCTGCCAGTTAACTCGCTTGGAAAACGGCGAGATTTGTCAATGTAGATTGTACGTTCTCGCCAGCCTAATCGAATAGAAAATAGATAGCTTAACACTAAACGTACTTCAATTTACAAATTGGTGCAAATGTTCAATCGTGGAAAATCAAAATAGGAAAGCCTTTTTGCAAAAATTAAACTTAGATCATTTTCAGAATACTATAACTTGCGTATGTGAAAAAGGTGAATAAATAAAAAATTTTTTTAATTTTAATTTTTTAATTTTTAATTTTTTTAATCGACGTAATCTCAGTTATTGACGACTGCCGTGGTTAAAGAGGAAGCTTAAAAATCTTCTTCACCCAATAATCCCAAACGAGATCATTTGATTGCGTCACAAATGTTGAGTAGTTGGCTGATCATTCAACATTCTTGAGATGAAAAGTTCGAATTAAAGTAGATCAAACACAGTGGGTTTCTAGACTGCCGTTGTTCGCTTGAAAAAGCTGATAAAAATGTCTGCAAGTTTTTGATTCGGTGAGCAAGGGGAGCGTAAAATTTGCTGCGGCGCGCGCTGCTGACACGAGAAATTACGGTAGTTGCGCGACCTTCCCGGGAAGTTCGAAAATTCCCGGACCCTACGGAGAACTTGGACTGTAGATTCGAAGCATCTTGCCAGCGTTGCTGCGTGGAAGTGCAATTCACACGCGAGAGCGGTCCCTAAACAGCTCGTTCGCACACGGGAACACGGGAACAGAAACGCGCAGCAGCCCAGTGGCTTGATGGCGGCCACGTTCCCGTAGACCACGCAGGAAACACACGGGGAAGCCCCGGGGGGCCGGAACGACTCGACATGGCACGGCTTTACCGCACTCTGCATCGATACCTTTCGATAACATCGACCTTCCACCACCCACAGCGTTACTCACCGGTTCCACTTGTCCCGGCCCCTTTGTTGCGAATCCTTTATCCCCCTGTCGCGACCCCGCTGATAAGGACAGCTGATACGGTGAGTGATCGATGCGATCCCGCGCGATCCCTGTGTTTAATTAAACGGAAAAAAGGATCTTGCTCCGGCGAACTCGGCGAAAGGCGTTTCGCTTGGAGGATAGGGCTTGTTGGTTCTCAACGACCGGTTTTATTCGGTGCGTTTGCAAAATTATAGAAGTGTGCGAAGGATCAGTCCCGAAATTTTTGAAAACCCGTTCCGACCCAACGTTTCCGGGGTCCCGCACACCTTTACAAATTTCAAAGACCAGTTTTTAAATATTCCGTTTTATCGATCGCACTAATTTTAAATAAATAATCCGTATTGTCGGCGCTACAGGTTAGATCCAGAAGAATGTACACAAAACGAAAGTTTTTATGCGTCAATGTCAAGAATGGTCAATTGAAAAAGGTCAAGGTCAATTGAAAAAGGATCGAACAGTTTTTAAGTTTGGAACATCGTGTGCAGATACAGAATAAAGAATCACTCCCGACGAATGAGCTAAGTCCAAGCAGCAGAAATCGAAAGACTCAACGGAAACAAGCCAACTGATCGGTTAATTAAAACGACAACGTCTCGACTTGATATCAGCCTGCAAGATTAAATAATTAGTATTATTAATGGCGACATTGACTACCAAGGATTGAATTGCGAACTCGTTTAACGACTTTCGGATTGAGTTCGATTTAACATGCTCTTTTTGTATACAGAATGTTCCGCTCAAAATCGAATCGAACGAGGGTATTTGTGCATATTTCCCGATCGCACAATTTTCTCCTTTGAATGGGCGAAATTGGCTGAATTTTTCAGGGGAAAAAAACCGGTATCGTGTTCGGGTAGTTAGTTTTCAATCTCTTTCTCGCGAGGTAAATGCATATATTGCTGGAAAAAATGGTCGGGCAGACGCGATTAATAAAAGTCGAAAGCTATTGCGGCCGGTCGGAAATACGCAGAATCCAATCCTTCCGGTTTACCACGTTTCCGCGTGGCGCAAAACAAGGACTCTGAATTGCGGGTTCCACGAGGCCAGCTGAGCGTGACAAGAGCGAGAGTTTGCATTTGTTCGGGGAATCGTGGATACACGCGCGCACGCCCGTCCAGCGAATTGTCTGTCGGTTTTCTAGTAAAATTGACGACAACGCCGCCCCGTAAAATCAAACCGGCGAGAGCTTTACGATCGAGTCAAATAATTGGCTTCTACTCTAACGTAAGCGAGCTCCACGCTTTCTGCGCGCCAGTGAGGCCTGACCGACACAGCATCCGAGTGTAGCGCGCATATTTTAATGAAATTTAAGTAGGACACAGTTCATTACGAAATATTTAACGCGTATATTTTTCATGGTCCATGCGTAGGGAGTGAAAACAGCCCTTAAAGTCGAGGGTAAAGACCATATTTTTTTTGGACAATTTTAACGACAATAAAAAGTATTCTTATGCGTTTTCGATCGACGTTGCACAAGAAAAGTTCAGAAAGTCGTTCGTTTAAACAATATCTAAAAATTACTAAATTAATTGTTTATCCTAGACGCAAACTAATTAGCCACGGCTGAAATGTTAGTTACGGGAACCGACACGCGTGTGCTCGGCACGGCGCGGCGCCGAACGAAGTTAATTTTTTCCTCTCGCCCCGTAATTATATCTAAAAAATTAGAAACATTCGCGTTCCCTGGCACTTCCGCGTTCATAAATAATTTACTTACGGCGTTCGGCGCCCGGCCGCGCAGCTTCGTTCCCGCGCGGTAGCGTTCCGGGTGCGTGTGTTAATTAAAAACTTCCGACCTTCTGAATTTTCACCTGGCGTCCCTCTCGAGCTGCGTGGTACGCCCCCGCGTCGCCCCGCCCCGCGGTATCGGCGTTTCCATTGTTGCGCCCCAGAATGCCGAGGTGACATTTATAAACCGGTGATTTAATTCATCAACGGACGCGGAGGCTGGGAATGGTGATTTGACTCCTGGCCGTGAGTAGCGCGACCAGTAATCAGACACTTTAATTAACGCAGCTTCTCCACCTCCTCTTTCTCACCCCCCACCACCCACCCCCACCGCTAACCCATTCGCTGACGCGACGCTTTATCCCTTCGAAATGCCGATAGCTTTTGATCTCAGGCTTGCCCGGCTATACGTCGGAAGTAGCGTCTCGCTGCTGCTAAATCGATCAAATGTATCGACGTCGAATAGATTATATGCTTGCGCGCCGCTCCAGACCGGCCTTCCCCCACTCCTTCGCGAACTAATGAACCGTAATGCCATATCTTAATTAACTCGAGAGATTTTTTGATCGCGCGTATCGGATACGCTGCCGTTTGATGACGTGTTTCTGCCGGGCTTGGTGAAATCGGAGACACGTGAAATGAATGCGCCGGTGTCGTGTTTATTCTACCCGTTAATGATTCCGGAATTTCATTTGCATGTTTTCATTTTTCCATTTTTATAGAGTCTCCAAGCACGTTGCTCAACTTTTCGTTCTATTGAGCTTTTACTCAATCAGATCGGATCGGCTCGGGACCCGTCATACTCGGGTGTCCGAAGTCGAAATCGGGTCGGGAACCCGAAAATCTATAAATCTATATAAATATATTTATATTTGAATCTATATAAATTTATTTATATACAGGGTGGTCCATTTAAGCAGGGCCATCTAAATATTTCTTCAGGTTATTGTGACGCGGAGGAAATGACTGCGTCAACGGCTTCGGAAAGCCGAGGCAGTAATTCAACACACTTTCCAGACCAACAGGTGCTAAACGTCGGAACGAGAGGCAATTTTTAAAGTTTTTCGCGCTGTAAATTTCGCATTACACGACTCGTTATGACGACTGACGACTGACGATGTCGCGCTGTTACGAGCAGTTTTTCAGGCAATAACATGTTGTGTAGACATCGCGTTGCACAGGTGACCGGAAGCTTTTTTCGCTCGACACACGCGCCAACCATAATACCCGAGGAACGATGACATTACGATACCATGCATATCCTCCTTCCTGTGCTCTAATGCGTATTTACAGCGCGAGCATCGATTATTGTCACCGCTTCATCATCCCGCCCTCCGCCAGAGGCGTGAACGACAAACGCTCGCAGGAAAAAAATAACAAACGACGAGATGATCGAGTATGATAACGCGGAAAAGCGCAAAGAGGATAGTGCACTTTCGAAAAATCCATTTATGAAGAGCGAATTTATTTTGAGCAATCGTTCACTCGTACACCGAACGAACTATCGATCAATTTGCATTTTCGTTTATCTATTAGGTTAATATCAATATCGTCAATTTGTTTTTCTTTTCAATCATACAAAACGAATAAACGATAATATTGATGAAATCTGTATTAATGTTTTCGGCGCTCGGGTTCGATCTTTTAAAATGTAGATCTCACAACGAAAAAAAAACATTAATACAGATTTTAACAGTTTACGATCGATAAAAATTCAATATTTAATATTGATGAACATCTGCATAAGAACTTCAAGTAGGACCTTGAAGATCAGCTCCGTACCTTGAAATGGCGAATTAATAAATCTTCGTGAGCATCGTGACATTTTAAATTTGGTATCACACGCAACAACCTGATAATAGCAACAACCTGCGAATATTTTTCTTGCATAACGATCGAAAATGCGCGAGCAAATCGTCACGGCCTCGATGTTATCGTTAAAATTTTGATGGCATCGACTCGAATTCTCATCCCGGCGGATATTAAAAAATTATTAGTCGAAGTTGAAAACTTTCCGGGATTTCCCATTCGCGCGTTCATTATAAATATCTCCGCCAATGGAGGCAGCTGACGCTGGCCGCTCGTGGGTATTATCTAGCGCCACGTTATTATCTAACTCCAAATTAGTACATAATTAGTAGTTACGGGGCCGGTGATATTAAACTGCAATCAACTTGGCAAAGTAAATTCGCTGATGACGGCCGCGCGAGCTGTTTAAACGCGATCACATAATTACGGGTACACAGCCGTTGAAATTGAGTCGTTAAACAACGCGTCCGAACGTCGGACGCCGAACGAGAAATTACGAAATTAAGAATTTCCGGACAGTTCGGCTCCTCGACCGTGTCGAACAGTTTCGCGAAACTAAACGTCATCCTGCTGCATTTCCTTTGGTTTTTCTTAGATCGTCAGTTGCATCAGCGAAATTGACCTCCTCGGTCGAAGCAACGGACGGAATCCGAGTGATCAACGTACTTCCGGAAATAGCCGTTTTAAACACTCGTCTGGGTAAATACGGCGGAACTACCCTTCGGAATACACTATTCAAACAGGGAATAATTTGTACCATGCGGGAACGTACACACGCGTTAACCACCAGATATATCAGCGGCGATCGTTTCATCAAAACTCGGTCATTGGTGGTAATGTGCCGAAAAGTAGGCAAACACTGATTCATTCACTCGCCACGGTCAGCTTAATCCCAACGAAGAATTCGTAGACCGAGAAGAATCGATACTGCCGGCTGCGGTACGCTTATGCTGAGTCTCCACGTTCAGACTCTCGTGGATGACAGCCATTTGACGATAAACTCTTGGCAATCGTACTTGGAACGGAATAAATATTTATTGGACAATGATAATTACTGAACAACTGTCGGACTTATCAGCAAATTCTGAACGTGAAAATATTGGTGTTGTTAAATCCAAATGTTAGTTCAATTATATCCGATAAAATAATTATTTAGAATTAAATACCGCTCAATAGAACTGTTTAGATCATATTAAGACAGATTCTTTACAAATAAAAATAACCCTTAGCATTAAAAATTGTTGTACTATTATTCAAAGAAAAACCATTTCACTTGGTTCGAAATTTCAAATAAAAAAAATTCTGCAGAATGTAATTATTCTATCATTATCAACGTTTAATTTTCGCGTTGGTAGCTCCGAGAGCGAAGGGTTAAAGGAAAGATCGAGCAACCCGTGTCTAAAATATTAAGAGCTCTTTCATAGAGCGAAGCGGTGCGGACTGTAAAAAGTAGCAATCGCTTAATATGAATTCCTGAGAATTGTACTGTCCCGAATAGAAACCGCAACTGCAACGGAGACTAATAGCCGGAGAGAGAGCAACTCTTACTACGCATCCATTAGTAAATTCTATTCTCGAGAGTTGCTCTTACGTGGACACGGCTCTCGCACCTGAGTCCACTCGAGAGTAAACTCAGCCATAGGTACACATACGCCAGGTTTGTATCCGGAGTGGCAAGCGCACCGGTCCCAAATGTAATACCCTCAAGTGGACACGTAGCATTACGACGGCTGATCGCGAACGTCGTCTCACCTTTAAACCATCTCCTCCTCTATCCACTTTTATCCATTCGCGATCCTCTTTCCGCGACGATGTTCTCTCCGCCCTGCAACCCAACCAGCCACACTGCTATTCCTAGAAATGATAGCCGCAGAGGATCCGGGTCGCGCGTAAATTTCCGGAATCTTAGCTGATTTATTGCCGTTTGAAATATAGGTTGCCTCTGGGAAAGATGCTAGCTTCCGGGGCGGAGAGGTCGTGGCACAGTTTACTTTTAACTTAGGGCTGGCTACATGCTACCGGGTTGTTCAACATTGAACGCCTCAATTGCCCCCTGCCATGGGTTTTGTGACAGCCTCTTCTCAAATGGGCGAACAGGCTGATTCTTTTCATTGTACGTGCTTTAGGGTATCGGGTAGGATGATTAGCCAAGAACATGTGTTCGATTCCTCGTGGAAGCTTCGCATTCTCAATTATTCCACAAGCGCATCGAATCATTCAACCCCGATTGTTTTTAGAAGCTGATCCTCGATTTGCGCCAGGTAATCGAGGGTTCTTGTTGATGGCATTGGAAAAGTGGCCATAAACTCAATCCGTGCGGCCTTCGTACGCGTGTACCGTTCATTAGGTACGCGAGGGTCCCGGATTCAGACAACAGCGGGCCTTATGAGAAACTGCAACGGTCGGGTCGAGGTTCAAATGTCAACTTAATGAGCAAACCCTTGGACAAAACCTGCGTCCGAAAATTCCCTCGTTCACACGCACAGAAATATTAATCCCGAAAATTTTTACTATGAAGTGCCAGAAAAATGATGGTGATCTTCAGTGAAACTTCTGCAATTCAATTTGTAGAGCGCGATGTTCTGGTCTGTTCCGCATAGAAAATAATAACGTATTAATCCACGTGGTCCGATTCAAACGACCAGTACGTGTTTGACAAGTGTCCTCTGTACCAACACAGCAAGGTCGCGTCGTTGTTGATCGTCTGAATGATCCGTTGTAGGGGTAGGAAAGGCAGCTGATTCTATCCAAGGCGCGTCAGTGTTTTCGCAAGGGGTTGAATCTCGCGGGCCCCGAGGGCTGTTGTAGGTGTAAAGGGGAAGTCTACGAGGCGTAGACCTGGCTAAGGATTTGTTACGCAAACATCATCGCGGCGCTACGATAACAAATCACTACGTGTTGACTTCCACCACTAGCGAACGATCGAACCCGGCCCCGCGAAACCTCGGCCTCTGTTTTCACTGCGTCACGCGAATCAGATTTCCGGATTCCTGGTAAATCCTTCCGACAATATTCGCCAAACGTTTTCGATTTCCTCTGTTTTTTATCTCTCTGTGCGTACCGACGCAACGGTCGCTCACCGCTTCCCGTCAGCGAGGACGTCTCGTTTTTTGTTTTTCGCTCGCGGAACAACAATTCCGAGACGGAAAAATTTATGAAACCGGGCTCTCCGGGATTCGACGATATCGTTTTGGCACAAGGAAAAGAACCGGCAAGAGAAGGACTTCTTCTCCACTTATTTCTCTCCGGTCGAGACAGATAACCGGCAAATTATAACGGATAATTGATCCGTGGAAAAGAGAAAGATAACGGGAACACAGAAATACCGTTTCGATTCTGACGTCGTCGCGTCGATCTCTTCTTTAGTTCTGTTCTGCTTGCTCCTAGACTGTCGAGGCGAATAAAGAAGCTTACGATAAAACTTGAATTCCTTTGCAATACCTGGTATTTTCCGAGCCAATTTGTGCGAGGCAGCAATTATGTATATATCGATAATTACCCGCGATCAACAAAAGCTGGGAACAAGAGAAATTTGATTCTGGACCGACGTTACCAAATCCAGCGAATTCAGGAAAAATTGACGTCCGAATATGACGTCACGAAATTATAGTATAACCTAACCCCGGATACTGACGTCACTGGTTACCCTCGTATCGGTGGGACAGTTCTCGGACGTTCGTAATGGCGGTAAGAAAACTCACGCGTCAAAAACAGTGAAAATCAATGAACTTTGGACGCTCGTAACTTTTTAACGAGTGAACTCCGCAGGTTGGTACTTCGATATTTAGAGTTCTCTCGACAAAATGAACAGGACTGGATAAAAAATAATTTAAAATCTCTGGGTTCCTAAGACGCGGTGCCGAGAGAAGAGTGGGGGGGTGACTCGTGGAAATTTAACCGTGCACTACTGTGCACCGTGAGGAAATTCACTCGCCCTCGGTGTTCCCGTCCTGTCTACTGGAGGGTTTAAAAGCGGACTGCTAGCGAGGATCGATTAAACGCCAGGCAAGGCTGGAGGAGAGAGAGCCCGGTGTCGACGACATTTTCGATCCGGCGAGTTCGATTCCGGGTAGTGACGCTAATCGAGGCTGAGCGGCAGAAAGTTTCTCGTCAACGCGAAACGAGACCTGTCCCGTCGACTCTTACGTAAAAACGGGACCCGCCGGAGATCGCGGGCGCAGTCCACGCACGTATTCCATCAGGAGCCAAACCCGGAAGCGGAGGTGCGCCAGGATCGAAGCCGGGTCGCCGGCGGAACTATACTTTACAACCCGGACCCAAGACAAATGTACTCTCACTCGACTAAACTCTTATTCGGGTTATCGACAGACGGGCCCGAGGTATTAAGCTCCTCCTTATCGACGTCGGCCGATCCGATTTCGATCGATCCCGCCCCCCACCCCACCCGATAACATCCGGGGATTTGCCTGCGTGGCAGTGAGCGCGGCCTATTCGCTCGTCGACCTTCTTAACGAGAGATCACCGCCGCGCGTATTGAAAAA